>VZQC01005507.1:2590-179954 GCA_009823505.1 Rhizomys pruinosus | reverse complement strand
TGTGTGTGTGTGTGTGTGTGTGTGTGTGTGTGTGTGTGTGAGACCAGCAGAGGCCCCTGCAACAGAGCACAGCAGCAGAGATTTTGGCCAATCCACACTCTTTTGCACAGCTCCCCTCACTGGTGAACTGAGACCCTGGTGTGCTTTGGCATCGGATGGACTCCCTTGTTCTTTTGTGCTATGGCCTTGTGGTACTGGGCCTCAGGGTCCCTGGGAGGGAGATGCACATGGAGGCCAGCCTTCCAGGGGAAGGGGGCAGGAGGACAGCCAGGGCTCTCAGCTGCAGCCAGCTTCTTCCTCTCATGGTCATCCTGCCTCAGCCTTATGAGGACTTCCAGATATACACGCAGGAAACAGGAAGCCACTTCGGAGTTAGTTTGTTTTTGGACTATCACCTGGGCAGGGGATATTATACAGAGATGGAAGGGAGATGCTGGAGGCTGGTGCCAAGCAGATGATGGATGGTATGCTGGAGAAGTCAGACTTTGGACTGACCTTCTTTAAAGGAACAGGCAGCAGCCTGCTTGGCAGAATACTCAAGTGTGGGAGAAAGGCAGGGTTAAGTGTGATGATCCCCCAGGTTGCTCTGAGCAGCAAGGCAGGAGGAATGTGCTGACCCACAGGACATCTGAGCTCTGCACACGAGGGAGCCTGGTGTTGTCTCTGACCCTGACTCTTCCTGTCTCTTCCAGCCTTCCTCTCCCTTCTTAAATCAGATTCTTCCAAATAAGCTGTGCATACTTAACTGTCCTGATTTGCTTTTTGCTGCTTTGAAACATACCATGACCAAAAGCAACTTGGGGAGGAAAGGGTTTATTTTGTTTCACTCTTCTAGGGAATAGTTCATCACTGAGGGATTCAGGGCAGGAACTCAAACAGAAACTGAAACAGAAATCTCATAGCAGTACTACTCAATGGATCATTACCAGTTAGCCGACCTGCCTAGGAATGGAGCTGCCCACAGTGAGCTGGGCCCTACCACATTAACCAGCAATCAAGGCAATCTCTCACAGACCTGGCCACAAGCCACTCTGATCTGGCAAATTTCTCAGTTGAGATCTCCTCCTAACAGATGACTGGATTGAGTCAAGCTGACAGTTAATACTAGCTGACACATCTCCCAGTTTAGATCCACTCCCTGCTCCCGCACCGGGCCTGGTCAGACTGGCCCACTTTCTTGCATGAAGCACCTTATGACCTTAGCTGCTTCCCCTCCTTCCTGTCTCGTAGGCTCAGTCCTGGGTTCCTCTTTCCCAGCCCACACTCTACTCCCATAATGCAACTGCCTAAGTTGCAGGCTCAACTCCCAGTGAAGCCACTGGTCTCCTGGGTTCAATTGCTGCCTCCCACATTCTGCCCAACTTACCCACTCCCCCGACTCTAGACGCCTATGTCCAGATTCTGCATGACATTCTCACTTGCATATTTAATGCCTGCCTTGCAATCCAACAGATTCCAAACTGTACTCAAACACCTTTATAATTTTATTGAATAAGCTGTAATTTTTTATTACACTCATTTTTCTCAGGTGACATCTGGAGAAAGAAGTAGCAGAAAGAGGATCTCTGGTATAGATAACAGGGGCAATTATGCTACTCTGAGTAGCTGTGGGATGGAGTGGGATACCGCTTCCTGGATGCCTATGTCCAGACTCTGGTAGAGGCCTGCTTCTAACAGGGAGAAACCTGTAGTCCTTACAGAGCCAACTCTGTACTATGGACTTCCTATGGCTGTCATGTCCCATGAGATGTAGAGGCATGAAGTCTTTGAAAGAGTCATTTGAATTTGCAAACATGCCCATGCAAGACAAATAACCACTAACAAACAGCTAAGGATTGAACTGGAGGTTTCTCCAAAAGAGACATGCTAAAGGCTGGTAGATTCGGGAGAAGGTGCTCGACATCACTGGTCATCAGAAAAGTGCCAATAAACACCACAGTGAGGTACCACTTTCACCTTCTAAATATATCCGAAGTAAGAAAGATGTGCAGTAGACATTGGTCAAAAATGTAGAAGAAAACCAAAGCTCTCACACTGAGGTGGGATTGTGAACCTGCAGAGCCTTCCCGAAGGGGTCGGGGTCTTCAAATAATTAAGCACAGAGTTACCTTGTGACTCAGCAGGTCCACTTCTAGGTACACACCCAAGAGATGAAAAAACACATGTACACTTCAAGCTTACCCCCAAATATAACACGGTTCATGAGTAAAACCATCCAGCTGGACGTGGTTCTGTATACCTTTAATCCCAGCACTTGGGAGGCAGAGGCAGGGAGATTTCTGTGAAATTGAGGCCAGCCTGGTCTACCCAGCAAGTTCCAGCCCAGCAGTGGCTACAGGGAGACCCCGTTTCAGAAAAATTCAACTGATGAGTAGATAAATTGCATGTGATCCATGAGATTTCATTCAACTGCCTAAAAGGAAAGAAGTCTGATTCACACTCCAACACAGACAAGCAATGAAAAGAAACAGAAGAAACCAGTCATTAACCATAAATGACTCTGTTTCCTTAAACACCCACAGTATATAAGAGGACAGAGAGGAAAGAGATTAGTGTTTGCCTCTGGGATGAGGTGCGGAAGAAGGCAGACAAGAGAAGACCCAGGTTTCCTGCTCAGACATGAATGTTCTGACAGTACTGTGGTGGGCATATAACCCTGACTCTAGTACCAGTTGCTCGTTGTGTGCTTTAGATTGGTGAGTTGTGAGGTATTTGACTTTTAGCTAAACTGGTCTTAGGCAGCTCCCCATTTGCAGCTATGCTGGGGAGGAGGCAAAGACATACATGGTTGAGTGTTTAGATTGTTCTAGAAAAAAGTAGAGAATGGAGACACTCCAAATTAGACATCCTTTTGTGGACAGAAAAGATGAATGGTCTGTCTTTCAGTAATGCCCTGAGGGGCTACCTTCCCTGTAGTCCCCCTCCTTCAATAAGGGACAGCACCTTGGAGACTAGGAAAGCCAGGGGCCTATTCACCTTAGGGGGAAATAACCAGCAGAGGGAAGGCTCTCTCTGCCCTCACAGCCCTGATTGTCCAGCCTTTCCGGGGTCCAGTGCTTGTGGACTGCTCAGCTTGGATTTACTGGAAAAATTCATTGCTTCCTCCAGACCAGGCAGCCAGCATCTCTGGAGTTGGAGCTCAAACCTGTGTGACCTCCTTTCCTTCTGCCAGGACCTAGAACAGCTGAGCAAAGACAAGTGTGCTTCCAGCATGTCCCCAGCCCTCAGGAGAGCTGAGAGTGCCAGCCTGTGTGCTTAGGATGAGTTGACTAACCAAGGTCCTAGGGTGTGATTTCCAGAGTGCCCATCAAGGGGATTCTGGTCCAGGCCTCTTATGGGGTTCGGTCTGTCTTTCTCCAATCCACTCAGCCTTGCCTCCCTGCTCTAAGGAAGCTGCTCCACACATCGCCACTCAAGCTCTGCTCTTTATTTCTGTTGGTCAGCTGAGCACTTGGGCAGCTCTGTGTCTGGCCTGAATATTTAACCACTTGCTTCCTGGAATCTATTATGCCAGCCCCACCCTGGTCCTGACCATTGGGCTGGAGATTACTGGGATGGTTTGGTGTCCACATACCTCATGGCTGTCTGGGGGCCCAGGGAGCTGATGGCTGCTGTGGATATTTGAGCACTGTGGATAGTTCCAAATGTTTGAATGCTGGGGAAAAGGATGCCAGGAAGGAATGAGCTCATGAAGTGACCAGGCACTTAGGGCTCTAAAGCTGGCTTCAACCTTTTGGGTTTTATTAATTTATTATTTTAAACCTATTAACAAGCTATAATGTTGGCTGTTATTCCCCCAAATAATTAATCATATAGAAACTCAGAATTCCAAAGAGGTTAGACCGGGCAACCCTGCCTAATGGATTAAATGCAGTAATTAATATCGCTCCAGAGCCTCCTCTCATTGGGCTCTTTAATTACGTTGTGCAGACTATTTTCCAGCCTGTGGCAGAGTCATGGAGCTTGCACATCAGGCTGGTGGCAGTCATACCAATGAGTCCCTCCTGCAGCTCGGACCTGGCAGGCTACGTCTAGCACAGGTCTGTTACCACAAAACCTCTGGGCCTTCAGGAGGATTAGTTCCATTTGGTCTAATTGATACTGATAGTCCTGCATCCTGGCCTGTGTCTGCAGTGGGAGGTTTGGCTTGTCTACGTGCCAGTCCCTCAGCCCTGGATGTCATTTCCTTCCCTGGGTGACTCCCACCAGCATCCCTCCATGCACCTCTCTCCCTCTGGCTCCCCAGATTGTCGGGGGCCAATGAGACTGGGCCACCTGGGCTGTGGAGGTTGAGCATGCAAGTCCCTCAAATGGGGGCTGTCAGGGCTTCCGGCAGGACTCTAGGTTTTTCTAGGGCACTTGGCCAAAGAGATCGCTTTGCCCAGAGGCAAAGCACTTTCCTACTGTGCTGTGATCTCAGTGACCACAGCCTTTGGAAGCCTCTTCAGCCCGCAGCTTAGCCTGGCCTTTGCCTGACCTCACTGTGTTCCACACTCAGACACTTCTGAGACCCAAGTCTGGTTGTGGTAAATCAGTGGAGACCACAGCACAGAGCGTAAACTTGCTAAACGTCTAGCTGCTCCACTCTGAGAGCCCAACGTCCATGTCATCAAGTCACATCTCCCACCTGCATGGCTATGACCTTGCAGGTGAACCACTCCCCCTCATGGACAAGCCTCCGAGGCTCAGGCCCCGGGGTGTGCTGGGATGCCTCCTGGCATTTCTCTTGGATTATCATATTTATTCAGTCACACACTTCATACACATGGAGCTGAAGACTGATGAGGAAAGACTCCCTTCCCAAGACCCTCCTCCCTTAGCTGATGCTATTTTATTTATTTATTTATTTATTTATTTATTTATTTATTTATTTATTTAATGAATGTACTCTCTGCATGTAGGTTTGTGCACCCGTGTTGTGCAATGCCACGGAGATCAGAAGAGGGTGTCGGATTCCCCTGGAACTGGAG
The DNA here is from genome assembly GCA_009823505.1 of Rhizomys pruinosus. Taxonomy (NCBI): domain Eukaryota; kingdom Metazoa; phylum Chordata; class Mammalia; order Rodentia; family Spalacidae; genus Rhizomys; species Rhizomys pruinosus. The sequence goes on along the minus strand of VZQC01005507.1, from coordinate 174,984 downwards.
TTAAAGACGGTTCTCAGCCATCATGTGGGTGCTGGGGATCGAACCTGGGTCCTCTGCAAGAGCAGTCTGTGCTCTTAACCGCTATGCCATCTCTCTAGCCCCAGCTAATGCTATCTTTATTCCCCTTTACATCACAGCTAGACTGCTGCTATCCTCATAAACTGGGTCGTCACCTTTGAACGCTGGACACTGACATTCATTGAAATGGAAGGTTGTATTGATGATGTATTACTGCATAAGGGGATCTAGCTCCTTCTAGGTACCAAACCATCCCAAGCAGAGTGGTCCACAACAATGGCCAGTTGTATGACTTATGCCAAAGTATTTTATAAAGTCCTGTATTTGGCCTTTGGTCCAGGCCTTGTCCCACTTTGAGAATCTTTGACCAGGTAATACTGTTTTGAATATGTTTGAATGTTTTTCTTCCAAGGGTGTTATGTCAGAGGCTTAGCCCTTCATGCAGGTGTCTCAGAAGTGGTTGAGCCCTTAGGAACTGGAGTGCAGTACAAGGTAAGGGGTCACTGGGGTGCTGCCCTCAGAAGGAACTGATGCAGTTCTGGTTAGTTCTCATAGAGGACAGATAGAAAAAAAGGAGGAAAAATAACACAGGATGAGCCACTTCCCTCTGACCTCCTGTCTCTAGGAGCTCTCTCTCCCACATGCTCCCACTGTCATGACCTCTAGCATGAGACGATGTACTCAGGGGCCATTGCAAGACCTGTACCATACTCTGGTACTTCTATCTATAAAGCGCCCAGCCCTGAGTATTTTGTTATAATAGAAAATGCACTTAACAGGAGCACTTCGAAGAAAATATAATTTTTCCAGTTCAGAAAAATATTAGCCCACCTTCAGTCTACTTGCAAACAAAATATTCTTTTGTTCAGTTTATCTTCTTACATCTTTCACATGATTTATTTATTTATTTATTTATTTTGATCTTATACGTGTGTGTGTTGGCCTGCAATGCCCGTTGGAGGTCAGAAGAGGAAGTCAGATCCCCAGAAACTGGAGTTACAGATGGTTGTTAGCCTCCGTGTGGGTGTTGGGAACCGAACCTGTGTCCTCTGCAAAATCAGCAAGCATTCTTAACTGCTGAGCCATCTCTCCAGCACCATATTCTTCCATCTTGTTATAGACAAAGAAAGCCAGCTGACATCTCCAGCATTTTCTAGAAACCTCCTTCCAAGATCCTCAGGGTCATCATGCAAGGTCAAACCCTTCAACCTGCCTTGCAGTAGTGTGGCTGTTTCACAACCACCTCACACCAACACCTCTCTCGACTACCTCACATTCAGCTCTTCTCTTGCTTTTGAATTTTACTTCCCTATTTTTTGTTTTGCTAGAAGTTTCTTCCTGGATTTTCTACCTTTCACTTCCTTCCCAGTCTTGGGGGAGATTCTTTAAGAAACTTTTTATCTCCCGCTCAGACAGTACAGCTTTGTTGTATCAGTGTCTGGGCCAGTCGCCTACTATTGCACAACAGTCCCCTCCCCCTGAAACACAGGGCCTTCACTGGCTTAGCTCTCCCTTCCATGCAGCCTGGGGCTGGGCTCAGCTGGTGGTTTTCTTGCAGTCTCCTGTGTTCTGTCTCTGCCAGCTGCTGTTTTGTGAGTGGCTGAAAGACTGAGGACCGCGTCATTCACTAGCCTGTCTATTGTCTCTTACCGCCAAGGCCACATTTTTCTTGTGGAGGTTCAGGTTATCAGTGGAGGGGGTGGATATCCAGATGGCTGCCAAAAGGGTGCCTAACATGGGCTAAATTTGGTAATTTTCCATTGGTCATGGGCACGGCTTTGTAAGATGCCTTGCTTCCTCCATGCAATGATTCCTGATCTAGATATTTGTGAGGTAACAGGTGGTCAGCTTCATCTGAGAACTGAATCAATGCCCTGGACTTATTGCTCTGGGCCTTATTGTAAGTCTGAGGAACTTTCAATATTTCAGCTGATTGAAGAAAGCACAAAAGAGGCTTGAAAACAAGATGTACACCAGCTCCAGAGGACAGTAGGCCAGCGCGACCTCCATCAACTTCCAGTGAAGCATGTTTTAACTGATCAACATGTAGGGCTGGAAAGATGACTCAGTGGTTAAGAGCACTGGATGCTTTTGCAGGGGAAGGACCTGCATGTCAGCCAACTCCAGTTCCAGGGGATCCAATACCGTCTTCTGGCCTCTGCAAGCATTACATGCACATGTCACACTTACATATATGCAGGTGAAGCATTCATACACATAAAATAAAAATAAGTAAATACAAAACAGTTTTAATTAAAAAATCAACATGTCTGAATGCAGAACTCAGTAGAGCCTGACCCACAGGTCACGTAGCTAAGAGAGCAGACAGACACTATGAAGACAGAGACTCAGACCTTCTCACCCATCTGTTATGTGTAAAACCAACAGAAGGATCAGTGTTTCTGGAGACGTGGTTTTTAAGATTGTGCAGAAGAATCTGGACATCTGTTATGAGTTTGCTCTGACAGATGTTCTGGCCCTGGAGCTGATTCTCGGGGCCACTGAGGGTATTTTTCTTCAGTAACACTTCTCTTTTGTCTTTGTTTACTCCCTGAGATTGATGTATCTGCGATCTCTTAGAGGTCCATGTAGGTGTGGCTGTGTGGAACCACACAGTTTTAGCTTGGTTCCTGGTCTTCAATAAAGACCTTGTGACCTAACCTGGGGCTTTATGGCAGAGTGGTTGAGAAGGCACTGACATGGAAGCAGAAGAGGACACACAGCATGCTTTTCATGGGTGACGGGTTATGGGCCCAGGCATCATCTGCCTTTTGTCCTCACCTGGCTCTCTTGAAAGGTAGTTACAGGAGCAGGAAAGGAAGGACCAACATGCATGCTGCTTTCAATGCTCCACTTACCTTTCGAAGTATCAGTAACCTTGACCAGAGCAGGTCTGCTGGTCACTCCTGGGGTCAGGGAGGGAGAACATGTTGACGGAGTGTGCTCAGAGAGGTCTACTCATGAGTGGTGAGGTGCATCATTGCAGGCCTTCAGAACGTAGTCCTGCACACCCTCCTGCACAATCATAGTTACTTCAGATATTTACAACTAAATGTGCTTTAAATAGTGATATCAATACTGACACTTAAGCTTCACCTTCTCCTTCCATATAGTGATGAGTGTCTTCCACAAAGTGGTGATTCTCTTGCCTATAACCCAAGGGTCTGTTGTGAACCTCTATTTTCTATTATAAATCTGCATTTTCTAGTATAAATATGTTTCCAGCTTAATTTCAGAGTCATAATTTCTACCCACTATGCTTTGCTTTCAATGTGTGTTTCCATCCTACACATGCCAACACATTTTATAGTTTTGTTCCAGCTGATTCTGTAAGCTAATAAATGGGTGAATTTTTGATAATATAACTAAGTAGATGCCGTGCCATTGAGAACTGCAACTCATGGGATAGTATCTTTTTTTTTGTCTTTTTGAGACAGGGTCTCCCTATAGCCCCAGCTGTCCTGGAACTCACTCTGTAGACCAGGCTGGCCTTGAACTCACAAAGATCCGCCTGCCTCTGCCTCCCAAGTGCTAGGATTAAAGGCATGCGCCACCACGCCCGGGATAGTATCTTACATCCAAGTCACACAAACACTTCCACTCATTTCTAGGTCTTAAGACCTCACCATCATTGAATTTGTGTGGAAATCAAACCTTTAGTTTCTCAGACACTTTGTTTGCACATCCAACCATATTTCCTTCTTTTCTCATCATTTCCCAGAGCCCCTTCCTTCCTCCTGTCTGGGCTTGGACTCAGAATCCTTGCTCTACTGAAGCCAAGACTACATGAACTGACAGGGTGTAGCCACAGGCTGTGGTGAGACCTTGTTGCAATGTGCGTGCGCGCGCGTGGGCGCGCGCATGCCCACACCCACACCCACACACACACACACACACACACACACACACACACAATGGAGCCTAGGCTGTCCTCAAACTCTCTATGTAGATGAGGGTAGCCTTGGATACGTGTTTTCCCGCTGCGGCCTCCCTAGTGCTGTGAGCCTCCAGGACCAGCCAGAGATGTTTATTGATCCTTCAAACTTGATAGCTTGTCAGGCTACACAACATTAGCTTGAATTGTTTTTTCCCTCCAAATTTTTCTATTATGCTCTAAAATCTGAACTGGAGAATAGGCTTACTGGAGTTTATGTTCTTTCTCTCATCAGTGGCTCCCCAGCTTCACACTTCTAGAGTCAGACAGATTCTACTCATCGCCCCACATCCCCCCCCCTCCCCCGCAGTCCTTCTCCACCTTCACTTCTGGATGGGCCACACTGTCATGGGCCAGCACATCTGCATCCTCCTGGCCTTGAAGTGTCAGACAAAGTAAGCAGTGTTCTTCAAAGCTGTGTGATGTGAGCCCCTGCAGGTGGGGTCACACTGTGACCAGCCAGACACCTGGGGCCAGCTAGAGTAATGGATGCTCTTTCTCTCCTTCCTTGCCTTGCTTAGGGTAGAAGGGAAACATGGGGACTCCTTGGTGGACCTGTCCTTCACCCCCATCTCCCTCCTTCTGCCCCTTCCTTCCTCCCTCTTCCCTCAGAGACTCATTCCTTCAGTCACCAAGTTCTTGGAGAGGGCTTACCTGTGATGGATGCTGTGCAGGGAGCCTGGCATTTTCATATTAGGAAGAAGCCCAAGGTCTATGCTCTTGAGAGGCATTGGGGAGCACGAGGTAGATTAAAATAAAACAAGCTCCATATGTGACTGTCCTCCGTGGATAAGCCAGTCCTTGCTGCGGGGGGGGGGGTCCCGAGCCACATGACTTGGCTTGGCCCTTGGCATCTGATACTCTGTTCCCATGCTGCTCCTGCATAGAGTGGGCATAGCAAGGGATGTGCCAGGCCAAGAATGTGTTCTGAAATAAGGCTGTGCAACTCTGATTAGAATAGATGGCATACGGCTAACAGCTCTGCTGTTATGAGTGACTAGAGATGGGGCTGGGACATCCCAAGTGTCTGAGGTCTCCATGGTCAAGCCCATAGAACTCCCTGCAGCACCCCCAAGTGTCTGAGGTCTCCATGGTCAAACCCACAGAACTCCCTGCAGCACCCCAAAGTATCTGAGGTCTCCATGGTCAAACCCACAGAACCCCCTGTAGCACCCCCAAGTGTCTGAGGTCTCCATGGTCAAACCCACAGAACTCCCTGCAGCACCCCAAAGTATCTGAGGTCTCCATGGTCAAACCCACAGAACCCCCTGAAGCACCCCCAAGTGTCTGAGTTCTCCATGGTCAAGCCACAGAACTCCCTGCAGCACCTCACGTCTGTGTTCTGTCTGGCTAAGCACCCTCCCCCACCATACTGCCTGCTAGATGCTCCTCCCTCTGTCTGTCAGCTCTGGTCAGCTCTGGTCAGCTCTGGTCAGCTCTGGTGTAGTGGGCTATGAATGGCCAGGCTGCCTGGCAGCCAAATACCCTAATCTGCAGCCAAGCATGGTGATCATGTTGGGCACTGGATTATCACCAAACTTGTTTCCATTATTCAACCACTTGTCAACGTCTTCATAGAGCTTTCTTCAAAAGTAGTAAATTAGTGAAGGGATAGCACCAGGGTGCATTCCTCTATTTCAGGAGATAAGATGTGTGTTGACATTTCATTCTCATTTTTATTCTGGGCATGGATTTAAGCAGCTTCTGCTGGACATTCTTTGCTATCTACATATCTTTAGTTCCCACATTGGCAAACAATTTATAGGCTGTTGTTTATTTATTTTTAATATCTGATAAAGGCTACATACAAGTGAAAGCATAGAATTACATTTCAAAAAGGGAATGGTAAAATTTCTCCTGCTGTGGGTGGAAAGGAAAGGCCTTGTCAGGGCTTGACCCTGAGATTTCTTCTGTGAGAGAAGCCTGCAGGATCAGCCCCAGGGTAGGTGACAGAAGCCTGCAGGATCAGCCCCAGGGTGGGTGACAGAATCCTGCAGGATCAGCCCCAGGGTGGGTGACAGAAGCCTGCAGGATCAGCCCCAGGGTGGGTGACAGAAGCCTGGAGGATCAGCCCCAGGGTGGGTGACAGAAGCCTGCAGGATCAGCCCCAGGGTGGGTGACAGAAGCCTGCAGGATCAGCCCCAGGGTGGGTGACAGAAGCCTGCAGGATCAGCCCCAGGGTGGGTGAGAGAAGCCTGCAGGATCAGCCCCAGGGTGGGTGACAGAAGCCTGCAGGATCAGCCCCAGGGTGGGTGAGAGAAGCCTGCAGGATCAGCCCCGGGGTGGGTGACAGAAGCCTGCAGGATCAGCCCCAGGGTGGGTGAGCTTCAAGTTCTCATGTTTGTGGGGGGAGGGGGAGCAGAGAAGTGGGATGGCCACCTGAGTAAGTAGCAATATCAGCACAAGGACATGCAGCACTGGGGACAGCACAGTGCCCAGACAGCACAGTGCCCAGACAGCACAGTGACCACACAGCACAGTGACCAAACAGCACAGTGCCCAGACACACAGTGACCACACAGCACAGTGACCAGACAGCACAGTGATCAGACAGCACAGTGACCACACAGCACAGTGACCACACAGCACAGTGACCACACAGCACAGTGCCCAGACACACAGTGACCACACAGCACAGTGACCACACAGCACAGTGACCACACAGCACAGTGACCACATAGCACAGTAACCACATAGCACAGTGCCCAGACAGCACGGTGACCACACAGCACGGTGACCACACAGCACGGTGACCATACAGCACGGTGCCCGCACAGCACAGTGCCCGCACAGCACGGTGCCCGCACAGCACAGTGCCCGCACAGCACGGTGACCACACAGCACGGTGCCCACACAGCACGGTGACCGCACAGCACGGTGCCCACACAGCACGGTGCCCACACAGCACTGTGACCACACAGAGAACATGGAGGAGCCCCCCACAGGCCCTGGCCAGGCTCTCGGAATGATCTGACTTGGAGACTTCCCTCAGGGCCTCCTGTGGCCCACTCTGCCCGAGGCCTTGGTAAAGTGAAGCCTTCCAGCTTGCTTGCCACAGTCATCTTGTGCCCTGTGTGTGGATGGGGGCAGCTGGCACCCAGGGCAGCTTGGGCTGCGCATGGGGCCACTGCCGAGAGAACCAGACTTCCCTGCAGTCTGAGGAAGCCTCGCCTGTGTCTTCTGTAGGCACATATCTCTATGACATACCTAGGAGAAGATCACTCATTTGCACTCAGGTGTGGGAGTGGATTTCTTAATGAGGTGATGGTAACTGGAAGTCCTGCCCTGGTGGAACCAGGGTGAGACGGCCCCCCCTGGAATGGGAAACCCAGATGGTGTTGTCCTTGATGGTTGCCTGACTTCCAAAATATTCCAAAAGAACGCTTTGGCAAAATAAGTCCATTTATTGCACCATACCTGGTTATGAATTTTCTTTGGCAGGATCCAGTGGGGGTTGAAAAATGCCCAGTGAAAAATCAATAAAATATTGAAACAATGAACACACAGATAATGAGCAAGCAGCCTGCTCTCAGGGGGACAGGAAGGAGTGCCATCAACAAATGCTGCAGGGTGGCTGGGTGGAGACCCTGCTACTTACTGGGTGATCTGCAAGAGAAGGGGCGGGGTTCACTTGGTGACAGAACTGACACTTTGGAACTCCTCCTGATCTCTGACCCTCTGACCCCCTTTTCCCCTGCTAACTCCTGGCAGGCTGACCCTTGACCACCACTCCGGCAAAGAAGATTTTATTTCTTATGGAAGGGTCTCAAAGCCACAGGAAGCTGCCCACTCAACACCAGGCCCACTAGGACTTCCGCCGTGCTCGCTTTTGTGCTTCCTCTAACATCTCAGTGTAGGTTGGTCCTCGTTTGCTTTCTGCTACTGTGATACAACACTAACCTAAACCAGCCTGGGTGGGAAGGGGTTAATTTAGCCTTTCCAGTCACTGTTCATGGCAAGCCAGGGAAGAACTTAACAAGGAACCTGGAGGCAGGAGCTGAAGCAGAGACCGTGGAGGAACTGGAGGAACGCTGCTCAGCTGCTCACTGGCTCGCTCCCCCTGGCTTGCTCAGCTGCCTTTCTTATACAGCCCAGACCCACCTGCCCAGGGATGACGCTGCCCACAGTGGGCTGAGCACCCACGTCAACCAGCAATCATGAAAACCCCACAGACATGCCCACAGGCCAGTCTGATGGAGGGAGTTCCTCCTCTGAGGCTCCCTCTTTGCATATGACTCTGGTGTGTGTTACAGGACAGGGTCTGTGGGACGTTCCTGCCAGCTGCCCCACTACAAGGCTGGGAGGAGTTTCTAGGCAGATGACCACTCTCCTCAGCACTTCTGCCCTCTGCTAAGTCCTTGGTGGGCAGTTGTCCAATCAGCTCTTGGGCTCAGCCAGGTGCAGCTCGAAGCACATTTAACCCAAGTGGGATTTACTCACCTCTGCCTCCCACAAGAGCTGGAGAGCATGCTGGCTGGCCCGCAGCACCTGCTCCAGGGCCATACTGAGCTCTGCCTAATCCATCCAGCACTAGGACACACCTCAAGCACTCCAAGGGCAGAACATTTGTTGTCACTGATACCCTCTCAAGTACTCTATAAGATTGTGGGATTTAATGTGCATCCCAGAAACCACCCTCCTGCAATGTTACTCAATCAGATGCAATAAAACTAAATGAATAAACTTGGAGGTATTCCGAATTGTCTTTAGTCATTTGTTCATTCATTGATTTCAATAATTACTTTTTTTTAATTTTTTTATTTTTATGTTTTTGGTCTTTTCGAGACAGGGTCTCCCTGTAGCCCCAGCTGTCCTGGAACTCACCTTGTAGACCAGGCTGGCCTTGAACTCACAAAGATCCGCCTGTCTCTGCCTCCCAAGTGCTAGGATTAAAGGCGTGCACCACCACGCCCGGCTCAATAATTAATTTTTAAGCCTCTGCTAAGTGTGGAGAACTGTTTTTTTGTTCCTTAGAAAAAAGTTAGAAAACAAAGATTTTTGCTTCACAAGGCCTCACCCCATCAAGGGAGGTGCACCCCAGAAGGAAGGACATACTCCCTGCACACTGATTACACAGTATATTATCAAGTGACAAGTGTTCAGGAAAGTGGACTCTCCAGGAACCAAGAGACAGACAGAGGCAGCAGGACTGTGCTGTGGGGTCAAGGTGGCTCATGGGATCATGGCCTTTGGGTCACAACTTGAACTTCACTGTGTGGCTCTCAGGGCAGAGCATCCAGCACGGGATGGAATATCCAAATGGACAAGGCAAGTCAGGCAGCGCCCAGTATCTGCAGAGTGGTGAGGGACGAGGGAAGGAAGGCAGGATAGGCGTGCGGAGGGGGTAACAAGGAGCTGGGCTACAGATGCTTTATCAGACTGCCATTTAGACCATGTGTAACAGGACCAGGGCAGGGATGGGACAAAGAGTGCCATGGAGTGTGTGTGGCCTCCCAGAATAGACTGTGGTGAAGCGTGTGGTGAAGGGACGATAGCATGAAATGCGGGGAAACATGGAGTGCTTAGCCCCCAAATGCCAGCCTGTGAGGACAGGTGTGTGTGTTCTCAGCTGTCAGCTAATGCACATGTTCTCTGAGCACAAGCTCCTGGCAGAGGCCCATTATGGACACAGTTACCTCGCTCAGCATCACCACTCCTGGATCAGCAGCAGCTGTGCTCCAAGATGGGCGAGAGATGATGAGGAGATTCTCAGCTCTTCAGCTCGGTGGGGATGACTCTCGTTGAATAGATGCCATTTTTAACTGCAAACAAGCTGAACAGGAGGATGTGCGGAAGGGTCCAGGGATGGAGGGACGTGCCACTTCCGCCTCAGGGGTGGCTTTGCAGGCCCTGCAATGCCAATATGGCCTCACAGCATGCTTCTTTGTTCTGAGACTAAGTTCTACTGCTAGTTACCAAATGGCTATTTGAATTACATTGTTTGAAAAAGATGGCATTAGTAACCACATTTTACAGAGAAACATTGAATGTCAGTGATGGTTGAATGCGTTAGATCAGATCTGGATAGATCAGATCCTGTGGTCCTTATGAGCACAGGCACTGAGGACTATTGTCCACTGAAGGGAATGCAGTAAAAAGGACACCAGAAACTTGAGAGAGAGGAGTGCACTGGCATTTGCACGAGGAGCCTCGAGTCACAGCTGTTCAGATGAGCTTCCCTGTGATGCAGTCTCTTACTGATCCCAAGGCAGTTTGCAGTTCTTTTTGTTCTGTTACCATACAGTTCTTTAATTATAGGAAGACATAAGTGCTGCTTTTGCATCTGTGTGTGTGTGTGTGTGTGTGTGGGTATGTGTGTGTGTATGTGTGTGTGTGTACATGTGTGCAGGCCAGAGGTCAAAATCAGGTGTTCCCACCTCAAAGTGCTATCCCCATTCTTTTGGGACCAGGTCTCTCTCACTGGCCTGAAACTCTCTGATTTAGCTAGACCCGCCACCAGAGAGCTCCAGGGATCCACTGTCTACTCCACCCAAGGACCAGGATCACACTTGCATGCCACCAGGCCCAGCTTTTTTTTTTTGTCTTTTTGAGACAGGGTCTCCCTGTAGCCCCAGCTGTCCTGGAACTCACTCTGTAGACCAGGCTGGCCTTGAACTCACAAAGATCCGCTTGCCTCTGCCTTCCAAGTGCTAGGATTAAAGGCGTGCGCCACCATGCCCGGCTTTTTTTTTTTTTTTTAACCTGATGATCAAAGTCAGATCTTTCTGCTTGCAAGTACTTTATTGACTGAACCATGCTGAAGTCCCTAACTGTTGCTTTAAAGTTAAAGGTGAATGCATTTTCATTTTATTAGATTGACACAGAACAGGAGGACCAGAGAAAAGCTCACAAGCTGGCTACCTCCAGCCCTGCCAGCCATGGCTGATCCTTTCTGCCTTTGGTGGCCTGACCCCCTTCTGAGTGGCTGACACACGCTGGCTTAGCTGGATCAACAGGGTTTTGTCTCAGTTGCTGTCACCATGCTTACTTTTAAATGCAACTATCTCTTGAGTGTTTTCCCATCAGTACATAGAAGCTGACCTCACTTAGTTAAAGTGCCCCAATATTCTAGAATTCTGAACCATCAAATTACTAAATCCCTTGCTTACCAGCATTGCTTTTTATCAGAGCACACAGTGTGTATGCATCTCTGTGCTTATTTTTGGATCTTCAGGACATTGCAAACATGGGTTTTCATTAGGTCCAAAGTGAAGCCCTCTTTAAAGATGTGGTGTGCCTTTACCTATATAAAGAGGCCTTTGAAAAAGACTGTGCATCCTTCTATCCCCATCTGCAGGAGAGCTACTTGTCTGCTGGCCTGATTTTCTAGAAAAGTCTGTACCTGCTTTCTCTGAGGATCAGTGTCCGAGAGTGGGTGATGTAAACATCATTATACATACCTTTCCAGGTTTGGGGCTTGACTGGGCATGGCTTAGGTCACAACTGGCCTTGGCTGCCACCTGTGTGAGCACTATGGATGCAGTGCTGCATGCAGCACGCTGGTCCCTTGACGTGGCAAGCCAGAGCGGCCTCCCTCCACTGGGCCCAGCTGCTCAGTAGCCTCCTTCCACTGGAGGGAAAGTGAGAGGTCAGGGGACCATCAGAGCTTCCCAATGACTTCCTCCCAGGCCCTAGTCAAGCTTCGCCTTTGATCAAGAAAGCTGGAGTGGACTCTCTTGCTCCTGTGACGGGCAGGGTGGAGCCAGCTGTCTGCAGCCCAGTGCTGCAAGCCAGGGGCCACCCACCATTTCCCACTGTTTTCTCAAGAAGGGGCCTGTGATGATTTTGCATTTCAATCAGCACTTTAAGGCTTTGATGCACCTCAAACCTACTGAAGATTTTCAAAATCATTATTTGCAATAGTAATCTGTGAAATCATGTGAATAAAATTAGCCGGATGTGCTATGAGCTTTCCAAAGGCACACATCGGTCAGCTTGGGGGCCTGGGTACAGAGGTCAGCACTGATGGCAACAAGACACGAACCCAAAACAAAAGCATCGGATGATCAGTGGCCAAGAATCTTCAAGGGGCCAAGCGATTTCCTAAAAGTTTAATGGGGACTAAAATAGCAGATTCCGTTCAGTGTAGTATTGTTAGTTTCACAATTTGTGTTTTAATGTGACATTAAAAATGTATTATAAAGTTATCTATAAAGAGCAGAAAAAAGATGACTAAGCAAAATGAAAGAAAAAAGCCACAGAAGTCAAGACTGAGGAAATTTAAAGGCCAAGTCACTTTTGTTGAAGGTCAGTCATTGGATCTTCAAGCCAAAGGCATTTCTGATTCTGCACACGTGGGCAAAGTGGATCTACTGGGCCCGATGGCCGGTCTCCAGAGTTGATATAAAAGTGATTAAAGCAAAAATAAACAGAAACCAAGAAAGGGGTAAGAGTAAAGGGGTCATGGATATGTGGGCACAGCAGCCACAGCATCTGACAGAAAGCGCAGCTGAAGCCCACGTAGGCCAACCCAGTCAGTCACCAAGGCATCGAGATCTAGCTGGACTTCTCCCTCTTTCCCACATTCAGTGATAGCCATCTCTTTTTCGACTGTGAATTCAACATGCCTAGTGAAAACTCATCCTCACCCCTGAAGAGGCCAACTCCCAGATAGTTTTATAATCCTGCCTCTTTTGAGAGTGTCCCCACAACAGTCTACCTTTCCATCTTACTTCTACCTGATCTTACACTTGCCTTATCCAGAGATGTGTGAACCTTCATGGAGATGTAGCTTACAGGCTTGAGCACAGAGATATGGAACTAGCGGCCTGCGTGCCACTGGTCTCTGTCACTTGTACCAAATGGATTGGGACAAGGACAGGCAAATGCCATTCTCTTCAGTAGAAGCACCATCTGTTACAGCTCTTCGAAGTAGCACTAATATATGATGATTCATTAGCTTATGTATATTCTAATATGATCCAAGAATTAAAAATCAGTTTTCAGAAAAAAAAAAAAAGGGCCAAGTCACATTATGTATGTGGACCTGTGTATATCTGTATGCTTATATTTATGCATTATTTATGAAATCAATGGTTGTGGGGGCTAGGGAGAGGCTCAATGGGCAAAGTGTTTGTCATCCAAGCATGGGGACCTGAGTTCAGGTCCCAGCACCCATGTAGGAACCAGGAGTTGGAGGCACAGGCCTGTAACCCCAGAGCTTGCACCCAAGGCAAGGGGACTCCATGGAGCCTGTTGGCTAGCCCAGCTGCATCTCCCAGTTCAGTGAGAGACTCTGTCTCAAAATAACTGAGATGAAAAAGAGACTGAGAACACACCTCTCGTTGACCTCAGTCTTCTGTATACACGCATACGTGTGTGTACACCTATACACATATGTACACATAGGAACACATATAGTCCATACATACTAATTAAAATATAGTCAATGGTTGTGACTAAAGGAGTCAAAGAAGAAAGAGGCACATGAATTAAAAACAGAGTAAGAGTTCAATGAAAATAGACACGGCAGTAGTGAGATCGCAATACCTGATTGTGTGAGCTCCCCTTCCTCCTTTCTTTCCTCTTCCCTTCCTTCCTTTCTTCCTCCCCTCCATCCCTCCCTCCCATCCTCTTTCCACCACATTACATGACTCCATGCTGGGGAAGCTGAGCACAGCAGTGACAGATTTACAGATACTGCTGACAGAACAAAGCTCTGGAAACACTTGGGGACCCAGCATCCTTCCCTTATACTTGGGGTCCCCAGCAGTGATCCTTGTTCAGGGAACTGAGCCCTGGGGCACAGCACCTTTCCTCTGGGCTATTTGTAGTAGAGAAAGTCAAAGCAATTTGCTTCTCCAGTAGCAATAACAAGAATTATTATTGCAACTCTCCCTTCTGTGCAGCCTTTGAAAAGGCAACGGGCCCAGGCTGCACAGTAACATTCTTTGCAGACAGCACAGCAGATGTCCCAGGGCAGAGCCAAGAAAGCGGGGACATTACTCCTAGGAGTTTGCTGTTCCCCTGCCCTGAACTTGATGATCTGAAGGGAGGGAGGGGAAGGCCGGGTGTGGGATGGGCTTTCCCTGCATGTGTGATATACATCTATAATGTCCCCCAAGAGTCCCTGCGTTGGGGGCTTGGTCTGCAGTGTATCAGTGTTCACAGGGGAGGTGACTGGATCATGAGGGCTCTGACCTCATTGATGAGTGATATACTGATAGTGTTGTAATTTGATCATATTATTGGGAATTGGTAGAAATTGGGAGAGGGATCACTTGGGGTGGCAGGAGGAGTCCTTGACGTGGATAGCTGTCCTTGTCCTGAGCTCCCACCCATCTTCTTCTCCTTCCCAGCTACTATCAGGTGGATAGCTCTCCCTCCACACCCTTCTGCCATGGCGTTCTGCCTCAAGGGAGACTTAGAAGCCACCAGCCCAGTGACCATGGAAAAAAAGCTCTGAAATCCTAAGCTAAAATAAGTCTTTCCTCTTTTAAGATAATTTTTTTAATCTTTTTGAGACAAGGTCTCCCTGTAACCCAGTTGGCTTGCAACTTGATATGCAGACCAGGCTGGCCTCCATCTCATGGGGATCTGCCTGCCTCTACCTCCTGCGTACTGGGACTAAAGGTGTGTTCCACCATTCCACCATACCTGGCCTTAAGTTAACTTTTGTGAGGTATTTTGTCACAGTGACAGAAAGCTATCATGTATAATAATACCCTCTTCAGTAGCTTCTGCCCACAATTCCCAAGTCCCATACACCCCCAAGTTTTTGCTCTGTGGAAATCTAACAGCTTCTCTTTGGGAAATTTTTCTACATACTTAAATTTTAAGAAAACTTATAAAATATATTTTTAAATGTAGATTTTTAATTTTTAAATGTTTGATTATGTGTATATTTTTGTGGGTATGTGCACGTGAATACAGTATCCACGGAGCCCAGAAGATGGCGTCAGATGCCCTGGGACTGAGTACAGGCAGTGTAAGCCACTCAGTGCCGGTGCTGGGAACTGAACTCAGGTCCTCTGCAGGAGCAGAACACACTGTTAGTGCAGGGCCATCTCTAGCTGCACAAAATATACTTTTTTTTTTTTTTTTGGTCTTTTTGAGACAGGGTCTCCCTGTAGCTCTGGCTGTCCTCGAACTCACTCTATAGACCAGGCTGGCCTTGAACTCACAGAGATCCACCTGCCTCTGCCTCCCAAGTGCTAGGATTAAAGGCGTGTGCCACTTTAACCTTCTGCCAGCACTCATCCGCTTCTCTTAGCCATGTTGGCGTTTGTCCTTTTCTGCAGTGCAGGTTGAACCTAGGGCCTGTGCAAGCTAGGCAAACACTCTACCAGTGAGCCGCCTTCCCAGTCCATTTGAGCTTTGTTTTGACACAGGGCTTTACTATGTTGCCCAGACAGGCCTTGAACTTGGGTTCCTCCTGCCTCTGCCTCCCAAGCAGCTGGAAGCAGAGATGAGCTACCAGGCTTTTAATTGTGTTTTGGTTTTGGAATAAGGTGTCTGTGACCGACTGCCTTTGATGGGGTGGCAGGCGCTGGCGCTGGCCTCAGGTGAACTGTCCATCTCTGACCTTTCTTCCTCACAGTGCTGTTTAACAAATGACACAGGCAGGGGGAGGCTCTGTTCAGCAGGCTTCCCAGGCTGAGAGGCTTTGCCCTGTAGTCCGAGGTTCTTTATCTTCTGTTGCCCAGTCTCTGCCAACCCGATGCTGCTGCTTATCCCTGCCTGATGCGCTACGCTGTAATCAGGTGAAGTCTCACAGGGCACTCACATCGGCGGCAGGTGGGGAGAGGCACTTGTGGTCTACTCATCCTAACAAGGCAGCTGGTCACCTCTGTTATCTGATGGTCACACTGAGGTCTTCTCCTGAGCATGGCGATTACTTGGTGGGTCTTGGGCCAAGTCCTCATCTTTCCTGCTTTGGGCAGTGGTGCTCAGAGGCTGCTTGCTGTGGCATTAGGGAAGAGCCCTAATTTGCCTGGTCACGGATCCCCAGGGCATCCTCTAAACTGGCTGGAGGGGGGTGTCCTGTTGCCCCTTCAGGAGTGATTACAGCATCCTGCCACCATGAAACCGCCCCCAAGACTGTGGTGACTTTTCCCAAGATGCACAGAGCTTGGCTGCCTGACATGGTCCTGGAAGGCGGAGCTCTGAGTGACACCAGGTGTGCTGGAGGTCTGGGAGGCAGACCTCCGAGGTTCACTTGATATGTTAGTGACAAAACTGTTGCCCTGGCTCTGAGCTCTACTGCCTGTGGGCTGTACTGTCCTGAGCCACATCCCACTCCTAGAATGTCCCTCCCTAAGGGACTGAACACAGCTTCTCCTCCAATGGGACCTCATTGGGAGGTACTCCCCAATTCCTTGCCTCTCACACCGTGGTTGTTTCTTTTTTAACTTTTTATATATTAGTTTTATTTTACCTGTATGAGTGTATTACCTGCATGTATGTAAGTGCACCCATGTCATGTGGTACTCATAGAGCTCAGAAGAGGGCATCAGATCCTGCAGAACTGGAGTTTTGGACTATTGTTAGCCGCTACCTGGGGGCTTGGAATTAAACCTGGGTCCTCTCTAAGAGCAACCAGTGCCCCTAACTGTGGAACCATCTCTCCAGCC
This sequence comes from Rhizomys pruinosus, assembly GCA_009823505.1. NCBI lineage: Eukaryota > Metazoa > Chordata > Mammalia > Rodentia > Spalacidae > Rhizomys > Rhizomys pruinosus. The sequence continues at coordinate 158,460 of VZQC01005507.1, read as the reverse complement.
CCACCCCTTGGTTGTTTTATAGCTGAAACCATAAATGGTTGTCAGTTAAGTACCTTAACTATGACTGAGGGTCTTATTCATTCTAATATTATTAAATATTTAGTTCTCATTCGTTCTAATATCATTAAATATTTAGTATTTAAGTATTAATGATTACCGTCTCAGAACTGACCATGGAAATGAAGGACAGGATTTGATGGTGTGGCCTAGGCCTCACACAGGCATCCACAGCCACATTTCATGCACTTCCCGGACATGCATGGACATGCACAAGACCCTGCTCTTCTAAGCAAAGAGTGCTTCCTCTTCTTTATAAAACGATTTAATTATACGTGTTTCCTTAAATAGCAAAACTCCCAGTCAGCTTGAATGAGCTCACTGTTGAAGTCTTTGAACTTGTTTTTGGGGATCACATACTCTGTTTAAAACAGACATCCCTGGGTCCTGACCATCCCCAGAATTAGACAAAAGACATGACCACTAAACAGATTTCAGGATCCACCTTGCCAAAACAGAAGATTTTCAAGGCAGTGGCTGGGCTGACGGTGCCCAGCAAATTCCATGCACTGGCCTGGGACTGTAGGGGTGTCTGTTCCCAGTAGGCAGTCTCCACTTGCTCTTCTCAATGACTGTTTGTCAGGTGCCCTGGGATGCTATCAGTAGAAGGCAGGTGGGATAGTTACAGTCCTCATTTATCTGACAAAATACCCCACAGAAGCAACTTAAGGAAAGAATGGATTACTTGGCTCATGTTTGAAGGTACAGCCAGTCATTGTGGTGGGGAGGGCATGGGGAAGGCAGTCACATTGAGTCCAAAGTCAGGAAGCAGACAGAGTGATTGCTGGTGCTCAGCTGATTTCTGGTTTTATCCTTTTTTATCATCTTGGCCTCCAGCTCATGGGACAGTGCTATGTTGAAAGGGGTCTTCCTCAGTTAAACCTCTCTGGGGACACCCTTGTAGACATTCCCTGGAGTGTGTCTCTTGTCTGATTCCAACTCCTATCTGTATGAGCCTCACGGCAGGTAATGATAAAGGCCACTCCATGTGGCTATTGGCTGTAAGCCCTTGAGCTGAACTCAGGACCACCCAGGATGGCTTTTGTCCTCTAGCTTCAGAGAAACCTGGGGTTCAGAACTGGCTCTATAGAAGGTGGCCCCAGGCGGCCGCTGCCCTCTCCTTGTAAAATTCACTGACAGGAAGGAGACCTGCACTGAACCTGCATCAGCCTTCTTGAAGTCAGCTTGCATTCATGGGAAGGGGACAGAGCCGGTCAGATGCTAGAAAGCAGAGGATCCCTGAGGGTGGGGTAAAGGCAGGACCTGCAAAGCCGGAGTGGCCTCCAGGTGGTGAGTCCAGACTGCCAGATCATCTCCCCCAAAGCTTTAAATCAAAATTTAAATATCGGATGGAAACTCTGAGGACGGTTTCCTTTCTCCATTTTATTTATTTATTTTTTTGGTCTTTTTAAGACAGGGTCTCACTGTAGCCCCAGCTGTCCTGGAACTCACTCTGTAGACCAGGTTGGTCTTGAACTCACAAAGATCTGCCTGCCTCTGCCTCCCAAGTGCTAGGATTAAAGGCGTGCGCCACCATGCCCAGCTCTCCATTTTAAACATGAGAAAAGGAAAGTGTTATGTTACTCAGAAGTGATCAGTATGTTAATGAATATGACAGCCGTCTTTCCTCTGATAATCAGAATGTGGCTTGCTTGCCCAGGTCATCCATTCAGTCTAAAATGTCCAATTTAGGCAGACAACAGCTTGGCCAACTGAAGTACTTTACCTCACCTAGCAGTTTGGGTGAACCCACAGGCTGGACCTATAAGGGGTCTCAGTGTACACAAGCCTCCTAATCCGTGTTCTCCACCTGGCGGGACAGTTCTGGGAGGTACCACTGCCTGCAGTGTGAGGGTGGCTGTCTCCTACAGCCTGAGGCCTTCGGTGGGCTGACTCATTCAACCTCTGCCTCCCTCCTGGCCTTCCTAGGGCCTCTGCTCTTCCAGTTTGAAGTCCACCAGGACTGGCCTCCCACTCGGAGCTGGGAGCCACCCCTGGGGTCAGGTGCAGGGGAGGGCTTAGACAGGCTGCTCACTTCTGGCTGTCCCTGCAGCCAGAGGCTGCTCCCCATGGAAAGAGCCAAGACCCCTGAAGGAGGAGTCACTCTCACCTGGAGCACTGTGGACAGAGGGCTTGTCCAGACACAACGCAGACCTGGGAGGCCAGGTGAGCACCGAGGCGTCATCTTTCCTGGTCAGATCCCATCCAGCTGGGCAGCAAGCCTCCTGCCCCGCCATGGATGGACACAGGCAGTGACGTCTCTCTCTGCCTTTGTTTGGTTTCATGTTCTGATTTTGAAGCAGGACGCTTTATTTCCTCCAAGCTTTCTGCAAACATGAAAACATAGCACTTTACCTGTCCATCTGCCCCGAGCAAGTTCAGGATTCCTCTTTGTTCAGAATAACCTATTTTTTTGTTGCCCAGGCTTTTAAACTTCTAAACTATAATTATTTTTGATTACATGTATTTACTATGTGGCTAATTTACCTTGAATGGCTTGGAATTGCATTTGTGCACCACGCCTCTCTTGCTCTCTCTCACCAGCTGCTGCATTGATTATTTCCACTTCCTTCAGTTGGCGCCAAATGAGAATGGGCTTCAGTGCTCTGCAGAGTGGAGCCCGCTTCCTCCGCATGCTGATTTTGATGGCTGTAATCCCAGTTTTTATGGTTCTGAGGGAAGGCTTGGAAGCCCCATCAATTGTTTGTTCTCCATCATTTTATAAAGTGGGCACCTGTTTCTGACACAATCTACAGATCCACTGAGTAGAGCGGCCACAGGGCCAGTGGAGCTTAAAGGAAGCTGCTCTGGGGTCCATGGTGTGCTCTGAGACAGGCATTCTGCAAGACACTCACTCTCATTAGGGTGACTTAAAGCAAACCTATCATGAAACCTATCATGAGGCCAACAGCCACTTGGGGTCAGCTTAAAACTAACCCAAACTAACCCGAGCATCATTACGTGTATAGGTCACGTGTGCCACAGGGAATGGTCATATGCTGACATGAAATGGCCATGGCTTAGTGCTGACATGAAATCCCTCTTTCTAAATCCCACACAGCTGGATGTGGGCATATTGAGGGGGGCTTCTCTGTGTGATGGGGGCAAGGTTCCTTCAGCAAGCTTCTTTGCGTAGTGGAATGAAGTGGTTTCTAGATTCTTTAATGAGTGAAAATGTATTCTTAGTCTAAAGCACAAAGATAAATGTGGTATCATGAGGGTGGTGCAGAGAGGAGGAATTGTGCTCTGAGCCAGTGTCCTGGAAGCCATAATTTTCAACAAACGGGGAGCACCTGAGCACACCCCCTCTCTGGTGGAATGACATAGCTACCGGATTAGGTCCAGTTCTCTCCTTTAAGCCACTGCTCTTTGACGCTTTCTGATGACTCTGAGTTTAACAGGGGCTTTCTGGTCTCTTTGGACTGTGCTGTCAGCCTTGACCATCTGTCTCACAGGGCTATGTAGAGGCGATGCTGGCAGACTGAGCGATTTAGCTTTCCTCTTAAACGTTTTCCTCAATGAGCCAATGAAGCCATGGTGTGGAAGGAAGTCCAACAGGGGCTCTGCGTGAGGGCTGGACAATGTGAAAACGAGCTCTATACCCACAGCCAAATGACCTTTCCAAGTTGGCATGTTGATGTACTAATAAAGTGTTCAGTGCTGGGTGCACAGCAGGTGTGTGTCTCAGAGCACAGGTTTTCCATATGGCCAGGCTCACTGACAGGGGCACAGGATTGCCCAGGGCTACCCCAGATCTGTGATTGGTTGTACTTGTAGGTGTGGCGGTGTTTGGTGGTCCATCCCTCTTGGTGATTCAGAGAAGGGAAAGAACTTTTGTTCAGCAAAAGTGCTGGCTGCAGTCACCACTTGTCACAGCATTCTGTACTTAAAGGACCATCTAATCTCCTGTGACCAGAATGAAGCTATTGGAGATCTGTGGCTGGGGTGGGGAGCACGGCCACTCTCTGTGGCTGACACAGGCCTCAGGGCACCTCCCATAATAAGGTTCTGATGTGGAAAGGGATCTTCTCTACCTTGGAACCATTTATGAGAGAGACCAGAAGGACACTGGGGACACTTCACAGGAAAGGCTATCCTATGGCTGCAATGACCCAGTGATACCCCTAGGAGCCACCCAGATAGCTCTTAGAGAGCACACTTGTGGGAGGACCTCCCAGATAGCTCTAGAGCACACTGTGAAAGGGGTCACCCAGATAGCTCCTAAAGAGCACACTGTGGGTGGCTCTGTGTGCTGAATACCTATGTGCAATGTTCTCCTTCCTCATCTGGGGCCCTGCTGGCCTCTTGGAGCTCATGGTACACTGATTTTGCCCTCGTGAGTTCCACACCTTCCAAGCAAGAACGTGCTAATTCTGAGGAATCCTAATGGTGCGCAGGAGGCCAATGTATCTTCCAGACTCAGGCCCGTCAGAACCATGCGCATGGCTCAAAGCGCAGCCACCACCTTCTGAATAAAAACACCACCTGTGGATAATTTTCGGACATTCATCACAGTGGGGCCTTAGGGAGCCGGGTGTGGATGGGTGACTCCATATGACGGATGGCTATTCTTGACATGCTAGTGCTTGCATGCTGTGGCAACACGGCCATCTTAATGGCCTGGAACTTACAAAGTGTTCTGTATTGATGGTGTAATATGTCACAGACCACTTTCTGGAAGGAGAGAGGGGCCTCTCATCAGGTGTGGACCACTGAGGAGTGTGAGCATTAGTGCACAGCTCCAGTCTCTGGAGGAATGAGAGTGGAGAGCTCTGGGAAGTACAGGAAATAAGGAAACATGGAAAGGACCCCAGGACCACAGTCAGCCTTGGCCACTACCATACGGAGGGTGCAGCCACTAGCTAGGCATCCACCTGGATTTGAAGATGCTCATGCCACATACATGGGCTGGCAGGGGTCGGCAGGACCCCACAGTTCCCCTAGGATTTCAGAGCACTATCAGAGCATCAATCTTCATCTCCAATGCATCCAGGGATGAGCCCCAAGTGGACACCTGGGGGTGTCCCCATGAGAGATAGAATCAGACACATCATTTGGGAGGAAATGTAGTCCTCCCAATCATCAAACATACTGCCTCCCTGGATACATCTCTTGCCAACCCCCCAGAGCTGCACACCATGGGTGCTGCCCCAGGCTGTCCTTCCCTGCTGCCTTCTCTTTGCAAGGGTCAGGGACGCTGCCTTTTCCTCATTCCCTTCCTGCTGCACCCTTAGAGTTCCCACATGGTAATTCTTTAGATAACACTAAGGAGACAGACAGCCCTCATTCTCCATGCCGTTCTGTCCCCCGCTGTCAGGGCAGCAGCCTCTGCTCTCAGTCAGCACCGCTTCTGTAAGGACAAGAACCACCTCTGCACAGACACTACTCTATCATAAAAGAACCATAGTAAAAATTTTTAAATGAACAGGAAATAAATCATTGGGGAATCTTCATAAATTAAAGGCCTATAAATGTACAGTTGGCAACATGGAACTTGTCTCTGCAAAAAGAGATGATTTCTTTGATAAAAATTTTAGATGCATTCTGCTCACATCTTCTCTAAGCTGCCCAGAATTGGAAAAGGATGGATGTGGACACCCTTCCTTTAGCCTCAGACAATGCATGCCAGAAACTGTACATTCCTTGAGCTGTGAACTCTGGGAAATCCGGCACTGCGTTTAGTTCTCAGACACAGGAGGAAAACACTCTTAACTGTCTGTCTTCTCTCCTGAGAGTCAAGGCTCTGACCTCAACCATTACCTGGACACAGGTAAAGAAAGAGGCAAGGACAGCCGTGAACCCCAGGACCCTTCTGTCCTGGTTACTTTCTGTTTTCAATGCGATACAAACTAGAGTCACCTGGGAAGAGGGAACCTCAGTTGACGACTTCCTCCATCAGGCTAGCCTGTGGCCATGTCTGTGGGGAGCTGTCTGGATTGATGTTGAGGTAGGAGAGCCCAGCCCACCTCAGCACCATTCCTTGGCAGGTGGCCTGGCCATAGAAAGCTAGCCGAGCACATCGGAGGGAGCAGGCCAGCGAGCAGCCTTCTTCTACAGTCTCTGCTTCGGTTCCTTTTTGAGCTCCTGCCCTGACTTCCCTCCATGACCGACTGTGACCTGGAAGCGTAAAGCCAAGTAATTCCTTTTCCTTCCCAGTTTGGTTTAGGTCAGAATAGTTCATCATAGCAATGGAAAGGAAGATAGAACACCCTCCCAGCACAGGTTCTTGCCCCAGCACCACTCAGGATTCTGGGTCGGTTTTCTCCTGCAAAGTAGAGACTAATTCCAACTGGCCCTGCTTTAGTATTTCACCAGCCCTGGCCCCAGTCACAGATGTTCTGCCTAGGACCTTGCAGTTGGCTGGTAAAGGTTTAGAAAAGATGGGGTCAAGCAACAATAAATCAAAAAGGATCTAGCACCAGGTAGCACTTAGCAAGAGCTGTGTAGTTTCAGAGACAGCTTCTTCAGTCCTCTGACAGGACCAGGCCAGATGCATAGGTGCATTGTTTCTTGGGAGATGAAAGGAGAAATGACCCAAGGTCTGGGACTGAGATCTGGCCTGCCTAGGTCTGGAACCTGAACCCTTCCTTGAGTGTCACATGCAGTGTGCAAAGAGATCTGAGATGATGGTCTGGGAACAAAGAGCATTGAAGATGTGGGGAAGCAGATGGTTGTCAAGGATTCAGTTTATTGTTAGTATCTCACTGAGTGGACCGGACACAGTGATACACTTAGTTCTCAGGAGAGATGTCACATCCAATATCAGAATTCACACAGTGTGACTGGATATGTTGATGGTGGAAAGGAGAGAGGGAAAGAAAGAGAAGAATGGGAAGAAAGGGGGGAGAGGGTGGAGGGGGATGGAGAAGATGGGATAGAGAAAAAAGGAGAGGAGAGGGGAGGGGAGGGGAAGAGAGGGGAGGGGAGGGTAAGGGAGGGAAGGAGAGAAGAGGAGAGGAGAGGAGAGAAGAGGAGAGGAGAGGAGAGAGGAGAGGAGAGGAGAGGAGGAGAGGGGAGGAGAACCCAGCCTTTGGATGGCTTCCAGGGGTTCATCAGCTTGTTTAGGCTGTGCTCATGCTTCAGTGACTGGTTTCCTGCATTTCCATGCAAGGCCAGTGCCAGCTTCCTTTAAATAAACTTCCATGAATGTAGAGTAAGTCTCTGGGGAGAGCAGCATGGGCATTCTAGTTACGGGAGCTCAGTGCTCAGGTCAGCCTACCCCGCAGCAGCAGGAGAGAGAAGGCTGCACACTGGGGCTGGCTGAGATGCTGGCTCTTGCCATGCAGGTGGGCATCTAGAAGGCTGGTGCTAAAAGAGTTTTCCAAAGGCAGGAATGGACAAAGAGAACATTCGATGAAATATACTGAGTGACTAAGCTCTGAGAGAGGGAACTCCACCCCTTAGAGGAGTGATAGCTCCTTCATAGCACCCCAGGGGCCATGACTAGATCTCATGTTCTGGGACTCCTGTGCAGTCCATATCTGAGGGAACAGTGGACACCTCACTACCCCATTAAGAAGTAAACTTTATAGGCTGAGTTGTTTTCTTGAGATAGGCCATTGTGTAAGGCGCTGTGGGTCACTGGGGCTCAGAATCCATATGTCTGCACAAGATATCCTGAGTCACTAGGGTTTCAGCCTGATTGTTCAAGTGTAATTTTGCTTTTATTTTTGACCCTCAGTTACTATAGCTTCCTGCAAGAAGACTTTGGGGAGGTGGCCACCCAACCATGTATGGCCTGGGCCTCCCTGGGTTTCCAGAGTGCCAGAGCCACCTGGAGGAGAGGCCTTGCAGTTTGGACCCAATATGACTCTCTTTCCTCCAGGCTGGCTGGCGAGTTCATGATCCAAAAATTTCTTCATGATTAAACTCCTGAGACTCTTGACCTGGGGCCAGCCTTATTTCTGCTTTCTCCAGATCTGGCCAGCTCCTGTTCCTGGAACCCCACCTAGGGAAGATGGGGGAGTGGGAGGAAGTCAGAGTGACTAGCTGTGGACACCACTGCTGCGGGCTGCACCTGTAGCTCTGTAGAGTGTGGACGGGTGACACATGGTGGGGGGCTAGTTTGGAGGCAGAGTGTCTTTGGAGCAGCTAGGGTGGTGTGCAAAGCCTGGGCTGGGTGTGGGGAACCTGGAGGAGGGGAGGGAGAGGTGGGGGTGGAGAGAGACCCTGTGGGCAGCTCACAGGAGCATCGGGGTAGAGGGCCAGCTCTGTGAATTATCCCTTCAGTGAAGACACTTGTAACAAAGCTGATCCTTGGCCAAACATCCCTTGTGTCTGCCATAAGAAGCAGCTATTTGAGAATGGGTCCTTTCTCCCTGCCTCTATGTAGCAAGGCTACCAAGACCAGGATCTCGTCTGGCTTCTGGGCTGGCTATAGGCCCTTGTCCCCCAGTAGCTGGACTGTGGCCATTGGAAATGGATGTGGGGACCTCTGTCACCAGCTTTGCTAAGGACCCTGTGAAGGGCAATGTCTCTTCTGACACTTTGCTGTAAACCACCCCACCTCAAGTCTGCATCTGAAGCCTGGTTTGTGACAGATGCTGACTTGTGTGCTGTGGGGCCCTGTGGACAGATGGCATGGCCAAATCTGTTCTCAGTGGCCTCCTGTACTGATGGAAAGCAAAGACTGGATGGGCCAGGTTTGGAAGCCAGCTGTCCTACTATTGCCTTTATTTCTATCAATCAATACCTGGACATCTCTTCTCTGATTTCTTGGCCTCTCAGAGCTCCCCCCCCCCAACCTCATCTCTGAAGGTGGAGGACAAAGCTGTCCATGCAACCATGTGAGATGAGTGAGGCCTGGTGCAAAGCAGCCTGAGCACAGACACAGGCCAGGACATCAAGTGGCCTCTGAGGCATGCAGCTCTCATCCCAAGAATGACGGCAGTCAGCCCGAGCTGCAGCCCAGCTCACACTTGGACATGCATGTGTTCACGCACACTCACACATGCACACAAACCACACACATCTGACCCCCACCCCATGCACTGGCATCAGGCTGAGTCCGGTACTTCTTCTGAAGTCAGTTTTTCCCACTGAGAAAATTAGCTATGAAAACCCTTCCTCAAAGATTTCGCAACATGGGGGTGTCCTTGATAGCTCTCACTTCATGTCTCTTAGCTTCAGAATGCATACTAAGAGGAACTCACAGGTCACATCACCACCTCTTCTTTATTCCACTCAAGTGCCCTGGAGACATGGAGATGGTGTGGGGTACCCTTCCCAGGTACAGCATTCAGTCACCTCACCTCCTTCCAGCCTTTTCTCTCATTAGAAATGGTGTTCATGAAGCCCTAACTTAATGCTTTTCTCATTTTTAAGGAATATTGTACTTTTTAAAAAATTATTGGTATGTGCACATCTGTGTGTGGGTATGTGCACATCTGTGTGTGGGTATGTGCACATCTGTGTGTGGGTATGTGCACATCTGTGTGTGGGTATGTGCACATCTGTGTGTGGGTATGTGCACATGAGCGTAGGTGCCCACGGAGACCTGAGGCATTGGATCTCCCTGGAGCTGGAGTTATAAGTGGCTGTGAACTGCCCAACATGGATATTTGGAACTGCAAGAGCAGTGGGCACTCTCAACCACTGAGGCATCTCTCCAGGCACATTAAATGTCTTTTTCTTTCTTTAGACAACTTGTTCACTTGACTTAGGACTGACAATATTTTACGACCACACTAACTCTCCTACACTGACTTTATTTTTCACACCAGACTTGTTCAGCAGCTCAAGCTGTTTGTGTTCAGTGTGGCTGTAACCAGTCAGGGCCAGTGGTACATTGAAAAGTGGCTTGAGCTCCCCTGGGATGCCAGCTACACCAGTGACCTTCACCAGCTTACAGCAATCAGCAGCCCCACCCTGGGTCGCTGAAGAGCAGATCCATATCTAGAAGGTGGTGTCAGTCAGAGTGTAGGCTAAGAGCAGCTATGCCAAGAGGCCGGTATCCTGCAAGAGGACTGCCACATCCTCCTCCTTCAGCTCTGGTCTCTGTGCCTAGCACACTCTAGATGTCTGTGATATGCTCCCCAGGACTGGTCTATGGTCACACACATTCTGGTGTGTGTGCGAGCGCGCTGTCTATGGAGGCAGAGGTTGACGTAGGGTATTTTCTTCATACCTGGGTGGGATCTCCCACTGAACTTGGAGCTTCGCTAGGCTGGCTTTGCATGGAGCCCAGAGGTCCTTCGGTTTCTGCCTCTCCAACACTGGGATTACAGGAAGGTGTGCCTGGCTTTTATATGTGGGTGCTGGGAATCTGAACTCACATACTCCGAGTCCCAGACCAATGGCAAACCGTTTTCTTCGCTCACTTTCTGTCCTTTGTTGATCACCGGGACCAAAGCCCAGGTGAAGAGAGCACGACATTTGGGAGACACGAGAATCCATCTTCCTTTGTGACTTCGTAAAAGAGACGGTCAGGCCTGTTGTTTCCAGGGCGGATCTGTGCCCTTGGGAGCAGCAAAGTGTTGTGTAATCAGTGGAGAAAGGGTGGGAGCTGTAGGTGGTGGGGATCCGGAAGCTTACGGCCTCCCTTTGCCCTAGTCTCCCCCCTACCCTGTCATCTTACATCTATTAACAAAAAGTCATTTGGAAAAATTCAAGAAAAAACAAGAAAGGTTTTATTTCCAAAAAGAGAAACATTTCGCAAAACGGGGAGACAGGCCTTTAGTCTAAAAACAAAGTGTAGCCCCAAAGGAGAAAGGGAAGGGGTCACTACTCTGAGGGTCCCATTTTGGTCCTCCTGTGTAAATGAGGGTGGTCAAGCCTACGGGAAGCACTAAGTCCTGGTTGGTTGATTGCAGATCACAGCGTCTTAGCCAGGCCTGAGCAGGACCCCGGGCCTTAAGCTGTTTGTCTCCATGTTACAACAGGGACTTGCGCAGTAAGAGTGGCAAAGCTCAAGTGTGGCCCTTCCCAGACCCCGGAGTCTGCAAGGCCCATGTCAGCAGGTCAGGGGTTCCACCTGCTCCTGCTCAGTCCGCTGCTCACAACTCTTCTTGGAGGTTCCACTGCTGTCCTTACCATTCTCAAACCCGACTCTTACCTGCTGCAGCTGCTTGGCCTTTGTTCTCAGAGGAAACCGTTCTGTTTCTCCATCACAAACCCAGGCAGAGAGAGCACCACATGACTTGTTGGTGACTCTGCACTGGATTCACAGACATGGAGCTGCCCTCTGGGCTGCTCTGAGGTCTGAGATGTCTATGCCCTTGTACCGACCTTCACCTCAGCAGGTCATGTGTCAGGGGAAGCCTACCATGGGGACTCCTGGAGGGAGGTAAACTGTGGCTGTAGTCCTGTGCTTCTGCTCAGACAGACAGTGTGTTGTTCCAGGCTCTCAAGGCTGGAGATCATTTTTCTTGATAGTGTAATTTTCCATGGAAAATAATTTCATGTTTTCCTACAACTTTTGTGGCTTATCCTCTTCTGGGAATACTCTTTCTCTTTCTGATCACTAGGGATCAAAGTAAGTCTCTGGCCCAAGACATCTTTTTTTTTTTTCTTTTCATTAATGGTTTCCTGTAAAGCCTCTGTGGTATGTGTGGGAGGGCTCCACTCCTCTGCCCAGCCCTTCTCTCTGGCTGTGGAACATTGTGATTTGAATGCGAACTGTCCCCCAGAGGTTCATGTACTTGGCTCCCAGCTAAAGGTGTTGTTTTGAAAGGATGTGGAAATTCTGGGAGGTGAGGCTTAGCTGGCAAAGGGCTGCTGAGGAGCCAGCCTTGGGGTTCATAGTTTGGCCTGCTTCCTGTCCCCTTTCTGTTTCCTGATATGCCCCCAATGTGGAAGGTGCCCCACGCTCCTGCAGCCATGCCCTTCACCCTCCGAGACTGTGGACTTTACTCTCAGATCACGAGCCGGAACCAACACGTCCTCCCTGACGTTGCTTCTGGTTGGGTATTTTGTTGACAGTACTGAGTAGAGTCACTCATGGGAGCTTCCTTCTGAGGGCTGAGCCAGAGCCCAAATGTACACAGCCCACTCTGCCAGGCCAGGTGGGACTTTCCAGTACTGACCATGCACCACATCCAGTATCTTACTGGGTAGATACCGAGCCTCCCCAGGAACGTGGGGCCTCTGTGGGGAGCCAGACTTTCTCAGCCTGCAATGAACATTTCCATTTTTGGTTAAATATACACTTTGACATGATTTTCTCTCAGCAGTTGGCGTGTTTATCTGGTGGTGAGCTACCAATTTAAAAAACTACCTTTGACTCACAAATGCTCTTCCCTGATTAGCTTGGTACGTTTCCAGCTCCCCATGGGGTGAGACAAACTCAAGGTGCATTCTCTTCAGTGTGTAGGTTGGAAAGAGCCCTGAACAATGTACAGGGGGTGGGGGAATCAGATGATCGGAAAATGGGGGGGTCAGGACCAGGAACCATCCTCTTCCACCACAGGCTGTTAAATGGGAATACGAGAGCATAAGTGTGTCATACTCAGTGCAAGTCAGCACTGGTCCACCAGTCCTTTCACCCTGTGACCCTAGGCAGGGTGTTTGGACTGCTCTGAGCTCCAGGTTTCCTGTCTGTAAGTGGAGATGACACCAGTGATCACTGATAGAGATGAAATCAGGAGGAAGATGATCTTATAAAGGCAGTAGAGGAGAGCTGGCCCAGCGTAAGCCTTAACTGCCTGTGAAATCAATCAATCAATGGGACCCCAACAAGCACTTTCTGCCTCCTGCTGCCAAATGTCCTTCTCACTGGCCTATGGTCTGAGGTCTGATGGTCCAGGTGGCCTGGTCTAGATGGTCATCTGAGGTTGTGTCTACTTGGGGAGCTGTGCATTCAATAATGCCTCAGTGTGTCCAGCAGGTCACCCTGCACCTGCTTTGCCTGTTCCGAAGAGAAGGCCGATGTTCTAGTTTCATTTCTGAGCTGAAATAACAAAAAGCAGCTTAGAAGAGAAAGAGGTTTAGTTCAGTTTACAATTCCAGGTTATGGTTCGTCATTGTGGGAAAGTGGAGGCGGGAACTTCAAACAACTAGTCACGTCACATCTACAGCCACAAGCTGAGAACAATAAAGCCATACCGGGTCACAGGTAACATGCCTGCTTGCTAGTGCTCAGATCAACTTCTCCACCCACACAGGTCAGGAGCCCCTCACTGGGCTGGGTCTTCCCACATCAATTAATATAATTAAAACGGACCCCCAACAGATACGCCCACAGGCCAACCCAATGCAGAAGGTCCCTCACTGAGACTCTTCCCAGGTGGTTCCAGGTTGCGTCAAGTTGACTCAGCCATGCCCCACCTGGCTTCCTCCACATCTAAGCCATCTTCGTTGTAGAACACAGGACACCTGAGCACTGGGGAAGGGCCTGGGAAGTGGATGTTCCCTGCTGAGCACGGCCTCCAAGCACAGGGTCCTGGCCCCCTTCGATTCTTACTCCACTTCTCAGATCAGAGACGGCACACGGCCTATGCTTTTGTGGAAAGGCATTTTCGCATAGGTGTGTCCCAGGAATTCCTCTAGCAGACACACTGGGAGCAGGAGATACAGAGGCTCCTGGGACCACATCTGTCACAGGAATCAGTTCATCACACCTTCCCAGCAGCCCTGGAGACAGGAGGGTACACTGAGGACACTGAGGTAAACTTACTCAGACTGACAGCTTGAGTCCCACCTGTGACTGCAGCTCTCAGATGCCAAGTACTTAGTTGCCTGCCCATTGGCACATCGTGAAAAATGTGAAGATCAAAATCATCTTGAAATACCTTCTGGGAATTTGTAGATATCTGGTCCTGGTGAAGAATTCCTTTGTATACGCTGAATTATGGTCCCCATCAGATCCACTTTCCTGTTTGAATTTCCAACCTGGAAGCCAGCCCCTCCAAGCTCAGGACAAGTCTGTGCAGGTTCGGGTTTCTGCCTTCCCCCATGTCTTGTGTATTTTTTCTGGTGCTGGAGGCTGAGATATATGGGAGTCTTTCTTCTAGTTACGAGGCTAGCCCCAGGAGGGGAATTGCCCTATCTCTGGGTCTCTCGTGACCAGCATTGCCCCTCATTGCTGAGAGAGGTAGTGGGACCTTTAAGAGGTGGAGCCTAGTGGAAAGAGATGAGGCTATTGGAGGATATCAAGCTCTTGCAGAACTAGGATAGTGCCCACAAAAATAAGTCATCCTAAGGGAAGCTGGTTCCTCTGTTCATTCTTCTCGTCTCTCCATGTGTCACTTGCCACTCTTGCAAATGACACACTACTGTGACACCACCTGTGATGAGGCCCATGTCAGAGCCAAACACATGCTGATGCCGTGATTTTAGCCTCTAGCCCCAATAAATAAAGTTCATTTTTATGAAGTACTCAGGCTTGAGTATTTTGTTAATAGCAACACAAAATATCCAAAGACACTTCCCATCCATGGGGGATCTGTTGGGAGGGACACTCCCTGAAACCTGGAGAGTAGCATGAAGTTTACATGTACCACTCCTATGTGTCCTGCACACTCATGTCCCCGTATACCTGAAAAGACAATAGAGTAATTATGACAGTCCATTGCAATAGTGCTCTGTGAACACAGCCCCTCCCCTCCCTGCTGTTCAGTGTACCTCGCTCGCCCTTTGTCTCTTGTGATGATTGGGGTGACTGTGTTTGTGTTCTGAGAAGCAGGGTGGTACATTAAGGGCCTTGTGATGTGACCTGACAGTCCTTTCTGCTGCCACAGGTTGTTTCATTTAGAACACATCATCTGTTATTGATTTCTACCTATGAACTTCCAGTTCTTTTCCAGCTTTTTAAAAAGACTAATTTCAATCACATTTTAAACTACATGGATGTGTGTGGATGCATGAGTGAGAGAGGGGCCTCCGAGCCCAGTCATGCCAAGTCCCCTGGAGCTGCCATCACGGGGAGTTGTGAGCTGCCCACTGTGGGTGCTGGAAAGCAAACTCCTCTGCATGAGCTCTTAACTACTGGGCCATCTCTCCCTTTGTCTCTCTCTCTCTCTCTCTCTCTCTCTCTCTCTCTCTCTCTCTGATTGCTTTTAAATTTTTAAAGATTTATTATTTCATAGAGATTTATTGTACTTGGCCTTCTCATTACCTCTCTTAGAACCTTTCCTACCCTCTCTAAACCCCTTCTTCTTTTCCCACACGTCCACTCCTACTTTCACATTGTTTATCTTTATGACACACTGAGTTTAATTAGGGTTGCTTGTGTGAACAGGGATGTGGGGTTATTTGCTGGAGCAGATGGAACTTACCAGTGGTTAGAACCCTGAAGCAAAGTGAGTTCCCCTCTCCAGAAACTACCAACCACCAAGAACTTCTCAGCTGTGGTGGAGAATTCATGAGCCCCTCTGCCATCCATGGTAGATGGTTGACAGACTCTATCTTATGCGTGTTATATAATGCCTGGCACTGGGGTTTTCATTTAATAAATTACAGCTTCTAGGAACAGCATTATCCATTCATGAATGACACCCCCATTCCATCAGACACCCAAGACAGCTAACAGGACAAAGGGGTGATCCTCCGGGTAGGAAGCTTAAGATTTATCACATTCCTCAGAACAGCATGCAGATGACTTATGACTTGCTTATTTCTAGAATTTTTCCATTGAATAGTTTCAGGCTCAAGTTAACTGTAGGTAACTGAAGCCTAATATAGCAAAACCAAGGATACAGAACCATTTCGATCTCCTGGCAACTCCATAGGAAGGGAGCCTGAGATGCTCTTGTGACAGCCTCTCTGGGTTGGGCAGCTGTGGTGCACAGAGACAGTCATCGCTCCTGAGGCCACAGAGCAGGAGAGGGAGCAGTTTCTTTCTGCCGCCTTCTTTGTGTGCTCCTCAGAGGGAAGGCGAGCCCATGTGTGTGTGCACAAACCTTAGCATCGCCTTGTCCTATTGTTTGAAGTTGCTCAGGATCTGGGAGAGTAGCAAAAGCTATCTACCACAGGTCTTCCTAGCAACGGTGAAGAAAGGGCTTGCACGAGGACTGGAGCTTCCTGTTGATTTGATAACCTAGAAGCTTTGCAGCTTTTGCACACAGCTCTTCAGGAAGAGCAGTGGGGGCGTCTCTCTGATGCTCCTGGATTCACTTATCTCCACCATGCAGCCTGGCGCTCTCCAAGGTAGCTGCTGTGGCTGTGCAGAGAGAAGCTTCCTGGGCTGCTGTGACAGGCTCCTTCTTTGCCTGAGGCTCTGGTTCTCACAGCTTGAGCTTGGCATTCATTAAACCCTTGCAGGGCTCCCCACGTGGCATTCCAATCTGAGGCCTCTGCTGCAGCCCTAGCTGTTTCTGGTGTCTCAGGACTCTATCATGGCTCCTGGCCTCTTGCTTGCTGCCTTCAGCCAAGAGGCTGCCTCCCTGCCCTGCTCCTACCCTGCCACCAGAGGGCACTATTGATTCCCCTCTCCTGTCCCCAGGTGGGGTGGGCACCAGTTTATGGACACACCTTCAGAGGTGGCTCTCCAGCCGGTGGAGGCATAGCAAAGATGGAACAATGTCTAGAGACCTGGTTTTTATTTAAACATGAAGGTGCACGGCAGTGCCTCCTGGAAACTATAAATCTTCGCTGGAGGAAAATGAGAAAATGGTCCCGTCATGGGGTAACGAGTTGGTGCTTTGGCAGTTCGTGAGGCCTACTTGATTTCATATGGGAGGCTGTACCCTGTCACTCCCAAATTAATTTTTGGAAAATGAGTTATTGACTGCAGATATAATTTATTACTAATAAGCAAAATACGGTTGGAACTTGGGCCTGATGTAGTAGTTGGTGAAACAGAAAGGAGTAATAAGGAGGGAGGGATGGGGAAGCGGGAGGGGAGGGGATAAAATGGAAGGAGAGAGGGACAAGAGAGGGGAAAGGAAGGGAGAGGAGAGGGGAGGGGAGAGCAGAGGAGGAGAAAAAGAAGACGAAGGGAATGAGGAGAGGAGGGGATGGGAATAAAGGGAAGAAAGGAAAGAAGGTGGCGGAGAGGAAGGATTAGGAGCGAGCTCCACTGGCAGCCTACTGGGCATCTCCTGCCATTTCCCATGGTCCTGTACCCACAGCTGTGGGTTTTCCTCACTGTATAGTCTGGAGGGCTAGGTAACTTGGCAGAGCTAGGCTGTGATCCCTCCATGGCATGGCCCATGTCTGAACACTGGCGCTTTCTTCAAATAATCCTCCTGGCTCAGTCCTCCTTGAAGTTGACCATGAATGCTTCTTTTGGACTGTGGGGGTTTTCAACAGAGCACTTAGCTGGAGAGACTCCAGCTCCATCGGGCCTCACACGGAAGGCTTTGGGGTGGCCTGGGTGGGGGCTATGAAGGCCCTGGGTTGGGGCAGCACTGAGGAAGAGGAATTGGGAGTTGCTGGTCTGGTCTGTGAGCTGACTCAGGCTGGTGAGCCCTGTTCCTCTCCACCAGTCACCTGCAAACTGGGCTACTGACATCTGGTCCCTCAGCTCTCAATGTGAGAATGATGAGAGACAAAGAGGGCTGTGCTCAGAAATCTGCAGTGTGGTCCCGAGTCTCAGGTAGACTTTTATTTCCTCCGGGGCATCTATCTCATTTCTGTTCCTTCTGCGGCAAATACAGACATTTTGTAAACTGGGGAATGTGTCCTTTAGACTTTTAATTCTCACTTCTGATGGGATGACTGGTCCTGTGAAGTCACAGTGCTGTAGGGACGCGTTCTGATCAAAGAACGCGGTATTTCCAGGTGAGAAATGTGTGCGTCATGTCACTGTTTTGAGTGTCGACTCATTAAAATTTTGATATATTAACAAGTGATCTTTCTCAAGCACTTATATTTGGAGATTAATATTAAAAACATTAAAACCTCTAAAAGCTTAAAGTTATTTAAATAATTATATGCCTTTATATAATTACACAGTGGCTTATTTCAGAATTTAATTTAATGATCCCTTAAATAACTGTAAAACATAATTGCTGCCCAGCTCTGAGGCAGTGTTTGTCATCGCTGTAGGGGAAAACAGATGGGCACTCAGCTGCCAGGTCCAGCAGAATGAGAGTCAGAGTGATCGTGCAGAGGAGGTGGCTAGTTCTCCAGGGCAAAGGCCACATGGTCTACACACATCAGGACATTTGTTTAGAACAGTCACACTTGCAGTGATAGAACTGTCCACTTATTAGTGTTCTAATGGTGATTTCCTAATGCTTCGGAAACAAAACTCCTGTTTTAAATCCCAGTTACAGTATGTAAGAATCCACTTTCAACTTTCTGTTAATCAGTAAGAGATTATCAGTAAGTTTAGTCCACATTTCTATTGAAATGATTTGTGGATTTCCAGAGTTTGGATTGCATGCTAGAGCCTGATTGAGAAAGCTGAACTCTAAGCTCTCTCTATCTCTTCCCTAGAAAAGGTGGACAGTGGCAGAATAGGAGGCAGGAGGGAGCCAGCTCTGTGCAGTAGATCGAGTCTGACGGGAAGACTGTACAGTTCACAGAACAAGAAGAACCCCCAGTGCTGGGGAGAGCTCTGTGGAAAGTGCACCCCTGGACGTTGGTGGGATCTTGGGCCTCGACCATAATTTGTCTCC
Organism: Rhizomys pruinosus; assembly: GCA_009823505.1. Lineage (NCBI taxonomy): Eukaryota > Metazoa > Chordata > Mammalia > Rodentia > Spalacidae > Rhizomys > Rhizomys pruinosus. Next base: position 139,903 of record VZQC01005507.1, on the reverse strand, counting down.
TTAAACATCAGCAGACTCTGGATGTCATGCCCACAGTGAGCAAGGCCAGGCTCCAGAGCCCCTCTGAGATTCGCTACATCATGTGGCTAGGGGAGGGTAGTGACAAGTGGCAGACACCATTGTGTATGAGAGGAGAGGGCTTGTTGCAATCTACATGGTAGGAACGCACCTCCTGGAAAGGTGAGATGGATTTAGGGTTGCTCAGAAGGAAGGACCTCAAAGGAGGTCAGAGGTGATTTGTGAACAATGATGCAGCTTTCTGTGGCCAGTATGTGGGGATGCCCACCCCTTTGCACATAAGAGCGTGCTTCTGCAACATTACAGCAGCAGGTCTAGTAAGGGTCCCTGTGGGCAGCACCCAGTTCTGGCATCCCATCACAAAGACCTGCTTGGGAACTTGAGATGGAGAACTTTGGAGGTCACCTGCCTCCCTACTTCTTCACATGGCTCCTGGGTCTCCGTGGATGGACTCGCCCCTTGCATCTTCACCCTGACCTCTTCATAGTGAGTCTGGGGCTCAAGCCCGGAAGTCATTTTGCCTAGGGTCACACTGGTTCCTTCTACCCTCTCTGAGTCCAGCTCAATTCTATGTCCTTGAGCCCTGCGCTCCTCTTTTTTCCATTGTATCTGCTCCGTGGCAGGTACTTCTTTTCTATGCAACTTTTTCTGAACTAAACCAGGGTGTCCTGCCAATGTGGGCTCTGCACCCAGGACCTGTGTTGCCCCTGGCATAGTTAAGTTGGATGGGCACTGGTGAAATGGATGGGCTGTCCATGATGCTGCCTTTCTGTGACCTTGCTCAGGGTCGATCTTTTACTTTGAGACTTGCTTTTTGTCTAGTGTAAACTTGGGTCCCCCAAGGACAGGTAGTCTCTCTTTCCTTCCTGGACGGACTGGGGCTGGAGGGCACTGCAGACGGTAGGCACACGCCTTCAGCCAGCCCTTCTCCAGCCCCTCATGCCCATGGTCCCGCTGCTGCTGACCGCCCTGGCAGTTCACAGAGAACCCATAACAGGTTCATTCCTGCCCCTCAGGCCTCTCCTCTGAGGGTTCTCTTTGATGACATTAGGCATGTTCTGGGGGACAGTTCAGTTGTTGCCTGAGTGGTTCTTTAAGTCCTGGGAGGTGCCATTTGAGTCCTTTTCCTTCTGGGAAGCAGACTGTGACGCTCTGGGAGGCTCATCTGTGGCCTCCGTCCTCAGATTCTTCAGACTCCTTGGGGGAGAAGAATCAGATGTGACAGCATCTGCTACTTGGCTCTAAGTTACCAGCCCTGTCCTGGATTCTGTCTACCCCAAGGGTCTCACAATCTCTCATACCCTGTGCACAGCTTCTTGGGAAGGGCAAGCTTTCTTTGAGTCTGAGTCTTTAGGGCTGTGGCCCTCGGTGGGGTGACTCAAGTGAGAGGGATCATCAGTTTTCCTAGAAAGAGATCCTGAAGGCCCAGTGGCCCCAGGGACAGCACTGTGTGCCAGTGGCCCCAGGGACAGCACTCGGCAAGAGAGGACACAGAAAGTGGTGTCCACTCCAGCTGAGCGGTGAAATGTTGGGTAGCTCCATGACTTCTATGGTGTGAGATACAGACTGGAATGAGGTAGTTCCCTTGAGAAATCACTGTGGGAATAACTCATGTCGGACGCAGTTTCCAGGAGGATGCTGTTTCCAGAGCCTTACTTTTTCTCTCACATTTTGATTTTATTGCCATTTTTTGACATTAGGAGAAATTGAAAACCTGGTTAGATTTCATAGCTTCCCATTTCAGAAGTAAGCAGCACAGCCAATAGCCCGGCGCATCTAATCCATGCTTCGTAATGGAACTTCACTTTGAATTTTAATTATGTGACATTCTGCCCAGGAGAGCCCTTGTGATAAAAAGATAAAGTGCTAAAATTAACATTTTCTCTCCCTTTTTAAGGGAGCCACTTATCAGTCAGAAAAGACAGTAAAGCCAGGCATGTTGGAATTGGATGGAGAGTAGATGGGGTTGATTTCATGGTATGGACCACTTGGTCTGGATTGGCTAGATTTTCAAAGCAGACCAGAAAGAGCAAAGGTGGGGTTGGGACCTGGAAACAGAGGCCTGAGACCAAGTCCAGACTGGTGAGAAGGCATTAGCTTAGCACAGCAGACCCTGGGCTCCAGGCAAAGAATCCATTGACCTTGGAGCCAGCGTGATGCAGGTGTTGATGGACAAGCTCTCCCAGAAGACAAGTGAGGTCAGGTTCCTTCTGAGATCACGTGGTTGCCAGGTAAACTGAACATGGACCGTCTCTGCATGACCCTGGTGACTGTGCTTCTGTGAAAACTCCCTGGCGGTATCAACTTTACCAACCCGGAAGCAGGAGCCAGGCTCTGCAGCAGCTTTCAAATATACATCGATTTCACCAGTGTTTGGAGGCAAGAGAGTGCCCCCAAAGTCATCCATGCAAAGTCTCAAAACATCATCTTAGACAGAAAGGGGGTCTTTGTAGAGGTCCTTAAGACATCTGGCATCGTTATAAGAGAAGAGGAGAACAGAGAGACCCAGGGACATGGCTGGGTAGCAGTGGTAGCTGATATTGGAGCTGTGCAGCTATGAACAAGGTCATGGAGAATCTCGGGGTACAGGTGACATATTTCAACACAGTAAAGGCAATATACAGGGAGTCCATAGCCAAAATCATACTAAATGGAAAAAGCCTCAAAGGATCTCCGCTAAAATCAGAAATAAGACAAGAATGTCTACTCCTTTGTTTCTGTTCAATACAGTGCTTGAAGTCTTAGCTCGAACAATAAGACAAATGAAGGAGATAAAGGGAATAGAAGTTGGAAAGGAAGAAAGCAAAGTATCCCTATTTGCAGATGAGATGATTCTATACACAGAAGTCCCTAAAGACCCTTCAGAAAACTCCTAGATCTGATAAACACATTCAGAAAAGTAGCAGAACACAAATTTAACACAGAAAAATCAGCAGCCTGGCTAATGTAGCACCAGCAACATACTGAGAAAAAAAAACCAGGGAAACAATCCCAATCGAGACAGCCTCAAAAACACAAAATATCTTGGAATAAATCTAAGGAAGGAAGTGAAAGGACTGTATGATCAAAATCTCAAGACATTGAAGAATGAGATTGAAGAGAATGCCAGAAGATGGAAAGACCTCCTATAATTCTGTGAAAATTGCCATCCTATCTAAACAATCTATAGATTCAATGCAAGACCCTTTACAGAAATTGAAAAATTTAATGTGGAAACACCCCAAAACTCCCACAGCCTAGCCCAAACTATCCTGAACAATAGAAGAGCTTGAGGCACCGCTGCTCCTGATTTCAAATTATACTACAAAGTTATAGTAATAAAAACAGCATGATACTGGTATAAAACAGACACATTGATCAATGGAATAAAATTGAAGACCCAGCAACAAGAACACGCTCCTACAGCAACCTGATTTTTAACACAAGGGTAAAAAATACACAATGGATAAAAGATAGCATCTTCAACAAATAGTGCTGGTGGTTTAGAGCAAGCTCATGCCCACAAGAGTTCTTGTGCCTGAGGAGAGGCTAAGGCTTATAAAGCCCAAACCACAAATACATCATACCATGGGCAGGCCAGATAACAAAAAGTTTCCATTAAACAAAGACAGATTTTTTTTTCCTCAAAAATAATTTTCCTAGCATTATGGAAACAATAAATTTCCTGGGACTGCTGGAACACCTGGATCAGAACATTCTGCCGGACAAGATGGCATGACTGGGGGCAGGAAGGGGTTGGGCAAAACACAAAACAGAGTCAGCTAGGCCAAAATGGAGTCACTTTGGCCAGTTCAGTGCCCATAGATTAACGTATCTGTCAGCTCTCACCAGAGAAGCTTCTTGTGGCAGATGGAGATTCACAGAGAGACCCCCAACTTGTCAACGTGCAGAATAAGAGACTGCAGAGTGCTCAGCCTGAATGGGACACACATGTAAAACTCTTGCTTTCCAAGTCTCAGGGATCATTACAGAGTATGGCTGGAAAGATTCTAAGTATGGGTTGGAAAGATTCTAGGAGCCAGAGGTGGTAGATGACCACAGGGAAAGAGGGTTTTCCAGACAGTAGGGCTCATAGGAATTCACAACTATTCTTTAAAAAAAAAAAAAATATATATATATATATATATATATATATAATTTAATTTACTTTGGCTGACATATACAAATATAAAGTTGTATATATTTATAGGGTCACATGATGTTTCATGCATATATACATTGTTTAAAACTTAAAACTGCTGAACATGTCTAGGTCATTAAACATGTATAATTTCTTTGTGGTTAAAAATTCCACATTTCTGAACAAAGTTACACAGTTCTTTCTTTAAAGCTTTTGAAATGCATGCAATATCACATCTATATTGATCCTATTGTAAAATTGTACACCAAAGCATCATGCTGTATGTAACCAACTTGGTATTCACTGATCAGTTTCATCCACACATCCCTTTATTTATTATGTTCAGGGGTTCAGATTTTTTTCTTTTAATTTTATATTACTCTAAAATATGAATATATACCTTCCACCCATGTACATTAATTACCATGCCTGAAAGTAGGTGGTAAATTAGTTCTAGGGCTCATTAAGATATTCACATTAAAAAAAAAGATATTCACATTATAACATCACAGTTGCTTTCAGATAGAAAGAAATATAATAATAACATTGCTCAGCATTTCCTTCAATTGGGGGATTTGGTACTAGCATCCACAAATGAGGGAAACTATTCCCCATTTGTTTTTGTTTTTTGGGGACTGTGTCACTTCACTTAGCATAGTGGCTTCAAGTTCCATCCATTTACCTGCAAACCTCCTGATGTCATCTTTCTTTACCACTGCATAGAAATCCATTGTGTAGATGGACCACATTTTTATTATCCAGTGGTCAGTTGAGGGGCATTTGGGTTGGTTCCAGCTGTTTCCTATTGTGAAAAGAGCCACAATAAACATAGCTCTGCATGTATCTTTGCGGTAGGATGTGTCTTGTAGGTATATACCCATAAGTGGCATGGCTGGGTCAGGTGGTAGGCTCATTTTGAGTCTTTTAAGAGTTCTCCACACTGCTTTCCATAGTGTTTGTATGAGTTTACATTCTCACCAGCAGTGGATGAGTGTTCCCTTTTCCCACAACCTCTCCAGCATTTGGTGTCTTTTGTTTTCTTGATCTTAGCCAGTCTTATCAGAGTGAGATGGTATCTTAGAGTGGTTTTAATTTGCATTTCCTTAATTATTAATGATGTCGAACACTTTTTAAGATGTTTCTCAGCCATCTTTACTTCCTCATTGGTGAAGTCTCTGTTCATCTCTTTACTCCATCTTTTGAGTGAGTCATTTGTTTCCTTCTTTGTTTTTTGAGTAGTTTATATATTCTGGATATTAATGCTCTGTCAGCTGTATATTGGTGAAGAGTTCCTCTCACTCTGTGGGTTTTCTCTTCACTTCTTTGATTGTTTCTTTAGCTGTACAGAAGCTTTTGAGTTTAATGAGGTCCCATTGGTCAATTGTTGACCTTATTTCCTGCGCTACTGCTGTCTGATTTAGAAAGTCTTTTCCTACACCTATGTCTTGTAGTTTTATTTATTTTTTATTTTATATGCATGAGTGTGTTCGGCTGCATGTAGGTAAGTGTACCTGTGTGTCATACAGTACTCGTGGAGGTCAGAATAGGGCATCAGATTCCCCTGGAACTGGCATTATGGATGATTATTAGCTGCCATATGTGTGCTGAGACTCAGCACCCAGGTCTTCTCTGCAAGAGTAGCCAGTGCTCTTAACTGCTGAGCCATCTCTCCAGGCCCATGGATTCATAGTAATTCTGACAGCATGAAAAAGACCTAAGTAAGGTCAAGACAGACAAATTCCTAGTGTAGAGTGGAGGTGGGTCAGAAGCCACAACTCTAGCTGAGGAACTATTGACAACTATTGATAGCTGCTTGGAGAGAGTCAGTTTTCTTTAAGACCATGATGCTGAGTAGGCTGACCATTCTCTGGTGGACAGACCCACACAGAAAGGCATTTGGGGTCACAAATTAGACTCAGTAGACCTCAAAAAATAATAATGGATAACATGAAATCAGGCCAGGGGTAGTAAGTAGGGTGCAGATAGGGGAGGGGCCTGAATATGATAAAAATACAGTGTATGAAATTCTCAAATTTTCAATAAAATATTTTTAATTAAAAAATCTGAGAGACTTTGTCCCCTGAAAAACAGTTCTTCCCACAGGCTGTCTGGCATGTTATAGACACCAGACCATACATACCCCTAGCCAAGCATCCTTTAATTCAAAGACACATGAGTTTGGGAGATCTAAGCTGGCTCTGTGCCTCACCTGGACTGCCCACAGTGATGTTTGGGTAGCTCTGCTAGGCTGTACATGTCACAGACTTCTCTTACTAGGGACCTTTAAGCCCTGCAGTATCCCAGACCTCTTCACTCCCAATGTCAACTGTGTCCAGGCAGTCTCTGAACCTATACTGATGGATCTGGATCAGGGTCAGCACTCTTCTCTGGCCCTAGTACCCCTCACCTTCTTTGTCCTAAACACAATGGTTCTCACAAGCTGTGGACTTGAAAGAGATCTACAGCTGCCCCCTGAGGCCATGCTGGCTAACCCTCCCTGGCCTGGACCCCAGGATGTCCTCGTAGTGAGAGGCTCTGTGCATGCCCTGAGCTGGGCACTGTTGAGGCCTGGACAGCAGTGATGGCCACAGATGAGAGAAAGGACATTGAAACGGATACAATTTAACACAGCAGGATAAGCCATCCTTAGCTATGTGGCAGGTCTAGCCTTCACCAGAGCATCTCACTCATCTTCCTGGTGTTCTGAAAGCCACACTGGGTGGTACCCTTACCAGTCATGTGACCTAACTAACGTTATTATAATTCAGAAGAGAATTGCAATTCATGGTCCTAGCAAAATCATCAGCTCTATGGGGATTACACTGTTTGGTGAGAGGCCGTCTCCTCCTTACAACAATCTCTAGGAGACGGCAGTCAGCAGGTAAACCCAGTGATGTCCAAGTGGCCTCCCAGGACCCTGATGGGGGAGCAGTGCTGATACCGGAGTCCGGGAGCTTGGGACCACCTGGCAGCTGAGGTCATCAGTCACTCTGAGACCCTTTATGGTTTCACCAGCATTCCACGTTGTTTGTCGGGTGAAACACACCCTGTCCCCACTATGCTGCCATGGAGACAGGTGGCTGGCTGCTCAGATTCACCACCCCTCCTGAGGGTGGGGTTGTAGCTGGAAAGTGCCTGTGGACACAGATGCGTACTCTCCACCCCTCCAGTCCCAGGGGATCTGCAGCTGGCCCTGGAGTGGACATTTTTACTCAGCATGAGGGAGGCAGAGGAGTGGCTCAGCGGCCAGCTTGGCTGTGAGAAGCAGGAGGGACCTCATCAGCTCAGCATTTCAACTTGCCTGAGCAGACAGCAGAGCCCCCAAGGAAGTAACCTTTTCCCCAAATCATGGAGGCTGACACCCCTGTCCTTACACGGTGATGTGTGATCAGTGAACTGAGAGACTCGTGATTAGCATCTTTTCATAGCAGAAGCCCACGAGTCACATGCATCGCTTTAAGATGGAAGCATCTCCACACACCTGGTATCAACGTGTGTTCTACAAAAATGGGTTGTGTTGTGATGGAGGAGGAGGCCCAGGAGGGGTCTCCACCACTGACCTTGTTAAATCTTTACCAGGAGCTGGTGGTGAGCGTCACTGTAGGACCATGTGCACCATCCCACACAGCTGTGGAGTAATGGGAGGGGGGGCACCCTGCGGCTCTGGGGGGTGGGAAACCCTGAGGGTCTCAGGATCAGTCACACAGTTGGTGTGCATGTTTCTATCCGCACTTAACTATTTAAATGTTTATTTTTTAAGTTAAGCTGTAAAAGGCAAATATATTCTATTTTTTTTTAATGGAAACAATGTAGCAGGACAGATCTGAAGGGTCTTTCCAATGTAGAAGCACGTAGAATCTCTCTCTCTTTCTTGAACTAGGTTTGATGGCACACACCTTTGATCCTTTCACTCTGGAGGCAAAGGAAGGCAGATCTCTGTGACTTTGGGGCCAGCACAATCTACATAAGGATCACCAGGCTAGCCAAGGCTACAGGGTCTCTCTCTCTCTCTCTCTCTCTCTCTCTCTCTCTCACACACACACACACACACACAACACAAAGATGAAGAAAACTTAAAATATAACTTAAAAAGTAAACCTGAAATTTTTCTTCTCATTTTTAATTAGTTTTTTTTTTTTTTTTGAGGATCTCATACCATTTATTTTGATTGTATTCACTCCCCTTCCCCAGTCCAGCCTGGTTCACAGCATCACCCCACAAACCTGGTGTCCTCTTTTTTTAACCCATCATTTGTGCTTCCTGTGTACAGTGGGTGGCCATTCACTGGCACATACATGCTCCACCCACCAGGGCCACACTTGTAAAGAAAATGGACTCTTCCTCTCCCAGCAATTCTCAGCTGCCAACAGCTCCTTATCTGGGGTGGGACTCATGCCTGCCTCCCCAATCCATGCTTGGGTTTCTGTCTGCTTTTCTTGCATAGGTCTTGAGCATGCTATCACAACTGCTGTGAGTTCAACTGCTAGGCTGTGTCCAGAACACACTGTTTGCTTATAGTCATCCCTCACCTCTGCCTCTTACAGCCGTTCTGCCTCCTCTTCTGCAGTGATCCCTGAGCCTTGGGAAGAAGAGGAGGAAGGAGATGTCCCATTTAAAGCTGAACTTTCCACAGTTTCTTGTGGTCTGCATTGCGACCAGTTGTGGATCTTTGTTAACTGTGATCTTCTGCAGAAAGACATTGCTCTGGTGAGGGTTGAGAGATGCACAAATTATCTCTTTCTTTTTGTGTGGTGCTAGGGGTTGAACCCTGGGTCTTTCACATGCTGGTTAAAAGCCCTGTCCCTGAGCTGTGCTCTAATCCCCCAAATTTTGCACTATTATTCATTTCCTTGTAGAGCTTGGAACTGAACCCAGGACCTCGCACTCCTAGGAGGTTTCTAAGCTTGAGATTGAGTCCACTGATTTCTGTGAGCCAACTTTGTTGCTTAGTAAGGAGACTGAAAGTGCATCCTCTGACAACAGAACTATCTCCCATCTTTGTTTTCTGGGAGGGCCCCAGATGTGCCCAGTGCTTTATTTGTGGTTGGTACATTCAAGTGTTCCCAGTGCAGGCAGCCACAGCAGCTGCTGAGACCTCCCAATGCACTTTATGCAGCTAGTATCCTTTAGACAGTGGTTTTGAAAAGAAGCGGGCTCATATAAGTAAGGACTCTGGACTTAACTCAGCAGTGCTGGGTTCCAGCTCTATTCCAGAAACACTGTCATCAGATCAATTCCTGGTCCTAAGCTCTGCTAGACCTGGGGTGGAGTGGGAATGTCTCCTCCAACCCACTCCACATAGCCTAGGGCTTGCAAGTCTAACTTTTTCAATCTGTTCTTTCTCATCTCTAAGGAGGGCTTGTGGCCACCGTGTCAGACCAGGGTATTAAACCCTGGTGGAAAACCTTGGCAGAGTGGGCAGTAGACCTTAGACTTAATGCTGAATAGGGACGTAGATGATCTTTACAGGCGCTCAGAGGCTGATGTGTGAGGATGCTTGGGGAGCATAGTGTAGGACAGGGAGCTAGGGATAGAAAAGGGGTGTGTGCGAGATGGCAGGGGCTGAGCACATTGCTGTGTACGCTTCTGTGGACACGTTAGGTGCCCATTAGTATCACAACTACGGAGTCTGTGCTGATGCTTAGAATGTGCAAACCTCAACTTACCTTTCAGATTGGCACTGTCAACTAGCCACTGAGCTGTCATCAGTGGAAACACTGGGCAGGAAAACATCTACAGTGCCCTACCCCAGCATAGGCTGCTGCTTCCCTTGGTGACCTGTAGGTAGAAGGTATAGAGTCCTTCTCTGTTAGGCTGTGGGACACACTTAGAGCACGTATAGAGGACGATGGATGATTTCACTCCTGACGCCACCACAGAAGCCTCTGTTTCCACTCATAGAAAGTAATGTGACAAAAAAAAAAAGAAAGTAATGTGACCAAACAGTTTTCAAACGGAGAACACTTTGATTAGTGTGGAACACAAAAGTGTAGAAGTGAAGAATGCCTTGGGCATATGGTAAGCAGTCAGCAAAACTCGGCTACCTCTTTTCATTTTGTGGCATTTGTGGCGGTCAGTTATTTTAAGGTTCGGAGAGTGTTGTAATTTCCTTCCCTGGTCTAGTTAAGACTCATTTGTCCCTGATTTCATTTCTATAGTTTGGTGTGGCTCTTCCAGGAGATCGTGGGCATAGACCATCCTTGGGTGTCCTCTGTTCTGGGCCACCACAGATGGGTGAGTCTGAAGTATTGGTACAAACTGCAGTTGAATGAGGTTTACAGGATTTACAGTCGCTGTCCCCTGGTGCTCCCTGGGAGCATTGCTCTTTTGCTTCATTTTGGGAAATCGATTCTTTTACAAATTTTGTGTTGTGTTAGAGAAAATAATAGAGGGAGAGGGAACTTCTTTGGCTATACTTTCAGCAAAGAAAATGGCCTGAGACTCAGCCAAGAGCTGAGCTGGGCTCTGGGCCCCACGGAGCCGGAGGAGACAGAGATCAGGTCTCTGTCTGCATCTTACAGGAGTCAAGGCATAAAATTCAAGTGATAAAATTCAAGGTCAAGATCCATTGATTTAATATCTCTCTGTCTCTCATCTCTCACTCTCTCCCTCACTGCTTCCATCTTCTGCAATGTGAATCTCAAGCTTCTTGGGCCCTGTGGGAAGTATTGTCCACTGGGAGGTCATAGTGGTCTTTCATTCACTTGTCATGCCCCTAAGTGTCCCATGCAGCTCTGGAATAATCTTCCTACACTGTGGTGACATGGTCTCCTGTCAGCCCATTGCCATAGATGAATTGACTATGCTTGGCCCCATCCCCTGGCCCAGGGGACAGAAGTTCTTTTTTTTTTTTTTTTTTCTTTTTGAGACAGGGTCTCCCTTTAGTCCCAGCTGGCCTGGAGCTTGCTATGTGGAGCAGGCTGGCCTTGAATTCACAAGAGATCCACCTGCCTCTGCCTCCTGAGTGCTGGGATTAAAGGAGTGCACCACCATGCCTGGCGTTTAGAAGTTCTTTCAAACAGAGTAGACTGTGTGCCTAAGTGCAGAAGGCTTGGCAGAAGCATATGGGTTGGTTAGGCTGGCTAGGATGTTCTACCAGGAGATGAAGAATAGATGTATGAAGAGAGCAGACCATCCCAGCAGAGCCAAGCAAGGAGATGCCCTGGGAGACATTGGCCCACAGTATGTAGGGTCTACAGATGCCTAACCTTATATCCAGGTCTTGCCTTTGAGGGGGGATGTTCTGAGTTCAGTCAGAGCCCTCAGTGAATGACAAGGGGGGAAAGAAGCTGGATAGACTTGGTTGCATGCATGTCTCATAAGCAAAATCTCACCATCAGCCTCATTGCCCATTCATTGATCCTAACGTGATATGTTTGTGTGCGTCTAAACAGAACTTCTGATGTCTGTGCTGTGTGGACATGCACAGCTGGGAACAGACTCATGTATCCTCAGGCTGCTACAGGATACGACAACAGAGCCTCTTCATCAATGAGGCAAGGTGGATCATTTAGGTAACTGTTTAGAACTACAGAGGTGTTTGCCCCCACCTCTCTACCTGCACTGAAATAACCCAAATAGCCTGTAAAACCTAAAACCATGGCACTGTGGAGCAGCTCATGGGGCACCACGTTGCTGGTGAATGAGGAAAAGCTCTCTCATAGAACAAAGTTATGTCCAGTAGAAATGAGTAGAAATGGCCAGAAATAAAAACCAAGGGCCCCGCAAGCCAAGCAAGGGGAAGGCAGGCTGCTGCCATCACATCTAACACCAAACGAGCCCTAAGTCTATGAAGCAGATGGGCAGGAGGTGAGAATGAAGAGCTCATGAATGATCCCATGGGTGTCCTAGCCCTGCATGTGTGCAGAGCCACCATCAATGCCATTATGAGAAGACACCTGTTTGTCCCTTCTACTCCCATGGGACAAAGAACAGGGGAGCAGTCATCAGGGCTGGCCCTGGGCCTTCTGGGGACTCATCCTCACAGAAGCCCCCTGGAATCCAGGGCTGCTTTTGCAACATGTATGTTGATGTGGGGCTTTGAAGTATAGGCTGACACAACACATGGTGGGCACTATGAACCACTAAGAGGGTTGACATGAGATCTGGACCGATGCTCAGTAAGTGAAGTGCTTGTGAGCTGGGGTCCCTAAACCCACATAAAGCCAGGTGCTATAGAATAGGTTGGTAATCCCAGAGCTCCTATTGTGAGACAGGAGGCAGAGACAGGAAGATCCCTGGAGATTTGAGGGCTAGCCTGATGTATTCAGTGGTGAACAACAGGAGACCTTTTCTCAAACAAGGTGGAAAGTGAGGACTGACACCTGATGTCTTCTGACCTCCATACATATGCCTAAACTCTCTCTCTCTCTCTCTGTCTCTCTCTCTCTCTCTCACACACACACATACATGCACACATACACATAAATATACAGGATACAAAAAGAGGATGCTGTGGGCTTACCAACCTGAAGCTCAGAGATACTCAATTTTTAAGATGTAGAACAATTATATGTCATGATGCATTAGCAAATGGGAAAGTGAAGGGAAGAATATGAGCAGGTTTGCTGTACACAGGTAAAGCGTTCTAGAAACCCACATAGTAGATGACATCACTCACCTTGTCCTGCAAGAGCCGTGTGGCTGGGTTTGGGACTGGAGGGGGAGGTTCCGCTGTAGCATCTCTGCTGTGAAATTTAAATTGTGACTATAAAATGATACCTGATAAGGTTTAAAGTGATTTAAAAATATGTGGTCATGTATATAAATGATTTACACATGTAGGGGGGAAAAAGCAAAGTCAAAACTGTTGATGTGTCTGTTTAAATAATATTTTGAATTTTCTAGAATGGCCCTGAGTTAATGTGATTAACATTACTGCCCATTACTGTAAGCAGGCCCAACTGAAATACAGAAATTCAGCTTTGTTTCTGCCATATTAATTAAATATTCAGGACTGCCAAAAAGTAAAATTATCTCTGCTGGTACTGCCTTGGGTTTCCCAATGTTTGAATTTTTCCCCTATGCCCTTGTGTTTGAGAGTTCCTTGTGTGGACTGTGTAATGGGGCTAGAAAGAGGGACAAGTGATCTCACGTAAAACTCTAAGCCCTGTGTCGAGGCTCTGTGAGGAGACCAGCGGGGCAGACTCATTTTTATTGTGTTCCATTATGTTAGGCAGTGCTTTAATTCCCACTATTTCAACTCATAGACCTTGCCATCGATGAAACTAATTGCATCAGAAACAGCCAGGGAACTTCACAAGCATTCAAAATACATAAATAACACCACCAATTAGCCACCACACTGCTGAAGGTCTCCATCTTCTTGTCAAAAGCTGGTACGCGGGTTGCTCTAATTGCACCGGAGGAGGCAGGGAATGGCAGAGAATTCTGCGGACAGGACAGGAGTAGCTGCTTTTCAGGGGGCAAAGGGCATCCTGAGCCTAAGGGTGTGCGCGCCACCCACCCATGTCCAAATGGATCCTTGCCAGCAGAACCAGGCACGTGGCCAGGGACGTGTGTGTGTGTGTGTGTGTGTGTGTGTGTGTGTGTGTGTGTGCAATGAGCAGTGTGCCTCAGCCGTTCTCTCTCTTTTAGGGGATGGAACCAAGTTCTCCCAAAGCCGGTGAGCAGGCCTTCCTAGATCACATCTCCATAGGCCTGGCATGGGAGCTTCACAGAATGCAGAGAGCTGGCTCTGTGTTTAGGACAGGCTGAGGCTTAAGGCAGAAGGCAGCAAGGTGGTGCAAACTCAAGACCCAAGGGAGACACGGGGGTGGGGGGGGACGGACACAGGGAGAGCCCCTTGCCCTGAGGAGGCAAGTGTTATAAGTCTGTTTCCCACCACAGAGTCAGAAGGATGAAGTGTGGTGCAGGGTGGTGGGGATGTCTTTGTTATTCTCCCTCTGACCTGGGGCAGCAGTGGGCTGGTTCTTGCTGAGGCCAACTGTGGAGGTCAGGAGCTTGCTGCTAGGTGGAATGCCCCCTGCTGGTCTAAGAACACACAGGCTCAGGCCCAGGAAAACAGGTTGTGGAAGACAGACTTCATGAAGTGGGATAGGCCTTTAGCGCTGGGTTATCTGGGACCTTGGGAGGTACAGGCACATAGGACTCTCACAGGACACATATCTAAAAATATCCTAGAGCTCATGGGGCCCCGGTGCTCCATGGTGCTAGGCTTGAACTCTGGTCTTGGGAACAAAGCATCTCCAGTCTCTTGGAGGATAATTCAGAGGATCTGAACAGACCTTGCTCAGGGTGCCTGTGCTTTCTTCTCGCATAAGTCTCACTGATCCCGTTGACCTGTCTCTCACACTATTCTAGTTCCTGTTCCAGGTGCAGCTGCCTATTTGCACCTCAGAATGGATGACAGCATCCTCTTACTAGGCTCCTCTTGGGCAGAGACTGCAGGTGGTTCTCCTTTTAAACTTGTGCACCCAAGCCTGGTTTTCATATCTGGGATACACTTTAGTAACTGGGGTAGGGGCTTTGTTCTGGTACCAGAAATCCCCTTATCAGCACCCTGGTTGTTGCTAGACACAGTGTCTCTGCACTTGTTTAATTTCTGAATGTTTCTTTATTTTTGAGGGGGGGTCTTTTTGAGACAGGGTCTCCCTGTAGCTCTGGCTGTCCAGGAACTCAGTCTGTAGACCAGGCTGGCCTTGAACTCACAGAGATCAGCCCTCCTCTACCTCCCACATGCTAGGATTAAAGGCCTGGGTCACCACGCCTGGCTAGGTTGTTTCTTTTGTTTGTTCTCCATATGAGAAGTGGGAAGGACAAATAACAAGCCCATTTGCCTCTTCCTGTGGATAGCCGGCCATGCATTGCCGCATTCATCTGGTCAGCCACACAGCAATTATTGGGCAATTAATGTGTGTCAGTCACAGAGTTGATTTATAATTGATTTAAGATTAAGTGACATGACTTCTCTTTCACAGATATGAAACAAGTCCTTTAAATGTGTTATGCAAGGATCAAGACATGCAAATTATATTTAAGATCACTCACAGGCAGGAAGGACTACTCTCAGTGAGGCAGCCACAGTGCAGGCTATGCGAAGCATGAAAGTGGAGCTCTACACTGAGAAGACAGGCAGAGAGGGAGGCAAGTCCCTAGATCTGAGCAATGGAGCCACCAAGAAGAGTGGTGGTCACAGGGATAATTCCACTCTTGGCATCATCTGATATAGAAGTGGAGGGGGCATGGCCATCCCAAGGAAGGTGGTGGGGCCTCACCTGTATACAAGGATGATGGACAGAAATGCTGAAGCTTAGTTCCCCATCTTCTGAGAAGCCAGAACACACAGTAGCCAAGCAGTGGTCTATTCTGCAGCCCCCGTGTTGCCCTCCATGTGGGGGTCCAGAATCTTAGGGAGGTCAGCTTAGGTAGCAGTGAGAGCCACAAGCAGCAGAGAGGGAAACAGCATTGCTCCAGAGAGGGAAAAACATTGTTCCAGAGAAACAGAATCTTGACGTCTGTGGTGAAGGCTGTGGGTAGATTCCTAGAGGTAAGATCTGATAAGCAAAAACCAATATTAGCTTCTAACCCTAGAGGTAGGAAGAGCCTGTGAAGGGCGAGAGAAGCCCAATGTTGGGTTTACGAATAGAAGTGGTAGTTTGTGGACCAGGAATTCTGATTCTAGTTTGACAGAGAGCAAGGACTTCCTGGGGTGTGGTCTAACAGAAATGTGGGAAGGCAGATCCCAGAAAGGAGCTGTCTGTGTTTCCCCAAAGAAGGGTCTCTTTCTACTCAATGCTCCACAATAAGAACAGGTTGACTGCTTTAAATCTTTCATATTTCTAAAAGAATAATAATTAAAAATGCAAGTTCCTTGGAAAATGTCTCCAGCCTCCAAGGCAAAGCAAGTCCCCGGTGGACACTTGTGGCACCAGAACACAGCCATGTCGTGACTCTTCCTCTCCATCCTTGAAAAGGGCACCTGTCCTTGTCATCAAAATGCATTTTGTCTGGCTTTGGGGACAGGCTAGTTTCTTGATGCTTTGGCAGTGAAATCATTCTTCCAAATGATGGGTGGTCTGCTTTTGTGCCAGACTGACTCAGATCGTGCGGCCTGACATGAAAAATGAACATTACATGCACAGAACCGATTCTGCCATTCAGCCTAGGATGGGTGATCCCAAGCCTGCATTCCTTAAAGGTTATGTTTGCCTTAAACTAATTAAAGCCATTTATATCAAATAACTGGAAAAGCTTCCCTTTTGAAAATAGAGAAAATAACTGGAAGAAGTTGGTTAAGACAGAAAGTCTGAGTTAATTTCATCAACTGAGCTGAGACCTGCGCTATTAATTTTATTACATCTAAATGCAAGAATAAATCAGTTAGGTAAGGATTGCATTTCCATGTAGATTAGTCTGCAGAACTCAGCGCTGACTCAATCGGAGCTCTCTAGAGGAGAGGGCCCAGCACATGTGGACACAGCAGCAGACATGTAAATCAAAGGCTGCTAGCTGAACACAGACAGTTCCAGAAGTTCGTTTTCAATCCCTTTTGCTTTAGTCATGAGGGGTGTCTTATAGTGTAAGTACTCTTCTGTGCTTTGGATGCAGGCTGCCTAAGAATCTGTTCATTTAAATCATGCAAATGGAGTACCCTAGCATAAATTCATCACAAATCATGAATTATGTCTAAGAGAATGTTTAAGTGTTTGCTGTTTTTATATTAGCCGCTTCCAAGCTTCTCCAGTATGAGGCCCTCCAATAGAAGCCAGGCCTTGAAAAGAGTGGCCCCTGGGGTGCACTAGACCAGCTCAGAAGAACTTTGTGACCCAACAGGCACTAGGATCCTGTGTTATGAACCCCCATCAGTGGGGGGTATTGTGCATGTGTTATGGATTTTACCTCACAGTTCACAGAAACATGCTTCATGCATCCCTTTCTGATGATGGAACAAATCAAAATTCAGAGAAGTCAAATGTCCTACTTATCAAGAACTGTAACCTGGCACCACCTAGAATCACCTGGGAAAGTCTCAGTTAAGCCACTAATTGTGTTTGGGAGGCTGGTCTATGTACATGTCTGTGAGGTACTGTCTTGTCTGAACTGATGGAGGAGTGCCCAGCCCACTGTGTCTGCATCATTTCGTGGACACATGGTCCTGGACTGTGTAAGAAGGCTCTCTTTAAGAGAGAGTGAATGAATCAGCAAGTTGCATTCTCCATGATTCCTGCCTCCAGGTTTTTGCCATGGGTTCTAGCCTTGACTTCTCTCAATGACAGATTGTGACCTGGAAGTATAAGCCAACCTTCCCCCACCCCCAAGTTGCTTTTATCCTGGGGGTTTCATCACAACAGAGATCAAACTGGAGTAGTAAGTGATTGTCTCTTACTGCTCACGTGTGGCCCAGCATATGGACTTCTGACAAGTGTGACTCCCAGCTGTAGCATCTGAGCTGAGCCCAGACTCCTGGGCAGGGGGATATCATTGTTATCTCCTGGCCCATTGGCTGGCCTCTCAAACCAGGTGGAAGGAGCTAGACTTCTCTCAGCTGAGCTGGCCACACCTCCCTCCACCCCGTTCCACGCCCATCTTGCTCCAGGCCCTGGCAGAGAACCACAGGACTGTCACTCCTGGTGACCAGGGCAGCTGAAGACCCCAAGGCGCCAGGATTGTAGACTCAGCTCCAGTGGACAGTGCAGGGGAGGTGCCCCTTCTGGCTTAAGTATCAAACTTCTCCACTCACATGAACCCAGAGGCAGGGAGGCATCTTCCTGAACACAGCATCCATCCCAAACATCCAGCAGTACCACCCCCTGGGAGGTAAAGACATCCTTCAAACCAGGATCCACTCTGCACTCACAATTATGCCATTGTAGATTCAAGCGCCACAAATCTCCCTCTTGTGTTACAAGTGCTTTAATATTGAATCCTATTTTTATAAAATGTTCCTATTTGATAAAATTTAATGATGTAATTTAGAAAATGAATACATTTAATCATGCCTTTCTCTTCTATATTTAACTGAAGGTTACATGAAAAGTTACTTTGAGGAAGTTTTAAAATATAATATGATGAATTCTCCTGCCAGTATTTGAATGTTTGGCAGCCACACTTAATTTTAACCTTGTCAAAATGCATCTTAGACTAACTGCAGCCCCCCTTAAAGTCTCATCTCTTATATAAACTCATAGTGGGCAATCACCAGTGGCCTTGAAAAGTCTTCAGTATGTGGTGCTGGACAGATGGCTCAGCAGTTAAGAGCACTCTGTTCTTATAGAAGACCTGGGTTCAGTTCCCACATGGTAGTTAACAACTATCTGTAACTCCAATTCCAGGGCATCTGATGTCCTCTTCTATACTCTGCAGGTATTGTACAGCACAGTGCAATTACAAACATGTGGACAAAACACTCAGACACATTAATATCATAAAAAATTTAAAAGTCTTCAATGTGGAAAAATTCGTGATTTTCTTATATTCTCAACATACTGGGTAATATACTACATATAATATGCCTCAGCCTCTGGGAGGGGCTCGTTCATGCTTTTGACTCTCACACCACCCACCATGGGGAGGGCAGAAGTGAGTGTGTGCAGAAAGACTTGGCAGTGACGGGGTGTAGCCCCTGCCATCAGCAGAGGCTGAGAGGTGGGGGCTGAAGCCATAGGAGAGGGATCTCAGGACAGCAACACCCAGGTCCAGCCTTCTGTGAGCACTTAGGAGCTGTCACACTCTTGTGTCTTGTGAAGGGGTTACCACAGGGTCACTGATGGCACTTTGATTTCTCATGACACAATTAACTGTGGCTCTGGAGTGCACGGTGCAGCATCCCATCTGCTGATTCTGTGATTTGATGTGATGAAAGGAAGAGCCATCAAGTGAGGCTTTCTAATCCTAGGGGTGTTTGTAGTTCAGTGGGTGCGCCTGCTGTGGGTTCTGAGGGTCCCAGGAGTCCTTGACGCAGACTTGGGCAAAGGTGGCATGGATTCATATTTGAATGCCTCTTGTTCTTCCTGGCTGAGATTTGATAAGTGGGATTTCAGGCATCTCACACCTGGTCCTGAGTGGTCCTTGGACAGCTGGGAGACCAGCAGGCGGAGGTATGCTTAGTGGATAGGAGGGCGGGGTGCTGTGGGAGGTGGTGTGCTGGGCTGGTGGAGGCTGGAGGGTGGAACATTTAGAGGAGACAGAGAGTGTGCTGGGGAAGGGATGGCGGTGTTTTATGGAGATAGTGGTGTTCTTGTAGGGCCCATGGTGGGGTGCTGGGATGTGGGTCCCATGATGGGGTGCTGGGGCGTGGAGCCCATGGTGGGGTGCCGGGATGTGGGTCCCATGGTGGGGTGCTGGGGTGTGGGGCCCATGGTGGGGTGTTGGGATGTGGGTCCCATGGTGGGGTGCCGGGGCGTGGGGCCCATGGTGGGGTGCCGGGGTGTGGGGCCCATGGTGATGTGCCAGTGTGTGGGGCCCTTGGTGGGGTGCCAGGGTGTGGGGCTCATTGTGGGGTGCCGGGGCACGGGGCCCATGGTGGGGTGCTGGGGTGTGGGGCCCATGGTGGGGTGCTGGGGTGTGGGGCCCATGGTGGGGTGCTGGGGTGTGGGGCCCATGGAGGGGTGCTGGGATGTGGGGCCCATGGTAGGGTGCTGGGGTGTGGGGCTCATTGTGGGGTGCTGGGGTGCTGGGGTGTGGGGCTCATTGTGGGGTGCTTATGGACCCCACCTGGGAATTACCGATGCAATTGTTTTGCTTTAGCCACACCATCTTTTTTAAGAGTGAATATGCAGCCTGCAGATGTAGAGGTTGAGAGGCTCTGCCTCAGGTGGTGAGCCGTCCCAGGAGACCCTAGGCACGCACTCTCTTGTGCTGAGACTCTGTGGTGGACTGTGGCCCTGAGGTATGGAGTGTCCCCTTCAGACCCTGAGGAAACCCCCTCTAGTGGCCCCTGTGAAGCAGCTGATGTTAATCCTGGGAGGAAAGAGGAAGTTCAAAACACCTTGGAACCCAAAGGAAGGAGAGACTTCAAAACTGTCCAAGAATATAAAGGCTGCTCCTATGCAGCATGGCCACAGGCCAGGAGCCATGTCCAGGGATTAAAAAATAAGAGGGAACTGACCTCCAGTCAAGCAGGGAGCACAGGGGCTAGAGGGACCTGCTGCTCTGGTCTGGATTCTGAAACGAGAAGGCACAGCACACACATCTGTGATGCTGAAACCCATGATTGTGTCTGTAGGTGAATATGTGTGCAAGGTGTCTCTGTGTGCATCTGTGTGCACAGGCGTTGGTGTGTATGTACCTGTGTGTTTATATATCTACCATTTTGTATGTACACCTGTATTTCTGTGTATGAAACTGTGTGTATACAGGTCTCTGTACTTGTGTGTACACATCTGTGTATATGCATCTATCTGTTTATACACCTGTCATTGTGTATGCACACCTGTGTGTGCATATGTGTTTCTGTGTGTGAACCTGTATGTGTGCACAGGTGTCTGTACACAAGTGCCTGTGGCTGTGTGTACACATGTCTATGTGTATGCACCTCTATGTTTACACACTTGTCACTGTGTGTGCAAATATGTGTGTGGTTATATATATATATATATATATATATATATATATATGCATGTGTCTCTGAGCATCCGTGTGTGTGTGTGTGTGTGTGTGTGTGTGTCTCCATGTACACATTGGACTCTCAGAGGGTTAGACATCTAGTCCCATGGTCCTGGCCCAAGTACTCAGGTTCAACTAAGATAACCCTGGGTTTCTGTGTCTCAGTAGCAAGCTTAGAGAAGCACTGGCTTCCAGGACTGTGGAACGGAGGTTCTGTGGGACGTGGGGAGTAAGGCTCCTGCCTCCCATGACTCCGTGATCCCTTGAATGGCGTATGTTACTTACATAACTCAGCTTGCTACTGAACTGGATTTAAGCTTTTTGGGGAAAAGTCACCCACTTTTCAATCTCACCAGAGTCAGAGGGAGACATTTTTACTTCTCCCTGTTTCTCTTTGCTTCACTCCTGTGCTCCAGCCCAGCCCAGCTTTCAGCCCTCCTCCCTGCTCCACATCCATGGCCAACTCCTGCTGGTACCAGGTGCCTATCCCAGAGTGCTCACAGGTGTGGGTTGTTTTTACAGAAATTCTATAATTTAGTTGCCTACCTTTAATATCTGTAATTTGGGATGAAGAGAACTTGGAACATAACATTGGAAATTGAACAGGGTCACTTCTTTGATCTCTGAACAATGTGGATGCCAGAGACGGGGGGGGGGGGTCTGGCTTTGTGGTTGCTGCCCAGACCCCCAAATGCTACCTGCTTCCTTTGCGCACAGTGGATCATAGATTGCATCTCTTGTGGGTGGCTTCAGTGACCTGATGACCCAGTAGCAGCTCTTTGGGAGGGATGTGGTTTTGCCCAGTGCTATCGTGGTTCCAGCATGTGTGGTGCCAGGTTTGCTGCCTTCTCAGGGACCCCCATTGTGTCCCAGGTCCTCCACTCCTCCTGCTGAGCCTTTATTGTCTCCTTTATGCAGCTGGTGCTGTGCAGGGTACAGTGTTCCTGCCTGTCAGCCTCACGTGGTCCTTCTCCTCCTCCTCCTCCTCCTCCTCCTCCTCCTCTTCCTCCTCCTCCTCCTTCAAAGCTTGCCTGCATCAGGCAGCCAGACTACTGCTCCTGGGGCCCCTGCTGGGGAGCTGTAAGCTGGGGAGGCAGCAGGGTCCACTCAGTGATAGATGTCAAGAGAACAGGAGTCTGCTCTGGCTGGCTGCAGGGCTTGGCACAGCTCGGCAGTGCCTTTGTAGAGAGCTCCTTATCCGTTCTTGGCCCCTTGGAAGGGGCTCTGGGAGGTTGCTGTCCATGTGGCTGCCACTCTGTTCCCAGCTATCCTGGGGCTGGTTTGTATGTTTCAGACTAGGTTCTGGAACACTCTAAGAGAAATGACCCATCACCTCACAGGCCATTCTGTCCAGTGGAGACATGTGATCATCTTAAAGTCAAACTGGGTGTCTGTTGCAGGGCAAAGGCACCATTCAGGACTGAGATGGTGGCGCAGAGAGGATCCCGACACCTTTTTGAGGAAGCCGCCCTGCCTTCCTGTCAGAATGCTTTACCATCCCATTGGCACAGGGAATTCCAAGAAGATAAAAATGGGTGGGAAATTAATTCTCTCTGTCAGTTGTCGACTCTGAAATCACAACCTGTGAACAATTTAGGAGGACTCAGAAGTGATTTGCATTGCAATGAAAATGATCTTCAGTAGTATGGAGCTCACGGAGGTCCCTGGGGCCCCTGCTGGGGAGCTGTAAGCTGGGGAGGCAGCAGGGTCCGCTCAGTGATAGATGTCAAGAGAACAGGAGTCTGCTCTGGCTGGCTACAGGGCTTGACACAGCTCAGCAGTGCCTTTGTAGAGTGCTCCTTATCCGTTCTTGGCCCCTTGGAAGGGGCTCTGGGAGGATGCTGTCCATGTGGCTGCCACTGTGTTCCCAGACATCCTGGGGCTGGTTTGTGTAAGGTGCTAAGCTCCTCGTCCTGGTCCTGTTCGTGGAGCTGTTCCTCGGGACAGGCCTGTCTCCCCCTGCCATCCTGTTGGCTCCCACATGCTATCTGCCTGGCTCTTTTGATCTAGCTGCAACTCCAAGGGTTCTGAGGAGCCCTCTGTTCATGGGCCAGCTGCTGAAGGCCTGGCGGAAGGAAGCACTGACCACTGATATCATTTCCTTTGTCTGTCCATCAGCAGGAGACACCTTGGGGGATCCTGTGAACTGACATCAGCCAGTTCTTGAGACTTCCACAGCTCAAGCTCCTGCCCTCCCAGACTGCCTTGTGACCTTGCTATTTCTCCCAGCCCTCAACACTACCAAGATGAAAATCAAAGCCTAGGACTCTAGGGAGCCCTTCAAATCAGAGTCAGGGTTGATCAATAGATGGATTGCAGGGAAGTATTACCATCATGCCTTGCTCCAAGGGTGGACATATATCCTTTGCTCCCCTAGGTATGTGGGAGCCTGAGGTCTTACAACTTGTTGATTTTGCTCCATAAACCAGTTCTCCCTGCCACTCCAGGGAGTACTTTATGACAGCATCATTGGAGTCTGTGGGGAGGCCCAAAGCAAAGAGTACTTAAGCATGTCAGAGTGGGCCTTGGAAGTGGCCCATGGAGAGCTGTAGAGTAAGTGCTTCCAAGGTGGATGGTCCAGTCACAGACCCAATTATGCATGGGGGCCTGAGGAGCCTCCTGACTTACCTCCACAGTGTCTGCAAAATCAATGGCTGTTAAAAAGTGCTGCAATTAAAGAAACCACGCAGGGCAAGTCATAAACATTTGTCACAAGTATTTGGGGAGTGTGTGTCTGCTATGAAGAGCTTTAAAATGATCATCAAAAATATTTTCTCCAAGAAGCACTCAGGAGAAACAGTGTAAACCCATGTATCTCCAAAGGTAGGCTTTAAGATCTGATCTTTCCAAAGATCAACTGTTCTCCATAAAGGAAAGATTTCAGTATGCTTCCTTAAGATAATGGAGAGTTAAACGTAAGCAACACTTTATTCAAGAATAGCGTAAGACACCTGGCCTTGCTGTCAATCACTCTGAAACTTTTTGCCAAGCACAGTAATTTGCATAATCTCAGAGATGCATGCATGCCTTTTAATAGGTCCACTGTATTGCAGTCACAGACTGTGCAGTGCAGTCAAACCCAGCTTTTCCCTGTCCTTGCTAGGCCCATCCGGTCCTGTGTAGCTTGTTCTTTATGGCATTTTTGGATCAAGTCCAAGCCAAACAACTTGTGCCTCATTCTTGGGTAGTAAAAACCCATCCACTCATTTCCAATCACAAAATAGATCTCAGTTCAGTAATTAAATATGTGGAGTCCAGGGCAGTAATCAGAGCATTCAGCTTCCTTTGAAGTTTGGCTTCTCTCCTCCCACTGGAGGGAGAGACTTTGGGTAACTGTGGGGCAGGGCAGGAAGGAGGGGAAGTCAGCTTGGATTTACTTCACTCTTCTTTACCATGCAGATAAGAGCTGCATGCAAGGCGGAGCAGTTCTAGAGTCCCATGGGCTCCTGAAGCCTGGCATGCTTGGGGGTTCTGCTGTTTCTCACAAGAGTTGCCTCCAGTTGATCTAGAGTGGCCCTTCTCTGCAGCTCTTCTCATCACATCCCCTAGACATGCTCCCAGGTGTTTCTCTGGCAATTCCAGGCCTCCTGCTAAGGCTGCTCATACACATTTATACCTCACTCCAACCCCTGCCTACGTTCTTCCTCAGACTGTACCTTGTTCCTGAGCCAACTCTGCTACAGCCCTTCACACCCAGGGTGCCCCGGCTGAACCCAGGGCTGGGGCCTCTCACAAAGTATAGTAACAGGTATATGCCCTCTAACCACACCTGAGTCTTGCTAGTGATGTTTGGGATAAGGGCTGGTCTCTAGAGACCATGGAATCCGATTGTGGAACCTTATAGTCCTACGCTAACCTCTCAGTGAGTGGGTCTGAGTTGAATCACTTGGCCAGTGACCTAGCCAACCGTGTCTCCTAGTGACACCTTGTTGAAATCTGATGACAAGCTGATCATTCATCCTGCCTGAAAGCATGTTCAGTTTCTTGGTGCCCAGAGAAGGCACAGAAACATTGGGCACTGGCTTCCACCCCAGGGCCAGTGTTGATGACAGAGTTGGGAAAGTGTGAGGGAGTAAGGACAGCTACTTAGGACTTAGCAGAATGGCTTCACACATCTTTAGACCCCGTGTCAGAGGAACAAAATGCTGTTTGGTCTTTAGATCACTAAATCCCCCCAAAGTGGAAGAGAACAGGTAGGTGGTGATAAGTGGACAGACTGGCATTGGTGAGCTGAGGGTCAGTGTCCTCACGCTCAGATGGAGACTTCGGGGGAAGTGTGTCTGTGACTCCAGAAGGAAAAGCATTCCCCAACATCTCTGGCTTGTCTCTTCACCTTCAATTTAGTGAATCCTTTGCCCTTGGGGTCAGAAGGCAAGTGGTCATTTCCCTAACCCAGTTCCTCTCTCTTAGCTCATCTGTGGGATGGTGACCTGATGACCCTGTTCTATGGAGGGTGGAGGCCAGATTGCCAACGGTGGACTCTGGACGGAGACTGCTATCCAGGATCCATGTAGTTCACGCTTTGGCAAAGAAGGGCTCCTGGCATGATCTTAGAGTCCTATAAATTCTTTGTATTGCATATTTATCTATTGTGCATGGGGTGTGTGT
The DNA here is from genome assembly GCA_009823505.1 of Rhizomys pruinosus. Taxonomy (NCBI): domain Eukaryota; kingdom Metazoa; phylum Chordata; class Mammalia; order Rodentia; family Spalacidae; genus Rhizomys; species Rhizomys pruinosus. Next base: position 114,591 of record VZQC01005507.1, on the reverse strand, counting down.
GCCACCGAGGGCATGTAGAAGTGGCAGGACAACTATGGGAGTCAGTTCTCTTCTACCACATGGGTCCTGGAGGTCAAACTCAGCTCACCAGGCTCTGCAATCAGAGCCTTTACCCACTGAGCTGTCTCACTGGCCCAAGTTCTAGAAATATGCTTAGATTTCTAGATTGCTTCTAGGCTCTGCTTAGCCTCCTGGGTATGGGACATTCGCACTGCTTTGAGTTCAGTTTCTTGACTTAGATTTGGTTCGTTGTTGAATGGAAACCTGACAGATCTCTAAGGCTAAACCTATTTCACTTTCTATTTTATCAGTGTTGGAGGGACCAATCCCAGGTGTCCCGCATACTGAGCAAGAGCTCTTCCATTGAGTCATACCTCAGTCCTGTCCAGGCCAATCTTAAAATGGACCCATAGACTGTGTGAACAGCCCTGAGGATGTTTCTTAGTAGGGGTTGTGGCCAGTTGCACAGAAACTCTGTGTTCAGAATGGATGAATTCTGTGTGGCAAGAAGTGTAGGGGTAGAAGCTCAGCCCCGCACACCCAATGAGAGGAGGAGGCCAAGCCATGGAGCATACCGACAGCTTAAGGACCAGACCTCCACCCCTGGGGAGAACACCAGCCCGGACCTCCTGTAGAGTGTGTTATTCAAAGGTCTCACTGTGTTCATGACATCCCCAGATGGAAGGGAGGATCCAGGGATGAACATCTGTGCTTCTGCCTGGTCCAGATTCTTCCCCTCTGTAGTATAGGGCTGCTCCTGCCACACCACAGCTTCCTGGTTGTTCTGTGTCTGAAACATAGTTGCTAACTGAGCATGCTTCAGCCAGGGTCTTCCCCTCCACAGCTCAGGAGAGGGATGCCCCACAGCCTCCTGACTCTGCAATCACAGCTCTTGGGGTGAAGATGTTCAATGATGATGGTAGCCTTATATAGGGCACGGGGTGCAGGCTTATATGGCCCATCCCACCAACTTGCACAAGATGAGTGGCAGAGGGCATGATGTTGGCAGTGGGCTTAGCACTGGCCATGGGTAGAGGAGGAAACACTGCAGGTCAAAGGTGCCAGGATGGTCTCCCCACTATGTCCTGCCCCCCTACCCTCCAGATGTTGGCTCCAATGAAGCCATCAGTCAGCATTTGTGTGTCTGTGTTTGCATGTGTGTGCACACATATGTGTGTCTGTGGTGTGCACACACATGTGCAAAGCCAATCTATTTCTGGCATCTTCTACATTACCCTCTGAGACCTTCCAAGCAGAGCTTCATGCCAGCACTTGGAGGTGTCATTAGTGTCCTGTCTCCCACACTATGGAAGCCTGCCCAGCCTTTCCTGCTGACTACTCTCTCTGCTATGCTGCCCTGTAGATGGCTTGTGTATTAGTCACTTTTCAGTGGCTGTGGTAAAACCACAAAGATCAAGGGAACTTATAAAAGGAAGAGTTTATTTGAGCTTACGATTGACTGTTCCAAGGAATTAGACTCCATTGTGGTGGGAGGTATGGTGGCTGGATCTGGAGCAGCAAGCTGAGGGTCACATCTCGCAATGAGCACAGGAAGCAGAGAGAGGGAGACTGGAGACCGCAAGGCTTGTTAAACTCACTAAGCCTGCCCCCAGTGATGTACTTCTTCCAGCACAGCCACACCTTCTAAGACCTCCAAGAACAGTGCCACCAACTGGAGATAAAATGTCTGAATACTTAAAGCCTATGGGGGACACTCATTCAAACCATCACATTCCACTCCCTGGCCCCCATAGGCTCCTGACCATATAAAATGCAAAATGCATTTAGTCCAACCTTAAAAGTCCCTACAGTCTTTACCAGTCTCAATTCTATTCAAAAGTCTATTGTCCAAATCTCTTCTGAGACACAGGCCAATCTCTTAACTGTAAGCTCCTGTAAAATCAAAAGACAAATTACATACTCCCAACATACAGTGGAACTGAATACACATTCCCATTCTAAAAGGGAGGAATAGAGGCATAGTGAGGAAATACTGGACCAAAACAAGACCAAAAACCAGCAGGGCAAACACCAAGTCCAGTAGCTCCATGTGCAACTTCTGGGACTTGACTTCTGAAGGGCTTAGATGGCTCAGCTCTTCCAGCTTTGCTTGCAACATACATCTCTTTCTTAGGCTGGTACCACTCCCTGTATGCAGCTCACCTTGGCAAATATCTCAGAGCTCTGGCGTCTCAAATGTCTTCTTGGGGTCTCCGCTGCCAACCAGGCATCACATTCAAAGCTTCTTGCAATGGCCTATCAGGGCCTTCTTTATTCAGGGACACCCCTGCTGCACTCTGCCTGGCCTCTGTGGCTCTCTGAAACTGTGGAGGAAGAACTGATGACTCCTTCACTCTTGCAAACTTCATGCCTCTAAAGCCAGCACCACGTGAATGAAATTGCTGAGTTTGGCTGCAAGTTTGGGATGGACTCTCTCCTACTTTAACCACATTTGCAAATTTTCTCTGCCCTGGACTTGTTGGAGTAGAAAACGCTTTCAGTATTTTCCTTTCAAAAATTGGGGGCTTAGCTGGTGTGGTTTTGCCCTGAAAGTACTGTTTCTGTTGTTTACTTGTAAATCTCGAGGCCTCTCCTTAATCACTTTAATCTCACCTTTGCCATTGTTTATTTGTAAGTAGCTAGGCCTCTCCTTAATCACTTTAATCTCCTTATCAAAAGGAACCTCTCCTTCACATGCCTTGGCCCCACCTTTAATCTTCCTAGTGTAGTTTTCAGATCCAAACTGTACATTCTGCATTTCTTTCTGCCCCATCTGCTCTTCTTCACTGTATATCTGCACAATATTCACCATCAATAGCCACACTACCATTTCTACATTAGGCTGTCTTGAAATATCCTCCACCAAAGACATTGCTTTTCAACTTAGCATCAGGCAAGCATTTGGACTGTGGGCAAACTGCTGCCAGACTCTTTATCAAAATATACCAGTTGTTGCCTAAGTCTTTATTTTCCTCTGGAACTACATTTTTTGCAGCAATCCTTTCTTCCAGGCTTCTACTAGAATGGCCCCTCAAGCTCTGCTTATAGTAGTCAACAGCTTTTCTAGATCAAAGTTCCAAAGTCTTCCACATTTCTCCAAACATCCACATAGTCAGGTTCTTCACAGCCAACACCCCACTTTCTGGTACCAAATAACTGTATTAGTCACTTTTCTGTTGCTGTGATAAAACACCATGACCAAGGGAACTTTAAAAGGAAGAGTTTATTTGAGCTTACGATTGACAGTTCCAGGGAATCAGAGTCCATTGTGGTGGGAAGCATGGTGGCCGGGGCTGGAGCAGCAAGCCGAGGGTCACATCTCGCAATGAGCACAGGAAGATGGAGACTGCAAGGCTTGTTAAACTCACTAAGCCTGCCCCCAGTGACGTACTTCCTCTAGCACGGTCACACCTTCTAAGACCTCCAAGAACAGTGCCACCAACTGGAGACAAAATGTTTGAATACTTAAAGCCTATGGGGGACACTCATTCAAACCACCATAGCTTGGTTTGCTTTTCTATTCTTGGTATTAAAATAGTCACAAGGGGCTGGAGAGATGGCTCCATGGCTAAGAGTACCAGCTGCTCTTCCAGGGGACCTGGGTTCAATTCCCAGTGCCCACATGGCAACTAACAATTGTCCATAACTCTAGTTCCAAGGAAATACAATGCCTTCTGATTCTGGGGGCATAGACATAAAATAAAAAGTTAATAATTAATAAAATAATCATCAGTCTTACTGTATTTTATTCAAAATATTTCTCTCTATGCATTTTATTTTATTTTATTTTATTTTTTTTGGTCTTTTTGATATAGAGTCTCCCTGTAGCTCCAGCTGTCCTGGAACTCACTATGTAGACCAGGCTGGCCTTGAACTCACAAAGATCCGCCTGCCTCTGCCTCCCAAGTGCTAGGATTAAAGGCATGCGCCACCATGCCTGGCTCAAATTGTTTTTGTGTGTCTCTATGCATTTTTTTTTTTTTTGGTCTTTTTCAAGACAGGGTCTCCCTGTAGCCCCAGCTGTCCTGGAACTCACATTGTAGGCCAGGCTGGCCTTGAACTCACAAAGATCCTCCTGCCTCTGCCTCCCAAGTGCTAGGATTAAAGGCGTGCGCCACCACACCCAAGTGGAGTTTGATGATGCTGAAGAAGCTCCTGAATCCCCACAGGCCTGGCCACTGCTCCTCTGTTCTGAGCCCACGTGGGCTAAGCTGATGGCAGTGACTAGCCATCTGCTCGTAACATCCTTACTGTTTCTTACTGTGTGTTGAGTCACCAGAGAGAACTGCCCCAGTCTTGGACCATGCCTTTCAGGATCATTCTCCCTGTAGGGATGCTTTCTGACCTTCTCCATCTAAAAGGTTGGGAGGACCTTCAGGGCTAGGCTTGAAAGAGAGCTGTTAGGAATCAGGGCCATGAATATCAGGGTGGGCAGTGGCTGCAGCAGGAAGTGGCCCAGGTGAGAGGCCTGGGACTCTGGGGCTCGGCATCTCCAATATCAGAAAAATATTGTCATTAGACTGGTTGAAAAGTCAGGACTGCACAGCCTGCCTGCAAACTGCAAGGTGTCTGACACTAATTTGCATTTTATAAACTTGCTTTAGCTTCATGTTTGAAATTGTGCCTGATAATGTTTGAAATTGTGCCTGATGTGACAAATGGAATGTTAATGGCAGCTGCTTTGGTCCCACAGATAAAAGCAAAGAGCACGCCCGCGTGCCCCGTCCTCCTGCCCTGATGCTGCACGCCCCAGAGAGGAAGGACCTGGAAGGGGACCAAGAGGACAAGGTGAGTGTGTACCTTGAGCTTGCGGCAGAGCTACACAGCCCAGGGCTAGCGCACCTGCGGCCGGACACCCTCACACCGGGTTCCAATGTGTCATTTCTGAAACAGCTTTGCCAGTCAGACTTGAACCACAGCTGAATCCAGGCTGACAACTCCAGAGCTGTGGGGAGAGGAAGGTCTAGATAGGGCTGGGCAGACACCCAGAGGGAAGCTCGCCCTCTGGAGCTCAGGGGCATGTATCTGATGGGAGGGAGCTTGGCTTCCTGTTCAGTTTACACCGTGTCTGCTTTCAAAGTAAAGAGAAGACACACAGAGGTCAGGCTTCTGCCTGGGTGCCATTCAGAGTTAGATTTTACTGTTGAAGAAATCTCAAGGCACTGCTGTCCTTAAAATGTTCTGGTTTGAGGCTGTTCTCATCACACCTTTGTCAAATGGCCTTTTAAGGACTAGCCTGGACAGTGTGGGGGAAGAGGGATGACAGCACACCATGCTTCTGGATAACCCCAGGATTCCCCGTGTCTCTATACCTGAGAGACAAGCTCCAGGTCACCTGGCCTAACCTTTCGATGCCCTGGAGCCTCTGAGACTCGGACCTTTCCACAGCCTTTCCTACTTACCTTCCTCGGGTGCTTGTTCCTCACACCACTGTGAGTGCTCTGTTCTTCCTGGTGCGTGCTCATCCATCAGGGTCCTCTCAGGATGTAGTCACCCCACAGCTGTGTCTTGCCAACCCCTAGTATCAATGTTCAGTGGTGAGCACCAATCACAAGCATGTGCTAGTGCAAATCACACTTTTGTCCTGATGTGTGAGTTTTCCAGATTATACCCACACCAGAGCTACGTATTAATTACCAGCCAGCCTTGCTGGTCCCTTCTATAAATACACACTTTTCCACTGGGTTCTGTGAATCTAATTCACTTTTATTACTTCATAGTGAAGCAGGAGTTTTATACCATGATTAGCTACTTTTATCACCAACAGGAAATCATAACCAGCGTGTGCCTCATGAAGAAGACCTTGATAATTAGCTGGAGAGAATCCTAGGATTGCCAAGTTTAGACGCTAGTCCCATCACAAATTACACCCTACCATATTTACTTGAATAATTTAGCAGTGGTAATTTGGTACTTGGAGTCTCTGTGTTGAGTTCTATTGTTCAATTAACTTCATAATGAAAATCCCCTCCAGTTTTCCTAATTGGATTAGCAATATAAACCTTGGAGATATACATATATATATATATATATATATATATATATATATATATATATGACAAGTGTTTCTGAATACTACCCATTAGGCTAATTAGTTATCTTGACCTTATTTTCATATAGAAAACAAAGATATTTTCTATTACCAGAAAGTTCTAAAAAAACCCCACAAATCCTTATTTATATATAAATGGAAGGGAAGATTGTGAATCATTTATTAAATGCAGTTAGTACCCAAGAAGAGCGGCAGCTACAAGAATCCCCACGGGCACACGTGGCGGGCTGCATCACGTCTCAGTCATCTCCTCTTTCAGGTTGCCTTCCCCCAGAATGGAGCAGGCTTTTGTAGCCATCCACCTCCATTGACTTCTTGTCCTTCCTGGCTGGAGGCACTGGGCATTCTGCTTTATAATGCAGTCAGCAGGAAGCATTTTTGCTGTCTTATCAAGAATTTTACCAAAGAGCCAAGCTGGGCAGATTTACTTCCTTGGGATTTATCACTTGTTTGTTTTTTAGAGATTTATCTTATTTTTTTATATGATTTTACTTATGTGTATGAGTGTACACTGCCTGTGAGTGTACCCGAGTCATGCAATGGCTGTGGAATTCACAAGAGGGTTTCAGATCCCTTAGAACTGGAGTTACAGACAGTTGTTAGCTGCCATTTGATTGCTGGGAACTGAACCCAGGTCCTCTGCAAGAGTAGCCACTGCTCTTAACCACTTAGTCATCTCTCCGGCCCCAATTTGCTTTATTTTTAATTATGGGTCTGTTTCTATGGATATGCATGTGAGTCCAATGTCCCCAGACACAAGAACGTGACAGATTCCCTGAAAAATTACCCCTAGAGCGCTGTCTGAGCCAGGTAATCAATCCAGAAAGAGGGACTGACCCATCCCCCAGCAACCAAACCTTGGTGTCTGTTCTCACTTAAGACTTCGGGTTGAGTTGGGTGTGGCACCCTGAAAAGGGCCCAGTGGCTCACACTGGGAATCCCAGCACTCAGGAGGTTGAGGCAAGAGAATCACTGCAAGTTTGAGTCCCTCTGGGCTACATAATGATTTCTAGGCCAACCTGGGCTAGCTAGAGTAGGCTTGTTACTTCTCCTGCCATAATGAACTTGGATGTGTCAGCCCCACCTAGGTCAAGGACAACCTACGGCTGGAGGTTCTCTGTGTCTATACACAGGACTTCTGTGGCACACCGACTGAGCTGATGAGGACTGTAGGATTCCACTGAGATTTTCTGCCCTGCCCTGATCTGCTGCACCCTCATGGCCCTTCTCTGGATCTGAGCAGACAACAGGGGGCCCTAAAGTGCACCTTGTGTGGATTGTTCCACACTGTCTGCAGTGCAGTCCATTGTCAGTTCTAGCCTTTGGCGTGACTGCCCAGTCTGGGCTGCTTTGCTCTGGATCCAATGGCTGCTGGGTCCGCCCACAGGGGACTTCATTACTTTCCATTTTGTTCTTGGAACTGAGGGAGTTATTCGGAATTAAAACAACCCACTCTTTCCTTCTCTTGTGTTGAAAGGAGCCTCCACCAGTGCTGGCGAAAGGAGAGGACACTGAGACAAAAGGCAACAGACCTGTGGCCTCCACGCCAGTGCCTGGATCCCCCTGGTAAGACACCCTGAAACTGGAGTGATGAGACTTGGCACCAATCTAGTCCAAGTGTCTGCTTGATGTCATCAAAGAGAACGTGTGTGTTCCTTGGGTGCTGTGCTTAAAAAATGAATCTCCAACTCACAGCGGGTATAAATCTCCACTGTTGTCACATCTGTGGAAAGAAAAATGGCACTTAAGTGGTAAAGTTCTTCTGCCCTGGTGTATTTGTGTGCATTAAACAGCAGCGCTGTCACATGCAGAGCAGTGAGAGTCAGTTGCTCAAGGTAAATGTAGCGTCCTGTGAGCTGCCCGGGATTTTCTTCCCTTTTTGCAAGAAGGAGCGCACATAAGGGAGTGAGTGTTAATTAAAGCTGTGCCTCGCTCTCTGCTGCTGCCCTCAGAGGATTCTCATGTCTGAGTATGCTTTACTCCAAAGGACCCTCAACTAGGGAGCCACAGTCTTTGGTTTTTAAAATTGCCCTTTTCTAATGGAGTAATTTGGAACCAGGATAAAAAGGTTATTATAGTAAAAATTAGTTTTAAAACCTGACAATTGGAGTGTGATGTACAGCTGGGAGGAAATGCTAATTCAACCAAGAGAAATAGCAACGGAGCATCAGAGTACTGGGGTAACATGACCCCCAGGAGCAGCAACTCTGGCATCAGGGTGTCAGGGAAACACAACCTCCAGGAAGAACAATGGAAGCATCAGAGTAATGCATACTCCAAGAACATATCAGTCAGAGCAGCCTGCTCAGGGCCTCACGTACGCTGTGCAAGGTCTATTCAGCCCTCTCCTGACTACCTGTCCATCCTAATTAGAGAGAAACTTCTCTTCCTATTCACAGGACAGTGTTGGTACTGCAGCACGGGTGGCCTCTTCTCTACCTTCAACTTAAAGTGCTCTCTAGTCAGCAGTGCCTGGGAGCTGCTTCCCCAAGCCCACCAGGTCCCAGTGCTCAGAGCTGATCAGTTCAATTCTGACTCCAGCTACAGGGTTAGGAGTTGGCATCGCTCCACTGGGCTAATGGCTCAGTCCCAGGAGAGTGCCTCAGAAGATGTCAACCTGCACAGAAGCTCAGCAGGCTACCCACACTCTACCAGGCTGACTACAAATCCAGGGCCTTCTACCGCCTCTCCTCAGCTTTGGTGATAATTCTCTAGAATGACTCACACGACTTGGGGAAAGTACTTTAGCTGTGATTATCTATGATTGCAGTTTTATTACAAAGGATATGACTCAGGAGCCATGAATGTAAGAGAAACACGGACACTGGGGTGACAGTGCCTAATGCTTTCCTGCCTTCTCTGAGCACCTGGCAAGCAAACTTGTTTTCAGGGCAGTAAGATCCTCAGTGGAAGCATCACTGTGAAGACATGATTGGATAGGTCATTGGCAAGCCATTGAACTGGGGACCACCTTCCCGAGAGGTTGGGGTAGGGCTACAAGTTCACACAGTGCCGATCTATGATCTCTGGAGACCAGCCTCCCTCCTGAACATCACTAGTGAGACTCAAGTGTGGTCAGAGAGGCAAAGCATGCTCCTGCACCTCAGCAGGCCCCAGGGTTCTCAGTACTTATGTGACAGGACCTGGGAGAGAGGCCGTGGCTGGAAATAGATAGATGCATGTTCATATCACACGCTCTTTCACACATGCCGCTAAGGGAGGGACACCACAGCCTCGGATCTCGTGGAGTTTCCTTCATGATTGTAACACTGGAACCTTCTAACTGAGATCTCCGTGGCTCATCTCCCTCTGATTTGGAGTCTTACTGAAGAGTGCTACATGTGGCCTGGCAGTCAGCAGAGGTCCTGGCCTCTGGCTCTCCCACTCCCCCTGACGGTCCTTGACCTTTTTATTGTAAGTCAGCATGCAAGCCTTCTTGCCTTGGATAGTTGGGGGGTCCCTTAAGTGTTACATGACCCTGGCATAAAGGAACCCCATCCCTGCTACAACAGAACACCCTGACCCAGGAAAAGGATCACATACGGTTATTAGGTTTCTGAGAGTGTAACAACCCAGCATGCAGATCTTCCAGAAGAGGGAATGAACAACTCTGGAGTCAGCGGTGAAGACAAGCTTCACAGGGTTAGCTGGGGCGGCCAGTGGCAGGGCTGTGAGACCTAGAAAGGGTTTGGGCCTAAAGGGAGGGGAGAGCTACAGAAGCCCCTCTGGATGTACAAACCCCCTCATCTCCTGCTGCCTGGGGCTGCTGGAGAGCTGCCCCCAGCCCCTTATCTCTCGGTGTTAGACACAGGCAATCTGTAGCAGGTTGTGGTTTCTGTTTGTCCAGAGCCAACACTGTCTAGGACACTGGCCCTTCATGCCTCTGAGGCCCAGAAGGCTGCCGTGACTGGTGGTAAAGCAGGACAAAGGACACAGTCCTGCACTGGGAGTCAGTGGACCACATCTTCTGTGGAAGTGGTGGAAGAATAGAAGCAGTGGGGTCTCTGGGAGCCACACTGCAGGACCCCAGCATTCCCCAGTCACTGCCAGGTAACAAGACATGCAGGCAGGGCGGCAGGTGACAGGAGTCCCAGGCAGAGTGGCAGAGGAGGCTCTCACAGTTCCCAGAGCTCATGTCTTCATGCCTCCTGGCTAATTGCTCAAGTGCCCCACCTACCAGTTCTTTTTGGTTCCATGGTGGGGCATCTCTTGCCTGTGGTTTCCTGAGCAGTAGGATCAGTGGAAAGATGTAGGCAGCCAGCCTGGGTCAGATCCTGGAAGGAGACTTTGGTAGCAGGACAGAAATTGCAGACCAAAAGCTTCCCGAGGCCTGTTGGCAGAGGGAGAACTCCATAGGACAGGGCTGACTTGATGTAGGGGTGATCACCCTGACCCTCCAAGCTGCCTGGGTCCGGCTAGGACCAGAACAAACTAGTAGGAAGCTATGGGAATCTTCAAAACATGAAAACAAAGTCAACATGTTGATGCTTCGTTCTGAGTGGAGATATTTGAGGGGACTCCAGGGAAACGGGATGTCCAGTCTTGTCCTGCACAAGTTCACAGACAATCACAAAACTTTCCAATTATGAAGACCAGCCAGTGTGCTTCTGATTAGCACCCAAGGAAGTGGTCAGGTTGTAGGAATGGTTTTAATAGTGTGAGAAAAGGGTGTTTCTCTGACCGCACAGGACCACCCCATGCTACAGAGCTAAGTGAACCCCGTATACAGTGAGAAAAACCAGTGGCCACATCCTGAGTTCTTCCTAGCTGTCTGGGATTCCCTCCTCTAGCCCAATCACCAAGAGATGGCCAGATGGATAATATCTTGATGCATTAGTGTAACACTAAGCACTTGAGAAACAATAGAATCAATCCTGGCCATCTCCCCTGAATAGAAGTGGAGCAAAACCCACCAGCCCATTCTCACAATGGGTGCCAGTTTAGGCATTAAAAATGGTTCCGGAGTCCAGAGTAAGTAACATCTTCAGCCAACTTTTCAGTTCAGAAGGGCACAGAGTTTAGTGGTCTTGGGTGGTTTCAAGAGACGCAGAATCCAGGCACAGCCTTTAAAGAGCTAAGGAGTGTAGTATGTGTCGCCACTTCCATAAAAAGTGAGGCCACGTGGGCATCGGGAGGCTGGGCTTAGAGGTTTGACTCCGGGCCCTCCTGAAGTAACTGCACCACTCCATGTTTCTCAGTGAAATGTTTTTCTTAGAATCGTTGATGACATGGGGACATTTCAAAGATAATTGCTAATCCAAGTGTAAAATCTAGAGCCTTTGGCTCCAAAGGCAATAAATGTCAACATCCGAGATTAATTAGCATCTTAAGTCATTTTAAAGATTGTGGATTTATAAATAATAAGCTAAAAAATATGTACTGAACATTTAGCATCATAGCATTTTTCTAAAAATATCTAGATTGATTTAGTTCAAGCTTTATATTCTTTGTGAAATGACTTGGGAAGAGAAGGAAACCGCTGTCAGGAAGTTAGGGGCACACTGCTGTCATAAAGGTGACACTTTTAGAGGTGCCACCTCTGCCAAAGCCCATTCATGTTGTTGTTCTAAGAGGCAGATGTAAAGTTCAACATACATGTGCTCTAAGGAACCTGGTGCATTGTCAGATGCTGATGACTGCTCTCATATTGTGAAGCCCATGGCAAGCAGACTGTCAGGTAGACCCTGTCAGGCAAGAGTTGTGTTTGGGTCACAGAGCCATTCTGCAAATAGCTAAGTGGGGTTAGAAGTCCCAGGCACATTCTTTCTTCCCTGGTCACCAGTTTTATCTTATTAGCATGCCTTTAATTCTGATTTCATTTCATATTTTATATTTTCATTATTTATATTTTATTTTTATATTATTTATTTTTATATTATTTATATTATTTATATTTTCATTATTTATATCATGACCATTAATTTATTGAATATTCTATTTTTAAAATAGAATGGCTGGATTTGTAAAAATGTAAGTATTTATTTAGATTGTTTGACTTTAAAAGAATCTGTACCAAAGCATGTTCTCGAGTGAAGAGGCATTACTGCTTCAGAGAGAAAGGAGTTCCCTCAGGCATGACATAGATGGATGCTTGACGAGATGAGGGTGATTAGGAATTACAGTTATTAAGAGAGAGGCGGCTGGCCACACCAGTGCACGTCTATTTTTCATGTGACATGTGATCATGCTCGCTCAGCTGAGAGCGAGCATCACTCTTCTTTGAGTACATACTGCTGAAGGGAAACCAAATGTCACTTTGTCCCCTTTGCATAATTGAGTCTTTTATTATGTCAGGGAAGGGACAGGTGAGGTGTTACTGCTGGGGAGGGGAGCCCAGCTCTGAGTTAAATGTCAAAGTGCTTAGTTATGGCAGATCAAGGAGGAAGCTGCCACTTAGATCCAGGCTTAATAGGGCTCTGGAGGCAGCCTCCAGGGAGGACGGAGACAAGGCGTATGTGGCTTCCAGTGCCACGTGTTTTTATCTGTCTCCAGGCAGGCATACTTGAATTTTGAGAAAGTGCGAGGCCCAGAGGATTTTCTGTGGCCCCTTGTCTGTGATTCTGACTGTCTTAAATTAAGTGGGAAGGTCAAAGGTCAGGGTAGCTATGACAGATGTGGTCTGAGGAACACTGGGACCCTGGTGGAAAAGATTGGAGGAAGGCAACTTCGTGTCTCCACAAGGCAGATCATTTCGGTAGACCATTGCTTCAAGGATTACTGCACATACCCAGCATACCTGAGCACAGTGTTGCTGACAGTTGAGTGACAGCTGCTCTTTCTCACTGTCCTGAGTGTCACACAGAGTGTCCCTGCTCCCCACATACTCTCCTTGAAATAAAAGGAGGAGACTGTGGATGAGATGGTTGGGCTGGAGAACCTGTCTCTCACCTCCTCAGAATCCACGAGCCCCAGGGTCCTCTTCCACACCTGCCAAGTGGACCAGAGAGGCCACTCAGCCATGCCCAGGTCAGCGCGATACACAGACCAAGCCCCGGAGGGAGAACGGCAAAGGGGACAGGGGAGCTTCCTGTCTATGAAGTGGATTCTGCCCAACCAGAGGAGAGCAAGTGAGGGCCAGGCCTTATTCAGCAGAAAGATGACCCTAGTCAGGGCTTATAGAAGGGCAGAGTCCAGAGCGAGAGACCCCAGGTAGGCTTGTAGATTAATCATGGAGGCAGAAGGCCAGGTGTGAATTCCCACTGCAGTGGGCTGTGCTGAAGCCAGAAGAGCAATAGGATTCTCCCACGCTCGGGACTTGCTGTTCAGAAGGTGACTGTACTAATAAGAACCCTCTTCTACCACAAATCAACCATCTGGTTTTCACCAGATCTTCATGCATGGGGCTCCTCAGGGTGGGGATCCTGTACCAGACTTAAATAACTCCAAGGCACTAATTGCATCCTTCAGGATCTGGGGACATTTCAAGAGAAGAGGGATGTGGCAGCTATCCAGGAATGATTTGGCATGATTAGAGAAGGGGGGCCAGCCATGTACTTAAAATGGGCATAAAATGAAACATAAAATTAATTTTGCATGTCACAGCCGGTTCCATCTAGCTGAAACCAACTGGAACAAGTGGATGGCAGATTTCTCCTGGGAACCACATCTATTTACCTGCCGCTAGCCCTGTGGTTCAATTCCACACGCTTCCCTTGGGCTCTGGGACTGGTTCTTTGCACCCTGGATAGAAATGTGCACTTATTGTCACTCCTCCCCCTGGATGATAATACACCAATTAACTCTGTAATTAGCTCCATTCTCTCTGGCTTTGGAAGTTGGCAGTGGCAAGACGGGGAGCTGGTGATGTTTCTGCCACCTTGCAGCTTGCAAGGAGCTGGCTCTTCCTGGGTGGGGTATGCTAGGGCGACTTTGCACTTGAGTATGGACACTAGGGCCAGTGCCTCTCAGGAAGCACAATTTACAACTAAGGTGTATCTTTGTGAGAATGAGGTCTGGAAGAAGTTGGCCCAATAAATGTAAGTTCTCAGGTGTGGTCTCTGTTTCTTCAGTGAATGGAAGCACTTAGGAGGCAGAGGAGATACCCAGATATGGTGAGACTCTGAGCTGGACTGAAAGGCTTTGGGATGCATGTCTTCCTGGGTCCCTGCATCTTTGAATTCAGGAAAAGGAACACACCTGGCCCAGGCTATGAGCCTGCAGTGGGGTGTGCAGGGACCTGGCTCCCATGCCTGACTTTGTCTCTGTTAGATTCAGATGGGCCAGGGTTCCTTCTGCAGGCCACCTTAACCTGGTGGCCCTGTCCTTTGTCCTTTTGACTAAAGAGGACACATACCCAGCTGCCCTCTTTGAAGGTTCTGCCTAAAGTCTTATGGGCCTTCTGTAGGGACTCTGAACCCTCTATCACACAGCCTCCTGGGTCTCCTGCACAGACCCATCTAACCAGATGCACTAGTTTCTCTGAGCTGTAGGAGTTGCCTGCCCAAGCTTGGCTGTCCATCTTTCCCAGATCCACTTTCTCTGAGCCAAGTTTCCAATCAATTGCATGTGGAGCCTGAGGTCTGCAGTTGGCACCCTGTCACTCTGAAACTGCAGCAGTGCAGTCCAGGCTCTTGCATACTTCAAGCAGCGGCAGAAGGCAGAAGGCTGTCTTCACTCAGCCAGTTTCAACCTCTCGGTCCTCTAGTCCTCCCGACTCCCTTTTCTGACCAGAGTCTTACCAGCACCCAGTCTACTGCCCTCAACCTTTGAGACAGCTAGGGATTTTCTATGGGCCACCTGCAGAGATCTACTTGTTCCCTATTTGGCAAGCCAGCCAGAGCCCTCAAGGGACTGGGACTAGCTGCACCCTGGCCTTGATCTCTGTTCCTGAGGGTCGACCCAGAGATGACTGTGTTTCCTCCAGGCCCTCTGCCCCTCCCCTCAGCATCACCTTCCCCATGCCTCCAGCACCTTAGTTAATTCTCACATAAATACCTCTGCATTTGCTGCACGAATTAAACATGCCAGCACCTCCTCAGATCAGCAGATCTTAATTGGCCACACACTCTTCAGTGTCCATTTTTCTTCATTATCTCAATGGCAGGTCCTGTTGAGAGAGCCTGGGCCTTAGACCTAAAAAACCCAGAGAACAGGTGTTTTGGGAAGTGAGGGTACTGCCTCACAAGCATCCTGGGATGCTCAGTGCCCCCCACCCCCATTCATATTCAGTGGGGCTCCCCAGACACAGTGCATGGAACACAGATGAAGATACTACAAGTTACTTAAGGTGGCTCCAGGGAAAGAGGAGAAAGGGCCCAGGGCTCAGACAGGAAGGTTGTGACCGTGGAGCCCAGATGTGTTCTGGGCCGCGAATTGGCCCTCCTTTACCCAATTCAAACAGTGAGGGCTGCAGTACGCCAACCCAGGGTAGTCAACACTCTTGGGGACCCTTGCCAGGTGAAAAGGATCTGTAGGAAGAGGCCCCAACAGTGGCCATGATACAGTCTTGACGCTAAGGTGGACTTTTGAAGGCAAGGACTGTAAGTTAGACACGAGACTGTAGGGGCGGGTCCTGCAGCCTTCCTGGAAGTGAGGGTCCAAGGCTGTGCCATGGATCCATTCTCTGAGCTGTTGCAAAGACAGTGTAGCAGAGCTCGCCCTGGACTCAGCTGTGGGCCCAGGGTCCTCTCTCTTCGGAGTCTGCAAGAGAGAATCGGTTGCTCAGCTCTGGGTGGGGCCACAAGGCTAGGTAGGCTGTGGTGCCTGTTGGCCCCTGGGGCAAAATGACCTCTTGACAGTATGGTGGTGCCCACCTGGCCTGTCTGCTGTGGTGGAATGGCAACAACTGACCTTGATCTCCTGGAGAGACCACATAACAGCTCAAATCTTCAGGGGACGGACAGGGATACAGAGAACCAAGGATGCTTCTAGAATTGCTTTCAGGCCAAGTTCAGTCAAGCATCATGAAGAAAAGATAATCCAAGTTAAGACTTGCAAACAATTCATAGGTTGCTGGGGTTCAATTTCAGAGCTACTTTGCAGCCCAAGGCCAGTGGAGCAAGCCTCCTGAAGCCTGGGAGGTGGGGAGGTCTAAGCTGGATCTTGCTTCCACCACCCACGCCTCCAATCTGACTCTTAACAGGAACCTTGACTACTGGCCTTGGGTCCCAGAGAGCACAAGCTTCGCAGAGTCTGCGAGAGCTCAGAACAAACTGTGTGAGTAGTTGCACAGTCCTCAGAAGAAGCCCTCACTAGACCAGCTCTATCCAGAGGGAAAGAGGGTGGTTCTGTTAGAGTTTTATGCTCCCTGCTGGCCTCCCTGTCTGGGGAGTCCACTCAGCAGCTGCACCTGAGTAACCTACAGCCTAGCATCGTTATCCTCTAATGTGCGAGCAGGCACATTCTCTACTGTGGAGGCGCACAGCCTTCCTCCATGTCTCCATGAGTAGAGCATGGATTCGAGCTCACTAAGCCTGCAGGCAAGGCCTTGGCTAGGATGCCGTGCTGTCCTTTCCTGCTTCCATGTCCACTAGAAAGGTGGAGAGTCACAATAAAATAGCCCCACTGCCCTGCTCAAGGTCCCTGGAAGGACAAGGGCAAACCTAGAGCTGGAGGACAGGATAGCCAAGAGGGCAGATCTTCCAGGTCCTGTGACCAGGACATGGTGGTCAAAGCTTCTTGACACATGGCTTAGGGCTTTGGGTTTTGCTTAATGGCTGTTGACACCCAGCTGAGGGTCTCAAAGGTGTAGCCCTTTGACTGGTCTACACACAGGATCTCCCACCAGTTGTTGAGGTTAACAAGTCACTAGCTCTTGCTGGAGAAAGTGGCCCATTTGGTGCCTGCTGTGGGGAGACATGAGCTGTGAAGGGAAGTTTTTCTGGAAAGCCATGTAGTGCTTCCTAGAAGTATAGAGAACTTCTGCAAACTACTCCTTTGTGGATCCAGATTAGAGCTGCCCTAGAGTGACAGGGTCTGAACCGGAGAATCACTGAAACAAGGCCAGTTGGTGGGTCGGGAGGAACTGATCTCGCTGGGCTGAAATCCTGTTGCAGGAGGCTGGTTCCTTCAAGAG
Source organism: Rhizomys pruinosus (assembly GCA_009823505.1). Classification (NCBI taxonomy): domain Eukaryota; kingdom Metazoa; phylum Chordata; class Mammalia; order Rodentia; family Spalacidae; genus Rhizomys; species Rhizomys pruinosus. The sequence goes on along the minus strand of VZQC01005507.1, from coordinate 97,525 downwards.
GCTGCAGGGACAGACCCATGTCCCTCCCCTTTCAGCCTGGGAGGCTGCCTATTCCGGGGCTTCTGACCTCCCCCAGCTTCAGTGCCAGTCATGCACTACCTCCTAGTCACTTCCTGTGTGTGTGTGTGTGTGTGTGTGTGTGTGTGTGTGTGTGTGCGCGCACACATATGAGTGTGTGCATGGCATGTGACCTCTGAGTCCATCCTCAGGTCTCCTCCTCCTCCACAGTGACAGTACAATGGCATTTGGAACCCACCTTTCAGCCAGGGTAGCTCTTCATCTCAAGAGCTTAATCTAGGTCCTTTCACGTGAAGCAACCAATTGCAGGTTCTCGAGGTCTAAAAGGGGATGTGGGGGGACCACCATTCTATCTACTCCATCAAGGAAACTGGTATGGTCAGGCTAAGGAATGTGATGGACCTCCTCCAGTCAATTCACCCAGGTGCCAGCACACAGGGACCAGCCCTGAGCCTGCGGCCTAGCTCATCGAATAAACTGGCCGGGCAGAACACAGAGCTGTTCCCTCTGCTCAGATACCCATGTATCCCGATCAGCTGAGGTGTGACGGAGACAGAGGGCCCAGTGAAGTCTTTGTGCTCTGCATGGCATCAGGGATCCTCTGTTGAGCAGGACCTCTGCATGCGTAGCCTGGGCCTACCCATTCCTAGTGCCATAGCATGAGGAGGGAGCTTGAGGCTCTCTCAGAGGCTGCTATGGGAAGCTGGGGTCAGGCCCCTTGCCGGACATGAGCCTTATGGGAAGAAGCCCAGAAAGATAATGGGCCCTGGTCAGCCCTACTCTCTGCAGCATCCCAAGAACATACATGAGCCACACCAAGGTCAGTGCCAGTCTTGAAGAAGGGATCTTTGTCTATCTGTCTCCCTGCCTCTGTCTCTGTCTCTCATTCTCCCAAGGTGCTTAAAAACAGTCTGGTAATCCTTTCGGATATGTTAGATTTCCATGTATGAAAGTGAGGCTTAATTCTTTGCTCTTGTGAAAGTGAGCAGAGTGCTGAGGCCCCTCTGCCATCTCAGCTGCTGCAGAGCATTCCTTGAGGCTGCACTGGGTAGAACAGAGGTTCTACCAATTGCTCCTGAAGCTGGGACACAGGTGCCCTGGTCTGAACTGGAATGCCATTGAACTGAGGTAAGCAGTGTACTGAGCTGAGGAGAGCTGGGATTTTCTGTGGCCTTGTGAAGTTGGCATCTCTGAGCCTTGGCAGCCTTGCTGGCGAGAGGGAAAGGCAGTGGCCACCCGTTAATCGAAGGAGACGTGTGAAAGGATTGCCTGGTCGGTCTCTGCCATCCTTAATCAATGCTTCCTTGAATGTCTTTACAACTATAGAGTTCGGTCCTGAGGGGCGATGTGAGTCAGGGGCCTGGGACTGCTCTTAAGCCAAGTGTCTGAGAGAGACTGAAGAGACTTTTCATCCTAACAGGTGTGTGGTCTGGACGGGTGATGACCGGGTTTTTTTCTTCAACCCGACCATGCAGCTGTCGGTCTGGGAGAAGCCAGTAGACCTGAAGAACCGTGGAGATCTCAAGAGGATCATCGAAGACCCGCCCCACAAGCGCAAGCTTGAGGCCTCAGCAAGTAACTAAGAGGAGCTGGGGGCTGTGTTGTCCAAGGACAGCACTCTGTGTCTGGGGGAGGGGAGTTAGAGCATGCCTTCCTGGTTATGTTGAAAATTGGTTATAATGGAGTCGTGTTCAGGACTGCACAGCCACAGATTAAATTCCTATGGCACTTCCTGCTGAGAACATGACCCTGCCAGGTGCTTGGCTGGGTTTCTCTTTGCATCCCATGAGGTCAGTAGCACAGGGGAAGTCCTCTTTGCATGGTTCTTCCTACCTTGTCCAGATGGTCGATTGCTAGGCTTTGGCTTTTGTTCTGAAGGTCTGCTTAATCTGTGCTGGAGAGCAGATGTGGCCAAATGTGGGTGTGTTTCCTTCAACCCCACAGGTCACTCTGGTCCCTGAACCACAGTGTCCTTGCTGTGTGTAGCCATGTAGAGCGAGACAGGAGGCTTCTCTTCTATGGAAGGGGTTGCACAGGGAGGCAGCTACTTCTGGCCAGCTTTGTGATACTGTCTCACAAGAGCTGGGATTCAGCATCCTCTCAGAGGCTTCTTTCTGAGAACACTGATACATGTTTTATGAGCTGTACTTGGGAAAGCCCGACTCCCCAGTTGTGGATTAAAATAGCATCGCTCCAGAGACATGAGCAAGTGGGAGCTGTCTGCCGCTTTTTTTAAAATGTAGTGCTGGAGTTGGGGATCAAACCTAGTGCCTCTCACATGCTAGGAAAGTGCCCTAACTACCACTGAGCTACACTGCAGCCTCCTTTTTACTTTTTATTTTGAGACAGTTTCTTCAAGTTGCCCAGGTTGTCCTTGAACTCACTCTATACTCCCCAAAGGCTGTAAACTTTCACTTCTCCTGCCTCTGTTTCCATGTAGCTGGGATAACAGGCTAGTGCCACCAGGCTGGGCCTGTCTGCTACCTTGGAGCAGGCATGCATGTCAAAGGGACAGGATGGTTAATGAGATCTTAACTCTTTAAAGAAAGCTTTTGATTCATTTTCAAGCAAGTTTTATGGGACTTGTAATGATATTTTAATTTCACAATATCTAAGGCTGAAAAAGAAAGACATGAGCCTACACTGACAGTCAAACCCAGAACCATTTAGAAGGTAGTGCCACTAAAGCTCTTTGAGTTCTCTTTACAGTGTGGGGACCTGGAAATGGTTGCTCTTGGGATGCTGAGTCCAGTCTTTTAAGGCTGAGAGATGGATAATGCAATGTGTCTGTATCACATAGTGGAATATTCTCCAGAGACTTTCTCCCAGTGTTGAGAGAATAAAGATGTCCTAGGTGTGTATGTAACTGAAAAATTTGTAAAAATGTCCTCATTTTCAGGGATGATAAAACTGGACTTGTGACTTTGTTTTCTCCTTTGATCAAGTGACATGTGATATTAAAGGGAATATTTTCATCTCCAGTGATGCTTTTAAAACCATCGTAGCTCACATCACAGTCTCTTAAGGCTCTCAGATGATCAGTGCCGTTTAGGATGGGCAGCGCGACTTCAGACCCTCTGAGAAGTGTCAGGTTCAGTTTATCCTGATGGTGACCTTGCTTGGTGCAGGACAGATAATGTGGCCCCTTTTCTAACACTTGTGCTTTCCTAGATACTTCTGGATGTGCTCTTGACTTTTCCACAAAGAGTTGGTAAGAAGGAGAAAGAAGTGAAGATGCCCAATCACATGTAGTTTCTCTCCTACTTCTGCTGTTTGGACCAAATCAGGCCATGTCTGAAGAGTCAGAGAAGTGACAGGGAAGTGTCCTCAGAGACCCCTGTGATGTCAGAGCCTGGGAGGGTGCAGATTGGAGGCAGGAATCCGAATCACCTAGGTCACAGGTTTGGCTTCAACCAGGACAGATGCAGAGTGAAGTCTGAGGTCTAACAGACACAGCCGGGAATGCCCGGTTAGCTTACTGTGACATCACAGTGTGAGAAAGTGTTGCCTGTGTAGACAGGCATGCGATTTTAAAACACACATGAATATAAAACCATTTTTACCTTTAAGAGATAGATGTTCTTGAGTCAGTTGGGCTTTGCTAATATGATTCTTAAGGAGATGCTAATGAGCTCCATTTGCTAATGAACTCCATTTTCCATGTCTAGTTGCCAGGCAAACTTAATCTTTAAGACCAGAACTTCTAACTGCATGGAATTTGCTGAACTACTAGGGCAGAAGGTATTTCAGGAGGATTAATTAATGACAAGGGGGTGTAGCTGATGGCCTCTAGCCCACAGCAGCCAGGTGGCATTTTCCCTGGCTGGGCATTCTCCATGATGAATAGAGGATGTGGCCTCGCTATCACAACAGGCTCCAGGGAAGTGGCTTTAGGTGGTGAATTTTGTTTTCTATTTCATTCAATTATGATTCATTCCAGATTTGAGTGTATTAATACCTGCTTCTAGTCTGAAATGGGATAATTAAGTACTCCAGTTGATCCCCATTAGTTTTCAAGAGGCAAATGAAATGAATGGACTTTGTACAATGGCAACCACGCTAACTACCATCAGGCCCTGTGTGGTTTTTTTTTTTTTTTTTTGTGTGGTTTTTTTTTTTTTGTGTTGTGTGTTGTGTGTGTGTGTGTGTGTGTATGCATGCATGTAGAGAAAAAGAGAAAAAATATTAGAGAGAGAATGTGTATGTATAACTGGTGTGAGAACATTATGTGTGTGGTGTACATAAGAGTGTGTGTGTTGAGAGAGAGAGGAGAGAGCGAGGAACGAAACACATGTCAGTTTAGGTGATGAGTTACTGTGTAGGTTTATGTTGTGTGTGTGTGCATGCATGCAGATGTATGCATGCATGTGAGAGCAAAAATTAGAGAGAGAATGTGTGTACATACTGGTGTGAGAGCATGTGTGTGGTGTGTGTGTGAGAGAGAGAGAGAGAGAGAGAGAGAGAGAGAGAGAGAGAGAGAATGAACACATGTAAGTTTAGGTGATGTGTTACTGTATATGTTTATGTGGTGTGTGTTTGTGTGCATGCATGCATGCAGATGTATGCATGCATGTGAGAGCAAAAAAATTAGAGAGAGAATATGTGTATATACTGGTGTGAGAGCATGATGTGTGTGTGTGTGTGTGTGTGTGTGTGTGTGTGAGAGAGAGAGAGAGAGAGAGAGAGAGAGAGAGAGAGAGAGAGAGAATGAACACAAGTCAGTTTAGGTGATATGTTACTGTGTATGTTTATGGTGTGTGTGTGTGTGTGTGTGTGTGTGTGTGTGTATGGTGTGGTGTGTGTTTGTGTTTGGTGTGTGTGGTGTATTAATGATTTGAGCTAAAGGAGTAGGCACTCTCCGCATCAGGCAGTTCAGAAGGCAGGGTTCACAGTGCTCATTGCTTGGTTACTCGGCAGATAAGGAGGGAGTCCATCTTTTCATTCTCTTGGCATTGCTGAGGGATGGGAATGGAGACCTACATTATCTTCTAATTGTCCCTGAAACCACTCAGATTTTCTGTGGCTCTGTAGCTTGGCCACTGAACTAAAGTAAACTGAGAACCCCACCCCAGCCTGTTCAGCTCACTCCTTGGGATGCTACCAACTCCTCCCATCAGCAGAAGCTCACTTCTATCTTCCACTTGACTATTCCTCAAACATATCAGAGACAGACCTCTTTATCTGTGTTAATCAGCAGCCACAATGCCCTGTCTTCTTGGGAACAGGTAGGAATCTCTGCCATCTGGCCCATACACCTGTTCTGTTCACAGAGATGCATCCTGTCCCTGCACTGGAAGGTGCTTACATGCCAAGCTCTTCCTCTAGGGTAGAGAAGAAGAGAAGTAAGGAGAGATGGTAATAAATACCCTGCTCTCTCTCCTCCTCCTCTGTGTCCTCTCAGGGGCTGAGCAGGACAAGATCTCTGGGGATGGAACAGAAGTGCCAAGCATTCTCTTGGTGTAGAAGGCAGGGGGAGGTGGGCTACAAGCAGCTTCTGTACAGGGCTCCCTGTAGTCCTCATAGCCCTGCAGATGGCTGCCACAGTATCGTGTATGGATTGCTGCTGTAACAAGTTGCCAAACGGTGGTCTATAATAGCTTTCAGTTGCAAAGAGTGAAAGTCCAATGTAAGTCTACTGGGTGTGGTCAGGACAGTGTGCTTTCTGAGGCTCTGAGGAGCAGGTCTCCTCCATCTTTCCAACTTCAGTAGTCTTCTGATCTCCTTGGCCCATGGCTCCCTTCCTCTATCTTCAAAGACACAGGCTAGTGCCTTCCACCCTCTCTGACTTGGGCTCTCCTTCCTTCTTCATGCCACCTAGATGGCCTGACAATCCCCGGGCTCAAGGCGATCCCCCTCCCTGAGTGACTTAACATGTCCCTCAGTTTCAGATTGGGATGGGCACTGTTGGTAGGCATCACTCTGCTCCTCATGATGTGGGTACCCGCTTTACCAAAGAGGGAATTGCAAAAGAGAGATGCCGAGCTCACAGATGTCATGTGGTGGATTGGGATTTACAGGCTGGTGGGTCTGGTCTGGATCTGAAGTAGGGCTGCCTGACCAGGCCTCGCAGGAGGAAGCAGGTGCAGGCAGCCTTGGCTAACACTCCCTTGTCCTCCCGCCCCCTCCCACCCCCAGTGACTAAGATGGCATGGTCTCACTGAGCTTCACTCACTCTGTAAACATTTTAGTCTTTTATATTCAGGACAAATGTGGATTCACAAGGACATGGATTTCACTAAGTAGGATATAAAATTTTTCCCCTGGTAAACACAGCTGCAGCTGGTGAGTGGGTCACTTCCTGGGCACTGTGCGGCCAAGATAATGTGTACTGAGTCTCCAAATCACAAAGAGAACAGGTGGCCACTGAGAAGCAATTGCTGGAGCTTTCCCCAAAGTGTAAGGGTGTGCTTCATTAGCTCAAGGTGACTCCGGTCAATGTGGGAGGCTCCGACTGCACAGACTACCTGTTCAGCACTGTGCAAGGAACTGACCCTCACATACACAGGGTGCCACCTGTTTTATCCAGGGCCTCTACCAGATGTTTGCCAGTGAAGGCTCCAGGTGCCTTGTTTTCGGAGGTCCATTCCAACGGACACATTGTCAGTCTCGGTATGTGACACCAGATAAATGGGTGAAGCACGGTGTCCCTTGAGAGATCCCAAGAGGCCTTTAGAAGAAAGCAGAGTACAGGTGCTGGTTCAACCCCTGTAGAGTTGAATAAATGGCTCCAGGTCAAGGGTGTAAACACTGGGGTGGAGGTTTTAGGGTGCTTTCATAATGCTTGCTTTGCAGCTATGGGGAGACAGTGGGGTGGTACAGGCTGAGCCAGTGTTTGCATTAATCTTCCTCCCCCAGCTCAAGACAGAGGCTATGCTACCCTCTGGCCTTCAGCCCACAACTGTAACACAGCCCTAGTCAATGTGCTTTTTCAAATCCAAACTCCTACCTGCTTCTGGCCCCACAAAAGAAGGAATGAGGTGAAGGAGAGGAGAAAGAAGGGAGGGAGAGAAAGACTTAGCCCTCCCTAAAACCACCAATCATTTATTGAGGCTGAGGTTACCCAGGCTCAGGCTTGAAACACACAGAGACAAGGGATGCTGTACCTGAGGTGCTGGGAGGAGAATTCAGGTCAGTGGGAGCAGGGCACTGCGAGCTCTCAGGCCAGTGGTTCTGGTCCTCCCTGAGACAGGGCTGCTCACACTTGACCTCATAATGGACTGCAAGCATATGGCATGCAGCATTCCCTGAGGCAAGAGGGAGCAGGCCAGTTTGGGAGACCCAGTCACACTGCCAGGCAAAGAGGAGGAAGCCTGAGAAGTCCACTGTGACATGGAACATGGGACATGCACAACACAGTTATTGCAACCTTTGGCAATGGCCTTGGAGATACATCCACCATGACCACCACCCAAGTATTGAACTTCCTCCTAGCTCTCTTGGGTGGGCAGCCAGCAACACCAGCTCCAGCTCAGCCCACACTCTTTCCTCATAAAAGTCCTCATTATTTTGGTTCCATAATTCAGTGTCCCCTGGAAACTCAGAAAAGGAAGTGATGGTAACAGTGGGTGTCTGACTGGACTCTGGGGGTGGAGGTCATACATACAGAGCCACTGTACAGAGGGCTGGGTCTGACAGGTCCTTCTCCCTGCTGAAGGCTAGCTTTCCAACTAAATTTGTAGCAGCATTCCAGCCCCATTATGACTGCTGTTGCCAAAGAATCCTGACTTTTCCTGGAGAGACATAAACATTTATTCATGGCAGATAAGATACCAACACATCAAAGAAAGGACTGTCCAAGTTCCACTTTTGGTTGCTAACAGCAGCATAAGCAACTCAAAGGCAGCCATGCCAGCAGGAGGCCTCCTGGGGATCTTATGCACAGTTGCATTAAGAATCCCACCCACTGCTTGCCTCTTATATGATCTTAGGGGGAGTCACCTCATGAGGCTCTTGCGAGACCTCATAAATGGTCATAAGCCATGAGAGTCTCACAAGCCTCATAAGCCTGGACTTTCCTCCACAAGGAAGTATTAATAGGCCAGGCTCCTGAGAGTCTTCAGGGCTACTCTGTTTCCCGACGGCAATAGCCATGCGCAACATGGAGGGAGCAGCCACTCTGCACTCTTCCCCATCCTCCAGCTCTCAATTTTTTCCATTCCTTCTATTATGTTCCTTGAGCCTTGGAGGGGGGTGTATTAGTCACTTTTCTGTTGCTGTGATAAAACACCATGACCAAGGAACTTATAAAAGGAAGAGTTTATTTGAGCTTATGATTGACGGTTCCAGGGAATTAGATTCCATTGTGGTGGGAGGCATGGTGGCTGGAGCTGGAGCAGCATGCCGAGGGTCACATCTCGCAATGAGACAGGAAGCAGAGAGAGAGCAACTGGAGACTGCAAGGCTTGTTAAACTCACAAAGCCTGCCCCCAATAACGTACTTCTTCTAGCACGGCCACACCTTCTAAGACCTCCAAGAACAGTGCTACCAACTGGAGACAAAATGTCTGAATACTTAAAGTATATGGGGGTCACTCATTCATACCAGGGTGATATATAAATAACGTGCAGACATGACAACATGAATAGACAACATGAATTTTCTTCGATTTAAGGCTGAGCATTAGGCTACCATTAGACACATATTCCAAACAGTTTCGCTGATTATAAACCTCTACAGTAACTGCTACCCATTATAAAAATAAGTTTCCTTTGATGGTGAGCTGGCAGATGCAATACTATACAAGCATAAACAAAAATGTTTAGAAGGCAGTTTACAGACACAACACATCCATTTAACAAAACAATGACGGAAGCCTCCTCTCTGAGGGCTGTGATTTCCTCAGACACACGCTTCTGCCCTGGCTTAGAGTAACAAACATGGGTTCCCACCTTGGGCCTTAAATTCAATCAGAAACTAGTTAGTTAGTCCCACAACAGCCCAGCCATGCCTCTGTCACATCCATGGGCTTACATGCTGACAGTGTAACATCTGAAGGATGTTACAAGTTATGACCACCTAGAACTCAGGTATAAACTATACACCAAGGATCTTACTTGAACACACCTTTGCCTCACTTAGCATGATTCACCTCCTTCTTAAGTTTCAACTGCAAATTACACCTGATGTGCATTGTTGGGGATGACCCCTCCACTCCCAGAAAGATCAGACTGGATCAGAGATACAGGAGATCTTATGCTAGTTAATTGACTCCATAACTTAATATGCATTTACTTATGTAAATATATATCCCCAATTTCACAAGTACATCATTGCGTAATTTAGTCTTATTGAAATTGCAATATCAACAGCAAGATGGATCTTTAATTTCTGACTAGTACTATGAAATCTTCTGAAGGATACCCCCACTGCTCTACTGTACTCAGCATCAGCACTGTAGATCCCCATAATTTAATTTAGAAAAAAATATTCTTTGGCATGTCATTAACTTTGAGTGAAGTAAAATAGTTTTTGTTTTCCAGGGTTTTCTTGGCCCTTTGTGTTGTCTTCCTGGAAATGTTTTCACATTGGTCTTTCTTGTTGAGTTATATGGACGCTTATAAGTGGGGGGATCAGTGTGCTTTGACTATAATATTTTTCCAATAATTTTTCCAAGATTTAATATTGTCATAAAACAGTTTGCTCATGACTTTTTCTTTTTTTTTTTTTTTTTTTTTTTTTTTGAGACAGGGTCTCCCTATAACCCTAGCTGGCCTGGAACTCACTCTGTAGACCAGGCTGGCCTTGAACTCACAGAGATCCGCCTGCCTCTCCCTCCCGAGTGCTGGGATTTAAGGTACGCACCACCACCTGGCTTCATGACTTTTTCTTAATGTGGCAAAATATATACTATGAAGTTTGCCAGCTGGCCACCTCCAAGGGCACAGTTAGTGGCACTGAGAACATGCACGTTGCTAGTGTCCCCACTTGCTGTTCCTCAAACAGAACCTCTGTAAGGATTCAGCAGTGACTCCCTGTGCTCTTCCCCATTGGCTCCTGGCAGCCTCCCAGTTATCTTGTGTCTCTAGACAGAGACATCTGCCAGCCCACACACCTCAGGAATGCACAACTCTCTCCTTTCATATCTCATCTATATCACTTAACATAGTGCCTGCAATGTCTGTCCACATTGTAGCCTGTTTCAGAACATTGTTCTTTTTTCTGAATGGTATTCCTTTATACATACACTCCACATTTTGTTCATTCCTTCATCTGTTGATGAACATGTGGGTTATTTATACTTTTTGGCCACTGTGACTAAGATTGTTAGGAACATTAGCATGATAACACATTTAAGAATTATTGCCCTATGTGGCAATTCTTACCATTTTGAGCAACAGCCAATATCTTCCCACTGTATCTATGTTCATGTGTGGAATTGTGTTGGTTTTCATTTATTTATTGTCTATAACACTTAGAATATTCTCCTGTGCTTCTTGGCCATTATAGATTCTTTGAAGAAATGTCTAGTCTAGACCTTTCTCACTTTTATAAAAATACTTTATTATTTTTATTTTATGTGTATCAGTGTAATGCCTACATATAGGTGGGTGCACCTGTGTTCTGAAATGCCCATGGATGTCAGAAGAGGGCATTGGATCCCCTGAAACTAGAGATACAGACAGTTGTTAGCCACCATGTCAGTGCTGGGGTTCAAACCTGGGTCCTCTACAAGAGCAGCCCATGCAGCCCATGCTGTTAACCATTGAGCCATCTCTCCAACCTCCTTTCTCACCTTTTAACTGGGTTGTTTTACCACTGTATTGAGTAGTAGGAGTTCTATATAGACTCTGGATGTTCATTCTTTATCAGTACACAATTTGCAAATGTTCCTTCTTAGATGGATATTGTTTTCACTCCACTTACCAGATTTCATTGACTATACTTCTTTTATTGTTTTAGATTTCTTTTTATTTTTTAATTTTATGTGTATGTATGTGGTAGAGGTGGTCTCTAAGTCCAGAAGAGGGCCCTGGATGTCCCAGAGTTGTAGTTACTGGGGGTTGTGTGCTACCCAGCATGGGTGCTGTCAACTGAACACAAATCCTCTGCAGAAGCATCAAGTGCTCTTAACCCTTGAGCCATCTCTCCAGTCCCCAGTGACTACATTCTGGTGTCATGTCTGAGAGGTCACTGGAGTCTGGTGTCTGAAGTTTGTCCTTTACTTTGCTAAGAGTTTTTCCTTCTTGGCTGTTTTGTTCCTATCCAATCTGTGCTGAGTACAAATAGCACGTGGCTTCCTCGGGGCTGGTCTTTTAAGTTCTTTGCTCTTTAGAGACTTCTTGCACTTTAGACACTGCAGTTCAACTAGGCATTCTGTAAGGTGGAAACTGGAAGTCTTTTGCCCACTTTGTGGGAATTGCTGACCTGGCTTATTGAGGGCTGGAACCAGTCTCAGGATGTGAGCTTTATGAAGTATTTGTCCTCTGTGTGGGTGGTCACTGCCATCTCTGCCCTATCATCCAGGCAGTCAGTGGTGCATAGCAGCCTCTGCTTGTCCTAGAGCTGGCCCTGTGGGTCGACATGCTCAGCGGGTTCCCAGCTGCAGAAGAGGTGATTCTAATCACTGGCAGTGGTGGAGAGACCGACCCAAATAGATGCTTTGTGTGACTTTCCCTTTGATATTCTACTTTTAAAGTGAGTGGAATTTTAAGTATTTTACTTTGTGATTTTTGGACTTTGTATCTTGACAAAGACAGCTCTCTTTGTGTTGAGATTATTGAAAACAGACAAAAGGCCCTTGAAGGGGAGATGTTAGACAATAACCAACATTGCATACATATATCTTATATAATCACATGATTACATGGCAACATTATTTGCATTTAGGGTTTTCATGCTTCATGCCTGGGGTATACTGTATTGGGAGGGTGGAACTGCTTCCCCCATGACTTGTTGCATCTCTCATTCCTGAGCCAGTCTTCAGGGAAGACAAGTGCATGCAAACAAGTCCCAGTCACTCTTTGCAACCTAGCTAGAACCATACCTTTGCACACGCTGAGCAGGAGGCACACCTGGGGAAAGATTTCAAATGCTAGAGGTCTAGAAAGGACCAGGAGGAGAGGTCAGACTTAGGTGCTCCTGGTGAGGAGGACAAAAGGAAGTGAAGCTCAGAGTACAGACAGGGACAGTGGGACAGTCATCTGGAGGGATGCTGAGACTGTGAGGGCTGGGGCAGTGTGCAAGTGACTCAGGATGCGTGAGCTGAGTTGGACACCTATGGTACATGGAGACTAGGCAAGAGTGTGTTAGCAGCATAGAGGGGTTGAGGGGCCTCTTAGGAAGGAGGCACTTAGAGGAAGAGATCATAGAGAATGTGACAGACCTGTAGTGCCTCTTCCTCACCTCAGTGGTCACCACACTGCTGTCTCTTAGTTGGAGGAGACTGCACCCAAATTTAGCAGTTTCTGGGAATACTTTGGTTGCTACTCTGGGGAGCTGTTGCATGGTGATCCACAGTGTGCAGCCACAGGGACAATGCTAAATATCCTCTAGAACTCCAGTTAGCACAGGGGTGGCCCGTCACACATAAGGAGATGCAGGTTGGGAGGGCTGACTTCATGGGGGACTCCACTGATCCCATCATGGCTTCGTTCCTCAGACCCCCCCCTATCTTCCCGGTTCCCACCATAGCTTCACTTTCAAAAGATTCCAGTGACTTGTACAGTCTTTTCTGGTGGAGACTTCAGACAAGTGTGTTGGAGAACTGTTGGCCAGGCCACGAGGCTCCTAAGCAACCCCATTATAGCCAGCTCTACTTTAGGAAGTAGCCATTGGGTGACATATGCAGGATACAGTGTGGACAGGTTGAAAACATGTCTGCTAGAAAGATATTCCAGCATCCTCTCATCCTACTGACAGCTGTGCACCCCACTTTAAGATCAGAGTTATGATTAGATTGACTGGTTGACTATAGGTAACTGAGTCTCTCCTAGGATACTACTACAAAGCATGAAAAGTGTAAGGTTTAAAAAGAAAAAGGGGGCTGGAGAGGTTGCTCAGTGGTTAGATCACTGAGATGGCTCAACAGGTAGAGTACTGACTGCTCTCACAGAGGACCTGGGTTCTATTCCCAGCACCCACATGGTGGTTAACAACTATCTGTAACTCTAGTTCCAGGGGATCCTATGCCCCCTTCTGGCCTCTGTAGGCATTGCTCACATGGGTACACCTACTTATATGCATGCAGTATGCATATATATATATATATATATATATATATAATTAAATTAAATTTTAAAAGATGGGGAGTGTTCTAGTTTGTCTTCAGTTGCTGTGACAAAACACTCTGACCAACACCAACTTGGGGAGGAGAGGGTTTATTCAGCTCACATCTCCTGGGTCACAGTTCATCACTCAGGGAGCTCAAGGCAGGAACTCAGGGCAGGAACCTGGAGGCAGGAGCTGAAGCACAGGCCATGGAGGAATGCTGCTTACTGGCTTGCTCTCCTGGCCCATGCCCAACCTGCCTTCTTATGCAGTACACAACAACCTCCCCAGGGTGGCACAACCCATAGTGGCCTGGGCCCTCCCGCATTACTCAACAATCAAGATAATACTCCACAGACATGGCCACAGGCCAGTCCAATGGAGCCAATTCCCCAAGGACTTGAGGCTCCCTCAACCCAGGTGTGTCAAGTTGATAGTAAAGTTATCCAGCACAGGGAGGTAGAGGCAGGAAGACAGAAGTTCAAAGCCAGCCTTGGGTACATAAGACCCTGTCTCAGAAGAAAGAAAGAAAGAAAGAAAGAAAGAAGAAAGAGAGAGAAAGAGAGAAAGAGGAGAGAAAGAGGAGAGAAAGAGAGAAAGAGAGAGAGAGAAAGAAAGAAAAAGAAAGAAAGAAGAAAGAAAGAAGGAAAGAGAGAGAGAGAGAAAGGAAGGAAGGAAGGAAGGAAGGAAGAGAGGGAGGGAGGGAGGGAAACAGAAGGAACAGAGCCCTGAACAGCACTCGAGTTGCTTTCCTCCTGTGACTTCCTCTTTCTTCCACAAACACAGAAGAAACAGGCTGAGGTGGTTGTTGGGACACTTGAGATCAGGGTCCACCTAGCAGGTTAGATATGACAAGGCTCCAGAACCATCCCTCATTCATTGCTCTCTCTGTCTTCATGACTCATAGGAAATCCCAAGGTACATTACTCTCTTGCCATTCTGCCAGCTCACCTGGGGTTTCCAGGGCTGCCTCATGCAGGTGGGAAACAGTGATGTGTCTTCAAAACATTTTGGATTTGAAACAGAGGCATAGTCTATGGTAAGGAACACACGGTATTCAAAAAAGCCTGTTGCTATTGCATCAGACATAATGTACCAGGAACCCAATGCTATGAGTCAACCACTTTAGCAGCCAACACTCAGGCCTTCAGAGGGAGGGCTGGTCCCAGTGGCTGGGCAGGGGTTGACATCTGTCTTCCTCATTCCTCCAACCCCTCTGAATGCCTGGTGACCTCTGGAGGCAGAGGCTAGCAATGACTTCTTTGCAATCAGCAGTCAGGTGTCTTTTCTCCAGGAACACATAGGAATGGTACCAGAGGAGGCAAGCTCAAGGGACTGATGTCAATGTCTAAATGAAGTCCACTTTCCTAACTTCCAGATGGGCTGGCTTCAGTCCCACAGCTGCCTGCTGCCTGCTGCCTGCTGCCTGCTGGGACACTACAGCTTGACCCTCCAGCTGTGCTAATGTGATGTTTCTTTCAGCTGACAGCAGTGATGGATCTGGTTCAGAAGATGGCAGTGAGGACCAGAGTGTGAAGACCAAGAGGAATCGGTAGGTGGCGCTGTCCTTTCCTTCTGTGTCTTCCCTTGATGTGTGAAAAGAAATCACTTTTGACTACATTGACTTTGATCCAAAATAGTTTAACTGCTAAACAGATGGTATAAGGGTGTGGATTTTCTCTTGGCACTTGCTCTGGGCACTGCGTTGAAGTTCAAGGCATGCACTCAGCTTCCAGTGCCCTGGAGAGTGTCCAGGGTAGTCCTGTGCTGAGTAAGAGATTAAGTTTGAGGTGGGCAGTTCTGGCTGGATATTGCATCTCTAGGTCTTGCTTGCTCTGAGACTTTGGGTAATCAATTTAGCCTTTGTCTTAGCAGTTCATCTGCAAATGAGATTGTGGAGGTGTCTGCGGGTGCACGTGGCATTTCTATCTGTCCGTCTGGCTTGCATGGCTCTGTTGTTTGCAAGTATAGGCTGGGCACCTGTCCTTCCTCTCAGGTGAGGAAAAGCTTTATGACAGTGTCTTTCACAAGGGCATAGTCTGCCTTCTTTATACTGAGCTTCATATGCAAGGCAGCATAGGTGTTTAAGCCCTCAGAACAGGCTGGATGGAAGGATGAATGTACCTCAGGTCACCTTCTTGGCTGAAGGTAAGGGTGGGTCTAGAAGCTCAGTCAGAGAGCTGTGTCCTGAGCTCAGCTGTCTTTGGTCCATGTTAGATCCAGATGGATGTCTCACTAGAACCGGGGTTTTGCCTGGACCCATCAGGTATATCTGTTGGTACACCTGGCTTCTGCATCAGCTCCTCCCAGGAGCTCCCCAGTCCTGGGGCAGAAATCCAAGGCCACTAGTCAGGCACATCAGCAGCATTTTTCTCTTTTAATAATGTACCTCAGAAGACGTGCCAGAAGTGTGGCCTTACAAAAAATAAAAATAAACGATGGAATTATGTCTCAGAACAGGTATCCATTTTCACCTCCTCTTCTAGTTTGCCTTTTGTGGCTGTGATTAACACCATGGCCAAAAACAGCCTGAGGAGAAAAGCGTTCTCTTATCCAGGGAAGCTCAAGACAGGAACCTGGAGGCAGGCACTGAAGGAGAGACTGTGGAGGAACGCTGCTTTACTGGCTTGCCCGCCCCATGGCTTGCTCAGCTACCTTTCTTATATAGCAAAGACCCACCTGCCTCGGGATGGCACCACACGTTGAGGGTTGGGCCCCTTTCTATAGATTAGCAATCAAGAAAATGCTCCACAGATATGGCTGCAAGTCAGTCTGATGGAGGAAATTCCTCAGTTGAGGTTCCATCTTCCCAGGTGGATCAAGTTGACAGCTAAAGCTAACTGTGGTGACCTTCACATCCTGAGATAGCTCAGCAAGCAGAGGGTGTTTGGGAGACAAGTGCTGGGCCAGTAGAACTGACAGCTGGGGCTGGGGTGGGCACTTCTCTCCATGGACACCCTGGTCAGGTGATGATGAGACCTGAGTGAGTCCAGAACCAAGTACACACCTACAGAACTTTCCAGAAACGTGCGGGGTGAAGGCTGAATACTGTTCTCCCCAAGAGGCCAGTGGAAAGTGGCTTTCCTCTTCCCTGGGCTCTTGCTGCCTTGCCTACAGCACCTTGGAGATGGACCTGGGGAGGATTGGCTGCTCCAAGACATGAACAGAGCTCTGGGTGGCCCTGAGATTAAGTCTCCCATCCAAAGCTTGGTGGGGCGGGGGGGGGGGCTCTGCTTTCTGACTCTCTCAGATCTTCTGTCAGAAGATCCCTTTGTCTGGGGTGATCAAAGATGGCCATGGGAGATAGCATCCACACTATGGTATTGGCCAAGCTCCCCCCAGTGGATCTGTACACATGTACACTAGTTTGAAAAGTGAGACAAGCTCCCTGCAGTGCAAGGGAAATGGACTGGCCTCAAATTCTGAGCAGTTGGCATTTAAATAAGAGCAAAGCATTAATTCTGCTTTTAATCATCTGAGTAACTTCCAGAATTGAAAAGTGGCTTTGAAACAAGCACAGATGTTTCACATGGAGATGCCCAGTTTTTGCAGTGGTGAGCATTCATATGCACTGCAGCTTTGAGGAGCTGTGCGGGGGGGGGGTAGATGCCCAGCATGTGCAGGGGGGCCCTGCCCTCCCACCAGGTGCTCATCCATGGGTGTCGTGGTGAAACTGTGTCCTTTTAACAAGCTCCTGCAGGACAATGCTCTGTAGCAGCTAGACTGAGGGCCTGTCACATTCCTAGAAGCTATAGAAATCATTCATTCATGAACTGGTATACAGAAAGGGGCTGGATCTGCTGTGTGCATGAAAAAGGATGCCTTGCACTGTGTGTGCAGAAAGCAAGCCTGCTGTGTGTGCCAAAGGCAAACCTGCCCTGTGTAAGCAGAAGGCAGATCTGCTTGCTGTGTGTGCAGAAATTAGGCTGCCCTGTACCTGTAGAAGGTGAGCCTGTTGTGTTTGCAACCTCACCATGGTACAGTTTCTCAAAGCACCTTGCTGCAGTGCCCATGCACACACCATGGCTGAGTACTAATGGCTCCATCTGCACTTGGCCAAGGAATCCTCATACATCTAGGCACTGTGTACATTTGATGTAGTAGAACTGGGCATTTGCAGTGGGAGATGTGCCTACACAGAACCTCCTGAAGTCACTCCATTTTGATCTGCCCTTTTAGTATAAATAATAACACTTGTCTTCTTCACAAACCACTGAGAGCTCAGTGGGTGACTCCTGGCCCCATATGTCATGAAATGTGAGGTATGAGGGGGTAAACGATGATGATGGTTCTCTGTGCTAATCTCCACTCCCTGCATTTCTTATGAGCCCTGGCACAGTTGTTACCCATTTTGGGCCATTCAGACACAGATGGAATTAAATTGATTGTGCAGATAATGCAGGCGCAAATGATACTTTCCCTAAAATTTCCTTGGAGGAGAAATATGTCAGAATGACAAGCTTTCAAAGCACAAAAGTAGTTTAAACTACCTGGTGAGTGCCATTTCTGGGAGCTTGTTATTTACTATTTAGTGGAATGTGTTCCCAATGCAAGCTCATCCATCTTCCCTGGGACCAGAAAATTGATTAATTGCCTCCTGTCCCCTGTTGGTGCAGTGCATGGAGGTCCTGGCAGTTTATGTTTCTGAAGTATAGGTCTTTTTATAGCTCCAACCTGCTTTTTGAGTGTGCGGTCTATTTTAGGGAGTTGAGACTTTATTTCAAATTCAAATTGAATTATTTTCAGGAACTCAGTAAAAGTATGTCATCTGATTTAGAATCAAAATGAAAGTACCCACAGAACACTTTAGAGAAGAAATTGCCACAAGCATATATGGCTGCTCACCCTTTCATGAGGAGCCGGGCTGAGCTGATGCCTTTTGTCTTATTGGAGACTGAAATCACACAAATATATCTCAGGTTATCATTGGCACAATGGTTTGACAACATATTGATGTTTCTATGACATTTGTTGTAGATTTCTTTTTATTTTTTAAAAGAGTTTACTTTTATTGTTTGTGTATGGGGTGTATTGCCTGCATGTATATAAGTGCACCTATGTCCTGTAATATGCATGGAGGTCTGAAGGAGACGTCGGATTCCCCTGGAACTGGATTTACAGATAGTTGCTAGCTGCCATGTGAGTGCTGGGAATCGAACCTGGGTCCTCTGGGAGAGCAGCCATTGCTCTTAACAGCTGAGTAATCTCTCCAGCCCCTACATTTGGTACAGGTTTCTTATACTAGGGGTGGCTAAAAGATGGCTTGTTTATTATGTTGGCTTATAATCTTTAGGAATTCAACTGATAGCTTTGGATGTTGGCTTATAATCTTTAGGAATTCAACTGATAGCTTTGGATGTGTCAAGCTGCCTTCCTACCGTATATTTGAAGGTGGAGTAGAAGGCTGCGATGATTAATCTTCACTGTCAATTTTGCAGGATTTAGAATCACCTCGGAAGCACACCTCTGTGCAGATCTGTGAGGGTGTTTCCAGAAAGGTTTAACCAGGAAATGAGACCCAACCTGAATGTAGACAACAGTATTCTCTGGTCTGAGGTCCCAGACTGGTTAAAAAGGAGAAAGCCAGTGAATGTGGGTATCCATCCATCATTCTCATGTGGCTGGCTGCCTCACACCCAGCACCCCGCTTTCCTTGCTGCTATGGGCTGTCCCCTCAAACCAGGAGTCCAAATGAACCCTTCCTTAAGTTGCATTGTCAGGTGTTTTGTCATAGCTATGAGAAAGTAATTAATGAGTGCAGCTGCTTTCTCCGAGCCATGTTCAGCTCTTCCTAAAGACCTAAGAGACCGGAAGGACAAAGAACACTTGCTTTGTCATCCCTGTGCTCTCCCCAACCTGCCTCAGCTGTTTTTCTCCCCAAGAAACCAAGATTCTCTGGATGGAGCTGGGATGTAAAGCAATTTCAGATGATCAGCAGGAGATAGTCCCCAGCCTTGTGGCTTTCATATGCCTTCCCAGAAGTTATAATCTGTCTGCCTGGGGTTATGTACCCTGGATACGACCCAGGAAAGGTGGATCCCTTCAGAACAAAAGAAAACTACTGTTATCCAAAAGATAAACACAGGAATTCAGAGGCTGAGATGGGGGGCTTAGCAACTACCATTCCCTAGACTGTTCCCACGTCAAATCTACCCCTGGAGAGGGACATCTGTTGGAAGAGATCAATAAATGTGCAGAAAGCTGCCATCAGCTGGTCAGTGAGCGAGAGTGCTCAGGAGGACACCAGCACACAGAGCCCCTGTTCTAAGGGTGAACTTAATCTCTGTCTTGCTACCCAATTGACTTCTAGAATACCAGAAAAATGAACTATTGAGGGGATGGGAGCTGTTTGGAAATGCTGTCAGATAAGGCTTTAAAACCATACTACTAAAGATACCCCCTGGATGACAACAGAATTCCCTGCCTCTGGGTGTCAGCACTAGAGTCCTGTCTAACTCTCTGGGGACCTTGTGAGACAAGAGAGTCTGATAGCACTTTGTGGTCTTTGACATATGCTATGATAAACAAATTATTGACCTCCAGCTACCTCTTAAGAAATGCTTTCCACTTAGTTCACTCTTTTAGGTGACCAACTGACTCTGCATAGAAGCCCACAGCTTTATGAACAGTATTGGGTCTGTGCTGTGTGTCATTGGGGCATTCCACACAGGAACTTCACCAACATCTGTCTGGGAGAAGACTGACTGCACAAGCAGGACTTTGTCATGGAATTTCAATCTTTCTTTTCAAACTGAAACAATAGCTTCTGGAATTTATTTCTTTGTGAAATGGCAAAGAAATTTGGATGGGGGAACGTTAATCAGGAGACCGTAAGTCACAGCCTCAGCACTGGACAAAGGGCTGTTTTCTGGTGGGTGGCGATGGGCAGAGCTGTCTCGGGTCCCTCAGGCTCCTTATTTGAATGGAGAGTCTGGAATCTGGCAGCCAGGCTGTCAATCTAGAATGGGGGTCTAGAGTGCTTGGCCTCTGTTCTTCACTGATTCCCACCTGGACCCTGCCTGCCATTGGACCCATTCCAACATTTGGTCTTCACTGTCCTCAAGACTTCCACCAAGCATCAGCTGGGGCTGGTGGGCATCTTTGAGAATGCCCAGGCAGGCAGGCAGGCAGGCAGAATTTGGAGATAGCGAAGTGTGAAGAGGAAGGCCTGTTGCAGAATCTCCTCCAAAGAAGGTCTGTTCATGTTCTCCATTCAGGAGCCCTAAAGGCCTGGCATTTTCTGGAAAACCTCATGCCTTCCTGACTTCTGAAACACAGCCCCCGATACACAAGCAGGTGCTTCTTCCCAGCTGTGGAGAAGCAGCCAGCCATGTTCCACCACGAGGTTCCCCCTGACTGTGTACAGAGCCCCATTGAGGTTCATGTCTGGAGACCTCTCACCCCCATCTGCTTCTGAGATTTCTGGTACAATGCTAGGCTCTTTTCTGCTAGCTGACTGGGCAGAGTCTCTGCTCTTCTGTGAAGTGTTGAGACCTGGAAAGGCAGAAAAAGGGGATGGATGAATAGGTGAATGGCTACTTCCCCAGAAGATATGACTCCTGCCCCTCCCATTTATTGTGTATTGAACGAATGTCCCATTTATCATGTATTGAACGAATGTCTGTCATCAGAATGCAGACAGACCTGGGGTCCCAAGAAATTGTTGTGGAGGAAGATGATGTTTCCTGGGGCCTCACAGACAGTGTTGGAGAGAGAGAGAGAGAGAGAGAGAGAGAGAGAGAGAGAGAGAGAGAGAGAGAGAGAGAGAGAGAGAGAGATGCTGTGTGTTCTGGGGCCTCGAAGACAGTGTTGTAGAGAGAGAGATGCTGTGTGTTCTGGGGCCTCAAAGTGTCATGGATGAAGATGCTCTGGGGTCTAGAGAATGTTAATCTTCCATTTTCACATCCAGCTTTAAGTCACATCTGTACTCTGATGGTCCCTTTTGAAAACTCCCCTTTTTTTAATTTGATCTTGGATACTTCCCACCCTCAGAATTCTTTCCATTCCACTGACTATCAAGTGCCCAAGCACTGCATGGCAGTCCACACTCACGGGAAGAATTCTCTTGTTTCTCACTTTCCCCCAGCAGCCTGGAGACAGTGACCCAAATGACAACTAGGATTTCTGAAATTGGTGCAGCCTTTTGAAGTTGATACATAGCTCCTTAAGTGACCAGACAGCTTGTGCAGGTGCGCCTGAAGAGTGTGAATTGAAGGAGGCAAGGCCCGCTGGCTGGTGCTCAGCAAGGGCTAGGATATTATTTCCTTTCTAGAAGCCTGTCTGCCTTTAATAATCTTGTGGAAGTGAGCTAGCCCATGTTTATCAAGTGATTATGGTCAGCCAGGGGTATGGCACACATCACCATGGGGATACAGAAAGACATAGCCATGTGGGGAAGGAAACCTCACTCTTTTTTTTTTCCACATGACTGATTGTCAACAGCTGTTGACAACCCTTCAGAGATGTAATAGTTGTGTGTGGTCCTTTCCCCTCATCTTTCGTGAGAAGCAACATGTTTCCTGTTCAACTTGGAAGAAGGTGGAGATGTTTCAAGGAAATCAAAGCCCGGCAGGGCTACGAAGCCAGTGCGTGAAGACAGTTACATGAGGGGATGGTGTGAGGGAAGCAGGCTGAATACATTCAGAACACCTGTGTTAGCTAAAGAAATTCTATCAAAACCAACAGACCTCAGGCTGATGGGAGGGTTCCTAGCTCCCATAGTGATCTCAATTATAGTGCAGCTCCCCCTCCACCACACACACAGAGATTTTTTTTTTTTGAAACAAACACCAAGTATTGTATATGTTTCAGTTATAAATATTTCAGGATACTGAATAAAACATAAGCATTAAAAAATAAAAAATAACAATCTCTTGATGTTCTTAAGTGGGTACCAGTCATAAATCAAGTTTCCTTGATTGTTTTATTTCCTTGCAATTTCATTTTTTGAACAAGTATCCCAATAGAGCTCAGGCCCTCCTACATGCCGCTGGTGGATCTTGTATATTTCTTTCAGCTTATAGAGTTCACCTCATCCACTCCATTCATTTTTGCTTTTTGTTTGTTGTTAAGACAATGAGAGTTTCTTTACAGCAGAATGCTGTATAGCATCTCTGGAGTCACACATACAGGAGATTCAGGGTTGGTTTTTGTTGGGCAAGAACATCTTGTGCTGGTACTGGTGAGGTCCTTCCATCAGGAGAGGATCACAGCTGGCCATGCCTTTCTGAAATGTAGCAGATTTTCTTTCGTCCACTGTTTCCCTTCTGATTGCTAATTGCTGATGTCTTAATTCTGTCATTTTGTATGCACATGGATATAGAGAGGCTAAAAAAAAATGCCCCTTGCCTTTCTTTGTATTTAGCACTTAATGCTTCTGTTTTAAGTTTCATACATCCTTGGAACCCTATATTCTGAAATGTACATGCCTGGGGCCTATTTCCTTTCTCCAATGCCCCCCAAAAGAATACCTGTGGGCAGCCAGCAGAAGCAAGAAAGTGGGGTTTGTGATAGTTACAGTTCACTTTCCACATAGTTGATCAACCACTGTCTGTCATGCCCTAAGCACCTGCCATTCTCCTCTGCCCAAGGCCTGCTCTGGTCAGAGCTTCCCTTCAGGATGGGTGCAAGTTCTCCTGGCAGGCAGGCCTGGAAAGTTTGTGCTGTAGGCAGGCTGTGATATGGATCAGCGCCCCAGACCCACCTTCATGAACCTCCAATGAAATGCTGTGGAGTCATGACTCAGAAACACATCTGCTCATAGTTAAGGACCTCTAACTGCTGGGGAAACCCTCCAGATTGGGTCCAGCCAAGCAATGGAGCATGGCAGGAGGGACAGAGTACCTGGCAGAGCCACCCATGAGGCAGGCACACCAGCCTGGTCAGCCACCAAGATATCTGGCTTCTGCTGGTCCCAGGAGCTGGAGTTCTAGCCTCACCAAGATTCTACTGTAAGCCAGAGCCACTATCATCAATACCATCACCATCACACCATTTATATATCAACTATTGCACCAAGTGATCTAAATATATCATCTCAATCTACAGGGGTTGATATCCAGAGAATTGTAAGCTATGTACCTGTATTAGTTACTATAATAAAATGCCATGACTAATTCAACTTATGAAAGGAGGAATTTATTTGGGCGAGAGTTCATAATGGTGGCAGAGCCAGGACAGAAAGCAGCAGGCATAATGGCAGGATGCTGAGAGATCACATCTTCAATGTTAAATATGAAACAGGGAGAAAACTGGAAGTGTGGCCAGGTTATGAATTTTCAAGGTCCTCCCCCAGTCACAGCAGCTTGGCCAAATCTCCAGCCTCCATCAAGGTCAAATCTCCTAAGCCTCTTTATACACCCCACCATATGAGGATCAACTGTTTGAATACCTGAGCTTGTTGAGGACATTCTCAATCACACTAACCACAATACCTTTCAACAGATGCTTCACTACCAAGGAAAACATGGACTCCTGAGGGACAGTGGCCTCTGAGGGACAAAAGCATCTGCCCACTGAACCATCAGCATACTGGAGGGCCCAGCACTGGTGCAGTCCTGAACCCACGCTCCTATTGCTATTTATTCTGTCCCCTGTGCCTAGGAAAGATACATAATTGGCTTTCATAATCATAAGCACAGCAGATACTGGATGGGGTGAATAACTGTGACTA
This sequence comes from Rhizomys pruinosus, assembly GCA_009823505.1. Lineage (NCBI taxonomy): Eukaryota > Metazoa > Chordata > Mammalia > Rodentia > Spalacidae > Rhizomys > Rhizomys pruinosus. The sequence continues at coordinate 73,628 of VZQC01005507.1, read as the reverse complement.
TCCTGAAGACACAACACAAAGGGCAGCGGCCCAGCCATGAGAGCCCAGCCTGGCCTGGGGCACAGAACAGAAGGAGTGAACCCTGAGAACATTCCTTATAAGTCATTCAAGGCCAAGTCCTGGTCATATTCATGAGGGGCCAGAAGAAGGGCTCAGAACAGCATAGCAGAAGGGTGTGAGCGGAGGAGGGGTGGGTGGCCAGCATTCGGTCAAACAGGGTCAGCAAGCAGTGAAACTGAACCCAGGGGCGAGGCAGCTAGAGGCCCTGGGTTAGTCCTTTTCAGTTCCTCCAGGTGGACCTTGAGGCCCTGCTCATCCCAGAGCTCTGTGTAAAGGCAGAATTGTGGCTGGCTTGCCAAGCTCCTTGCATGATCCCTGCTCAAAGCCTGTGCCCATGCCCCACTGCTTGGCTTTGGCCTGTGGCCATGCTCTATCCCAGGGAGGCATCTGTCCTGATGACACTGAGGGCTTTGAGAACCCCCATTCTTGTTTTCCCAGAGTCCCAGAGCCACAGATTGATGAGCCAACCTGCTTTATAGACGCCAGGAGCATGTCCCTGCACTGCACAGTGTGGAGGCTAAATGCCAGACAGCAGTGATAGCTCAGAGTGGTCCGCATCTAAGGATCATTTGTTTCAGCTGGCATGATAAGATGTCTGAGGCCCCATAAGGCAAAAGGATTCCCAGAAACTTTGATTCCTACAGAATCTTATATCGTGTCTAACATCAGAGTTATACGTTGGTGGTCTTTTGATGATAAATTCCCAGCCATCTTTTCTGGAAGACAGAATAATTCTCCCCAGCCACAAAATCAAATAAAAGGTGATATATCCCCAGATGAACAGAGGCTGGTGCTCAGCTAGGGTAGCACTGGTGTGGATGGTTAGAAGCTTCCAGAGTTGATGAGGGTAAAGAATTAACATCATCACCACCATCAATACTGTTACCATCTTCCTCATCACTACCATTATCGATATCTTCATCTTTTGCACCATCATTATCATCATGGCCATCATTGTCATTACCCTTATTATGACCAACATCATCACCATCATCATCATCATCATCATCATCATCATCACTAACATCACCATCATCACCATCATCACTAACACCACTATCATCACCATCATCACTATGATCGTCATCATCACCATCATTGTCATCCTCATAATTGCTGCCACCTCCAATATCATCATCATCATGACCAGCATCCTCATCACCATCCTCATTACCATCATCACCGCCATCATTACCATTATCATCCAATCAATACCATTTGTAGTCCACCCGTGTACTTAGTCATTTAAACACATTATCTCATTTTAAAGGAGTTGATACATGGAGAATTGTAAATAAACATCAAGCATTTCTATTTCATTTCACTTTGTGAAAAATCCATAACTGGTAAGTACCATCAGTATTTAAATTTTATGGATAAAAGGAGTGGAGAGGAGAAACACTTCCAGGGAGATGAGCCTTGCCTGAGGCCACATAACATCTCAGAGTGAGACTGCAGAGATCAAAGTGTTACTTAGGGCCCAGTCTTCTAACTCTCTACCCCACAAAGTATATCCTATTCTTGTTGTTACTAAGGATAAAAAGAAGGTGGCTGTCAGTTGTCATACCTGAGAAGAAGGAACCTCAATTGAGGAATGTCCTACTTCAGACTGGCATGTGAGTGTGTCTGTGTGGCACTTTTTTGGTTGATGATTGATGTGGTGGTGGCACCCCTGGGCAGGTGGGAAAGGCAGCTGAGTGTGAGCCTGAAAGCCAGTAAGCAGTGTTCTTCCATGTTCTCTGCTTCAGTTCCTTCCGTCAGGCACCCACCCTGACTTCTCTCAGTGGTGAACTGCTACCTGGAAGCATAAGGTAAAATAAACACTCTCCTTCCCCACATTGCTATTGCCCATGATGTTTGTCACAGAAGGCAAACTAGGACAGAGGGTGTGGAGAACATGGTGTATATCATGGGAGGTAGTTCTGGTGGGACTGCGAGGCATCCAGCCTTACCTGAGACCTAAGGTTTCTCTCTTGGCTCTTGGCTTGTATCCAGCATGACTATCACGACCTGGGTACATTTGCAAAGACAATTTCACTTCCTAAGCTCCTTTGACAGTACTCATCAATGACAGCAGAGCTCCGTGGCCACATAAGCAGAAGGCTGGTGTGACATGGCAGTGATTGCATGCTGGAGAGATTCTGCAGTCATCAGTCTGCAGTTCTAAGACAAGAGCTGGGAAGGGATTAGGTTGTGAGGACCAGGGCTTGTGGGTGCCAAAAGAAGGAAGGCTGAAGACCGAGGGACCTTTCTCTTTAGGAAGTGGACTTGGAGTTCTCCTGAGTTCAATGAGGCCCCAAGGACATAGCAAGAAACAAATTCAACCACAAAGTTGAATTCAACAAGCGTGATGGGCAGCAAAGTCCATGCCCAGCACTGCCGATGAGACAGAACAAGGTCCTCGCTGCTCTTGGGAGCCCAGAGGCACAGCTAACAGTTGCAAGACACAGAAGTGTGAGTGGCTTTTTAATAAAAGCTAGAAATATCACCGTCCTTTGTGTGAACCACATTATGGGGACAAAAGAGCTCAGCCACTCAAAGCAGGTGCCATGTATCATGAGCACAGCCAGGGGACAGGCAGGAGCTTGGCCAGCCCTGTGAGTGAGCAGGAGCAGAGCGATTACCTGAGAAGACAGAGCCTGTGACAAAGATGCCCAGAAGAGTGGAAGGAGAAGGTATGGGTGTACGGAACAATTCTGTCAGGGATGAGGACAGGAGAGGCCTGTGGCTCCTGGCAGAGTTGTGTCCTCAAGAGTCACTTGAGGGTCACAGATGTGGCTCATGTGGCCTGGACCACAGAGCCCTGTGGCTTTGTGGTGGTACATGCTGGAAGACACCCAGAGAGAGAGGAGGGAGCCTTCGGCCAAGCAGGGCCACAGGAGGAGAGGCCAGCGGAGACCAGCACAGTACGCAGCACCAAAGCCCAGGAGCTGGGCATTCACTCCCGAGGGCATGGGGGAGGGGACAGTGATGCCTCGGAGATCCATTCTGCACATCACCATCCAAAGACCCAGGGCTCCTGATTTCCAGCCAGTCTCCTCTCATGCTGACCACAGAAAGGGGCTCGGCCAGTCTTGCAAATGCTCTACTTCTCACCCAGTGAAGACAGGCCCTGCTACGTTGACATGAGAAGGAGGAGGGTGAGTGGATGCACTAACACATCCTGGATGGATTTCCACGGCTCGTCATTAGATGTTGGGCTTAAATACAGTCATGTTGGTGCCAGAGAGTCAAAGCAGAAACAGACCAAGGCATCCCGAGTAAATTCACACCGACCCGGTAGCGCCAGCAAAACAGTGAGACAAGTGCTCTGGGTTAGGTTGTAGTAACAGAACCTCGACCCTCACCTTAAAGGAAGGCTTCCTGTCCTGTATGTGACTCTGTGTACTTTTGGGGGCAGGTGGCACATCCTTACCTTTGGGTGGTAGATGGTTTTAATCATACTTCAAGGAAAGAGCCATTCAGGAAGCATTTCATATCTTGGAAAACCTGTCTGAAGCTCATTTGCAGAGACACGGGTGAAATCTGAATAGTAGATTGGTGTGCTCCAGGCTCAGGCAGAGTGACAGCTAGGCCCACCGGAAATCCTACCAAGTGCTTTCTCTAGACTCTACACCTCAGGACCACCCTGGGTACACTGAGAATCTCTGCAGTGTATCAGGGCTATGTAGGCTTGGCGCTCGCATACCTCAATCTGCTTAAGGATCCCAGGATCCCTGTGTCATCGAGAATGAAAGATTGAATCCCTTCCATGGCCAAGGAGACCTCAGGGATCTGGGCCCTCGCTGACCTTTGACCTTGCCCTCTCTGAGCCTCCCACCCCAGGCCATCCTTGAGCCCTTTGGCACCTTTTTTTTTTTTATTTTATTTTATTATTATTTATCTTTGTATGTGTATGAATGTACTGTCTGCATGCAGGTCTGTGCACCTGTGTTGTGCAATGCCGCGGAGGTCAGAAGAGGGTGTCAGATTCCCCTGGAACTGGAGTTCTCCTGGAATTGGAGTTACAGACGGTTCTTAGCCGCCATGTGGGTGCTGGGGATCGAACCCGGGTCCTCTGCAAGAGCGTCGGTGCTCTTAACCGCTAGGCTATCTCTCCAGTCCCGGCACCTTCTTAGAAGCCCTTCTCTCAGGGCCTCTATAGCTGGGCCCTGGGTCTGAAGCGTTTGCCTGGGAGCCCACAGAACTCCTCACCTTCTCCCATCATTCATTCCAAGGGATAGCTACAGACTTCCCTCTTCTCTGGATTTCTTTCTTTTTAAGCTTCTCTGACATGTAATGTCTTCGAATATACCTGATTTCTCATAGGCAGCTGGTCGTTAATCTGTTTTGTCCATGAGAAAATAGGGCTCCCGTGGGGATGGCCCTGAGCCTGGGACTGGGAGTAGGGCTTGCCATGGGCACCAGCAGACCCTGCTGAAGGCAGGATCCATGAGTCTACCCATACTCTTCCAGGCAGTTATTCAGGTACAGGAGTGTGGGTCAGAAGATTATAGCATCTGAATCCTGACACTCAGTGAACTGCTGGGTTGGAGAGGCTGCAGCAGGCCTCTCAAATGCCTGCCATGCAGAATACGAGTCACTGGGCCTAATTCTGACCAGGCTTCTCCGACTCCTGTCCTATACTTTTGAGTAGTTTCGATGCCAATTTCCCAAGGAAAGCTCAAGGCCAGGTCAGGGCCTCTGCTCGGCATGGAGGTTCCAACTTCAGATGCCATTTAGGTGACCCCAGGTATCTTCATCTGTGTCTGTTGCTGTAATCCAGTATGGAACTGAAGTAATGTATACAGAAAAGACCTTAATTCAGGTCACAATTTGGAGGTCCAAGATTGACCTGCTGAAGCTGACATTCACACACTCCTGACTGAATTATGGAAACTCTGAATCCTGAGGAGTCGTAGGGTGTCACATGGATGCACCCAGTACACTTGCTAACTCTGGTATTTTAATAAAGCCACTAATGTCACCCCCACAATCCCATCTAACCCTAATCACCCCCTGAGGGTTACCTGCACCATTGCTTGTATGTCTCCACAGGAGTAAATGGCTGCAGTCTATCTATAGCACCAGGCAACCTCCACTCCATATCTGCCCAACATGGCCACACATCTGAGGGCTTCCATAAGGTTTGATGATTCTCTATAGAGCCTCACAGGACTCAACAGGAGTGATATACTTATGATCTCATTTTTCTATAAAGGGAACAACTCAGTAGTCATCAATGGACAATGTAGATGAAGTCAGGATGGGTCCCAAGGGCAGGCCCTTGTTCCTGAGGACTAGCTAGGGGGCTGGCGTGATCTCATCCAGGAAGCACCCAAGGACCACTGTTTAAGAGTTTTATTAATCATCAGTAAATGATGAACTCACGGAAAGACTGACTGTCATAGGCAACTCCTGCCCCCAACCTAGAGAGGGGTAGTGGCTGAGGCTGAGTCCTGACTCTGGAGGGGAGGTGGCTGAGGCTGAGTCCTGACTCTGGATAGAGGTGTTGGCTGAGGCTGACTCTAGAGTGGTAGTGGCTGAAGCTGTCTTGACTCTGGAGGGGTGGTGGTTGAGGCTGAGTCCTGTCTCTGGAGAGGTGGTGGCTGAGGCTGAGTCCTGACTCTGGAGGGGAGGTGGCTGAGGCTGAGTCCTGACTCTGGATAGAGGTGTTGGCTGAGGCTGACTCTAAAGAGGTAGTGGCTGAAGCTGTCTTGACTCTGGAGAGGTGGTGGCTGAGGCTGAGTCCTGACTCTGCAGGGGTGGTGGCTGAGGCTGAGTCCTGACTCTGTATAGTAGTGGTGGCTGAGGCTGAGGCTGAGTCTTGACTCTGGATAGTAATGGTTGCTGAGGCTGAGTCCTGACTCTGGATAGTAGTGGTGGCTGAGGCTGAGTCCTGACTCTGGATAGTAGTGGTGGCTGAGGCTGAGTCCTGACTCTGGATAGTAGTGGTGGCTGAGGCTGAGTCCTGACTCTGGATAGTAGTGGTGGCTGAGGCTGAATCCTGACTCTGGATAGTAGTGGTGACTGAGGCTGAGTCCCAGCCTTATAATCATGTGGCTAGTGCTCTTGGCAGGACAGCCTGGGCCCTTGAGTAACCTTGTTGGTGGAACCTCAGGTGTGGCCTTGTCTAGAGCCTGGAAAGGATTTCCCTGTGAATAGCAGAGATGTTCTGTTATTCTGGATGTTCCCAGTGTTGGAGCATCTCTGCTAGGAGCCAGGACAAAGACCTGCAGCATGTATGCAGTATCATGTGTCAGGTCTAAGTCCTTGGGCTCCAGGCCACCTACCCTACCCCAACCTAGTGCTGCTCACTGGCCCTTTGATGGCTGGTAGTGTGTGGTTCTGTGCAGGTACCAGTAATCCGTCTGCTACAAGAGACAGATGGGCCACAAGACAAACGAAGCAAGGGGCTGCCAGCCTCTGGGAGTGCTGGTCGGTGGCTGGCAGAGCCCTCAGGCTAATAGTATGACACCTGCAATCAGAGACAGATGGCAGGGAAGCTGGCCAGGCTGAGGACACCTCTGCCACTGAGACTGCACCTCTGGTCTCACTGCCTGTCACTGGCAGGGATCGGCTCGCCGCCCAGCTGCAGAGCCCTGGCTGCAGACCCACTAGAGGGAGGAGGCATCCGCCTTTAGTGCTTCCTGCTGATCGTTTTTATAAACATGTTGGGTGAAAACAGAAGCGGCCTGCTGGTCACATTGATTGGAGCTGCAGCACTAGTAGGTCTGCGGCTGCCCTGATGTTTGCTCTTTCGGTAGGATGGATTCAGCAGGACCCCACGGCATTTCAGAATTGAGCTGCAGGCATGCCAGTATCCTCTTGTCAGAACTATATATCTTAGTGTAAATAAGATCCAGAGACTTCCCATAGTTTGTCCAGGAGTGTACACAAGTGAAACTCAAAGCACCTTGAACCCCACGTGGTATGTTGACAGTAGCATGTTCCTCTATGAAGATCACTTTCATGGGACTCTCACCCTTCAGCCCAGTGGGTGCACAGTTGAATCTCTTCCCCTGAGCTAGCAGCTTCCAAACTGCAGCTTCTGTCTCTCTCCATAACCTGGTCACCCCATGGCTGAGGCCGCCTTCATCTCTTCTCTCCTGTTACACTTTGGACAACAGCAATAATCAGTCCAAAGGTCATTTCCTGCTAGAATAGCAAGATGGTAGGTCTGCTAACCAGTGGCCCAAGCCAAGAACACCTACACTGGGTCCTGCCAACCAAGAACACCTGCACTGGGTCCTGCCAACCAAGAACACCTGCACTGGGTCCTGCCAACCAAGAACACCTGCACTGGGTNCTTACTGTCCAAGCCTTTTCTAAAATATTATAAAGTAGTTAAAAGTATCAGGCTGGTTTAACTTAGCCTTTCTGGATGCTTAACTACCATATTTAATGCCCATGCCAATTTGGCTGAGGGTCTTAAGGGATAACATTGTTCCTTGCCCTCAGAAGTCAACTAAGTTCCAGGGGACTATGCATAGGGGCATCTCTTGAAATGTCCTGCAAATGTGAGTCATCAGTCTTCCTGTGCAGGGAGGTCTTTGTGATCCACTAATGGGACTTCAGCCAGTGTCTGGTCTATAGAGAGGAAAGTCTGCTCATGCTTCAAAAAGGGAAGCCTGGTGTAGCAAGACCTGACTTTGTCCTTGAGTGGATGGAACTGGTGATTGAGAACCCCAAAAGAGCCAGGTTCTCCCCCCCCAAAAAAAACCCTAAATGACCCTTGAGGATCAGATCATCAAATGACCTTGAGAAAACAAAAACCTTGGTTAATCTGGGCTAACCGTGTGGCCTTAAACATCCAAAAGGAAAGTATAACCAGAAATAAATAAATAGTAAGGCCTGAGAAATTGTACTTCAGATATAAAACTTGAGATCTTAGTGAAAAGACAAAAGGGCACAGTTGTTTTGCCTGTCTTACTGGCAAGTGCAGCTACCCTGTGGCTGCCACTGTTTTTGCCATCCTTCAAAGACATGAGAAGACACAGCTTTTCAACCTTCCAATATGGACTGAAAACTTATGTCTTTCCAAGAATACTTCAAACCTTCAGTGCCAGATGGGAATTGCTGAGACATCCAACTTGTAGATTGAGCAACTACTGGCGTTTCCGCCTCTTCAGAGTATAGAGTTGGACTACCCAGGCTATATCATGGAGGCCAGTACAGGAAGATCAAGACAGGACACAGTGCTTACTGGACCTCATTTGGTGACCATGGGAAGGGAAAACCCCAGTGTGGAACACAAGAGCAGAACTGATGATAGTTTGGGCTTGCTAAGGAGGAGACTTCAAATATGACATCTTTCAGCCTAATAAAGAAAAAAATCATAAGCTGAAGATGCTGAAACCTAAAACCTATGATATATGTGGCATGCATATGCACATATTACGGAGTGATGCATATTGGAAGGAATAATAACAACAACAACAACAACAACAACAAGCCTGGGTCAAAGAACTGACTGAAACGGTGAACTTTTGCTCGAAACAGTAAACTTTTGCATTGAGAATTTTAAGAGAGACTGAGAAAAAGATGAAAAACATGTTTGGCAGAATGCATGAGCTCTGGTGGGGTGGGGGGGCAGGGAAGGGAGCACGGGTCTAGATTTGGTTTGTAATGTAATTTTGTATGAAATGCACAGAGCTTCAATAAAACATTGGCTTTGAAGAAAAAAAAAGGTACAGAAGACCATTCCACTACAAGAATCTGGAAACACACTCAGCTGCTTTGCATCTGCCGCTGACCAACTCCAGCAAGCCCCAAACTGAGGCAGGCTGAAAGGCGTTTGGCAGCTCTGAACAAAATATTTTGTTGTCTAAGCGATAAGGGGATCATGGGATGTGCTCAAGTTAAAACAATACAAGCCTTATTTCCACACTTCTATTTTGGGCTAATGAAAACTTTTTACAAAGAAGTCCTAATTATACCTTTGCAGTCTGGCACAGCTGCAAATCCAAATCCACTCTTTTTTTTTTGACCAATATTCCACATCATCACAGAAGCAGCACAGGAAGTCCATTCTCCTGAAACAGTTGCTCTATAAATTACGCTTTCTTACTGGTTCAGTGCCACTTTGCTGTTCCTTTGCATGTTCTGAGTTAATTTGGAATAATCTGTATTGCAAAAGGTGGGGAAGACAGTTGTCAGGCAAGGAACGCTGAACGCTCTCAGCACATGCTAGGTACAGCAGCTGACATATTTCTACACAGCTGTGTGTCTCTCCCAGGTGTGTTCCTAGTGGTGTGAACTAGTCTGTCTTCAGTGTTGTCTACATGACCTATTGCAGAAAGACAAGGGTGCTGAAGAGGGGTGATTGGGGGCTGGGACTCTGCACCCAGCACCAGCTCTACCTGTCATTTTGAACAGTCACTGCTATGGGCTGAAGGTGTGGAACCTTGACTCAGGAACAGGCTCTGTGAGGACTCAGTGGTCAGAGTGAGGCTGAGCTGCTCAGGTCTATGTAACAAGGCAAGAGCTGCCTGTGTCCTCAGGGACGGGATGTCATAGCAACCCATCCAAGAGAAGGCAGGGTGAGGATAATGATGTCGAATTTAGCCAAATATTTTCTTCCAGGCACAAGCTCCTAGGTATTTGAAGAAGTATCCAAGTGCTTCTGCAATAAGATCAGAGCTCCAAAGAGGCCCATGGCTGGCGGGGTAGGTGCGGGAGGGCGTGACTCACCTGCTTCCTGGACCAAATAGTGCCTCAGAAGGGTGAGGCTTTTTCTCCTCTTCATGGATCCTGTGTGGTGAGGGCATTGCAGGGTGTGGGGTGCTGCCGCAAGCTCGATGGATGACGGCTTCTATGATTCGGCTGGCTGCCATCTTCTCAGGGCTAAGGGACGTAGGACAGAACTTCAGTCCGACCCCCCGCAGAGTGTGGCAAAACTGCTTGCCTCCCAAGGCAAGGACATTCTCTTTGGCTAGATTAATTCAGCGTTTTCAAAGATTCTTTGCTTCTCTTTTCTCATTTTTGTTTGTTTGTCTGTTTGTTTGTCTGGGCTAACCTTGAACTCATGGCAAGCCTACTGCCTCAGCCTTATAGGCATGAGCCACAACCTCTGACTTAAGACTTGTTTTTTAAAGAGTTCCCTCAGAAGGGTTTAAATTTGCGGTGAAAATTAGATCTCCTCATGTGTGGCTAACACTGAGTCTTGTGTCCCTGAAGGACTGAAGGCTGTGAGACCCCTGGGCCAGAGGAGGCTCAGCAAACGGACAAGGGTCCGCAGACACCGCCCACACAGATTCTCCTGCCTCTGGAGGAGCGCGTGACCCATTTCCGAGACATGCTTCTGGAGAGAGGGGTAAGTGCAGCTGGGAGGGGGCTGCAGGGAAGGGGGCACCACAGGGACCCCCCAAAAGGGCCAGTCTTTCCTGCTGTGCTTGTGATTAGGCTGAGTGATGTTTAGGAACTAAAGGATTTGATGCTGCTTAGGTAAACCATCAGGAGAAGTTGCCCTACTTCCTGTCTTAAAGGAGGATCTTTAAGGTATGTGGGGATCCTCCACACCTATGTGATGGCCCCTGGGGGTAGGCAGGGATGAGCACAGAGGGAGCAGCCTATGTGAGAGAGATTTCTGCCGTCACCAGCTCAGGCCAAGCTGCAGGGCCCTCAATGTCAGAGACGCCCCAGGGACTCCCACAATTTCTGAATCTCATTTTGAGTGGAGGAGACTCCATGTGAACCGTCTTCTAAGGGCGTCTATTTCTGACTTCCACTTTTGAGCACAAAACAAGCCAATTCAACACTGTAGCTCAGTTGGATTTCTTCACAGAGTCCTGCGGAACACAGAGGGAGTGATAGAGTCTGTGTGTGACGACTGTAATGAATGCGGTAATGTCCTGTGAATCCAAAGCAAATTCTGGAACTCTTTAGTCACAGGCCACCACCCCCAAGCCCAGGCTGTTTCCCTTGCCTTCTCTGCAATAGATGCAGAGGGCGCTGCAGCCCAGGGCTGGGGGAGAGGCAAAGGCTGGATTCATCACCTCCAGAGCAGACCAGCCCAGCTAGACTTTTGGTGCTTCCAGGGACTGGAAGAATGGAGGCAGGGGACAGCTCCTGAGGACTCTAGAAGCAGGAAGGTTCTCACCCACCTGGCTGATTGGAAGTGGTCTCCTCCTTGGCACTATGAATGTGAGCACAAAACTGGCCATTGCTCATAAGCAAAACAAAGCTCTTGGCCTCAGGAACTGGAAGGGGACATTTTAATTGGGCCAGAGGTGACAGAGTATGATGGGCTCTGGTAACTTGCTCATGACAGACCTAGCAATGGAGCCAAGGCTGCCCCTCTGTTGTACATGTACAAGTCTTCGGTCAGATTCCTTCCCCAGACGCCCTCCCCAGGCTGCCATGGAACATTCCACATCAGCTCCCGCCCCAGCCACACTGCAGCTGCTTTTGCCAGGTGAGGTTCCTGGCAGGTGGGAGTCCCAGGGCACCCAGGACTGCTGAATCATTTCCCAGGGATTTCCTGGGTGTCCTGTGGAGGCTGCTTGAGAAGAGCTGGCATCTCACTCCTGCATGCTTGGATGGCCTGAGTCAGAGGAGCCTGCCCAGCACTTGAGGAAAGACCGTGCTCTGGAGGCCTATTGCTTTCCAGACTCTCCATGCCTGCTCCTGCAAGCTCCAGTGGGACGAGGAGGGGGGGAAATGAAAGACCCCATCCATCTCCCCCAAGGATGGAGTCCTATGCACTGGCTCTGTGGACCCCAAGATTCCTTGAGATGTTCTCACCAGCTATTAGACTGTCTCCTCCTCCTTTACCCCTGCACAACCTCCCACCGAGAAGAGTCTGCAGAGGTTTATTTGCGTCACCTGGAAGGAGATGAGCTCTGTCTCCCACAGTGATACTGTGGACATTTTAAAACTTTATTTTGAATTTATTTACTCATTTTTTTCATATTTGTGTTTTATGTTCATGTGTGTATGTAGGTGTGTGCGTGCGTTTACACATGCACTCAGAAGACATCCTTGGAGAGTCTGTTCTCTCCTTCCACTGGGGGTTAAGCTCAGGTCTTCAGGGCTGGCAGCACTGTGTGATCTTACCACTGAGCCATCTTGCTAGCCCTCACCCCGTGGTCTTTTTAAGAAATATGAGCAAAACTTCACTTCATCCTCTTGTCTAATTTTCAGCTAGATTTGGAAACCAGAGATCCCAATGTACCAGCTGAGTCTGACAGTAACATGTGATCAGGGAGTGGGGCAGGGTTGGCACTCTCTTCCCAGGCAGGGAGTCTGGTGGGCTAAGCTCACAGGGCTCTCGACTTGATCTGAAAGACTTTGCTAGAGGGATTTTGCTAATAAGATTTTCAGCGCATGCTTGACTTTTTAGAGGTGGATGATTCATTTCACTTTGATTTTGTGATGCTTACGCAAAAATCAGCAAGATCAACAGTCATAGAGGAGGCAGCCAGGCAGTGCTGTGCTGAACCCCAAAGATGCCAGCAGCTCAGAAGTAGAAAAGGCCGATCCAACTTTACTGCTCTGTCATAAAGCAATACCAGTGCACAGGATGCTCAGACTTTATAAAATATGCCAGCCAATTTCATAAGTCGCTCCTGCTCCTGAGGATTTGATAGCTGAGCCCACAGACTTCAAGTTGCTTAAAAACAAGCCATAGAAAGGTCAGGTTTTATAGACTGAGTGATTAACAAGATTTTTATATACATTTGCTGCACACTTAGTTCGGAAATGTACGTGCTTATGGAGTGATGAAGCCAGGTCTAGGGGATTTTCTTGTACTTTCAAAAGGCCAAGACATGGGTTTCCCCAGGGGGTTATAGATGGGGAGGGGCTCTGGTTAGGAGCAGACGGGAGATGGCTCAGTGGAGATTTCTGGTTTGTTTATTTGATTTCTATTAGTACAAATTGCAAGAGAGCTTTCTTTTAAAGCTCTGTTTAACTGATAGCAGGCTGTTGATTTTCTCCTGCCTGTCTAGAGGAGTCCGTAGGAGATGCAGTATTGGGACCGTGTTGTTCAGTAGCATCCTTGAAGTTCAGCAAGACTCATCCAGGATTGGAGAGAGAACTCTGGACCTTGATGCAAGGGCTCAGAGCTGCCCCTGGGTCCTCTCAGGATCTGTCTGTGGTGACCCTTGGGCAGCTCCCTAGCAGGGGTGAGCCTTAGGGACATTGGCTAACACCATAGCCAGCTCCATGAGAGGCCCTGGAGTTTAAGACCACATTGTATCTCAATAAGAAAAAGATTGATTGACAAGTAGGCTCATGGCTCAGTGGTTACTGCTCACACTGGACAGCTGATATCACCAGAGAGTCCTTGTGATGCTGGTGTGGATGGTGTGGATCAGAGACTCCATACTTCAGTGGGTCTTCAACTCACAGCTAGACTGCACATGGTACCCTTCTTAACATCTGTATATCTTCATCATTCTCCAGTGTGTCATGTCTGGTGTCCGCCCACCCCCAGACACAGATGTGTCTGGCCATCACTCCTCTAGAGCTTTGCAGGCACTAGGCCAGGATGATGCTGAAAGGAGAGGCTTGTTGTCCTGGCCACAGGAGAGGTGGCCACGCATAAGGGCCGTGAGGGTGGCACATGTGCTCTGTACTGGTCCCTAAATCCTTGAGGAAGCTTGTTTTCTCTCTGTTCCTGAGGTAGGTCTTCTGAGTGTCAAGGGTATGTAGCATTTTGTTAATAACATAAGAGGGTGCTATAAAAGTAACCCGGGTTCATCATAGAAAATTCATAAAACATAAATATATCTGATGGTATGTTAGATGGTAAGTTAATCAACTTACAAAAGAGTACTAAGAAAAAACGAACAACACAAATCCTACTTACATGGCATTGGCAGTGGAGCACATTCCAGTCCAGACTGTGTTTTCTTTTATTTTTTTAATTTATTTATTGATGTTTTATGTATTTCATACATCATTTTTCATTTCTGTTCAGGCATATTCCCTTATCCCTTCCCCCCACCCCACCCCATCCCATCCCAGATCATTCATTCTGCCATAACTGTCCTGCATCTTTCTCTCAGTTTTTTTTTTTTATGCTTAGGAATTCACATTTTCCTCCGTTAATTTCATATAACTCTAAAATATGGATACATACTCTCCACCCATATACAGTAATTACAGAGTCTGAAAATAATTGGTGGGTGGATTCTAAAGCCCATTGAGAGATTCACATTATAACAACATAGTTGCTTTCAGATAAACAAAAATATAACCATACTGCTTGCCTTTCGTCTGGGGGATTTGGTGCTAGCATCCACAAATGAGGGAAACCATTCTCCATTTGTCTTTCTGGGACTGTGTCACCTCACTCACCATAATGGCTTCGAGCTCCATCCATTTACCTGCAAAGTTCATAATGCCATCCTTCTTTACAGCTGAATAGTACTCCATTGTGTAGATGTACCACATTTTTGTCATCCACTCCTCTGTTGAGGGGCATATGGGTTGGTTCCAGCTCTTCGCTATTGTGAAGAGAGCTACAATAAACATGGATGTGCATATATCTTTGCAGTAGGATGACTCTTTGGGGTATATACCCAGGTATGTGGTATGACTGGGTCAGGTGGTAGGCTCATTCTGAGTTTTTTAAGGGTTCTCCACACTTCTTTCCATAGTGACTGTACAAGTTTACATTCCCACCAGCAGTGGATGAGTGTTCCCCTTTCCCCACAACCCCTCCAGCGTCTGTTGTCTTTTGTTTTCTTGATTTTAGCTAGCAGTACTGGGATGAGATGATTTCTGAGAGTAGTTTTAATTTGCATTTCCTTAATTATTAATGATGATGAATACTTTTTAAGATGTTTCTCAGCCATCTTTAATTCCTCACTGGTGAAGACTCTGTTCAGCTCTTTACTCCATCTTTTGAGTAGGTCATTTGTCTTCTTACTTCTTTATTTTTTGAGTAGTTTATATATTCTTGACATTAATGCTCCATCAGATGTGTCACTGGTAAAGACTTCTTCCTACTCTGTGGGTTTTCTCTTCACTTCCTTGATTGTTTCTTCCACTGTACAGAAGCTTTTGAATTTTATGTGGTCCCACTTGTCAACTGTTGACCTTACTTCCCGTGCAGCTGCTGTCTGATTTAGAAAGTCTTCTCCTACACCTATGACTTGTAGGTTGTTGCCAACTTTTTCTTTTATTACCTTCAGGGCTTCAGGCTTCATGTTGAGATCTTTGATCCACTTGGAGTTTATTTTCATACAGGGCGAGAGGTATGGGTTTAATTTTGTTCTTCTACAGATGGTGCTCCAATTTTGCCAGCACCATTTGTTGAAGATGCTATCCTTCCTCCATTGAGTGTTTTTTGCCCCTTTGTCAAATATGAGATGGCTGAAATTGTAGGAGCTCCAATTTGGATCTTCAGTTTTGTTCCATTGGTCAACTGGTCTGTTTTTGCGCCAGTACCAGGCTGTCTTTATGACTATGGCCCTGTAATATTTTTTGAAATCTGGTAGGGCAATTCCCCCTGTATTGCATTTTCACTCGGGATTGCTTTAGCTATTCGGGGTCTTTTGTTTTTCCATATGAATTTAACGATTTTTTCCCCAAGTCTGTGAAGAAGCTTGTAGGGATTTTGATTGGGGTTGTGTTGAATCTGTATATCAGTTTGGGTAAAATGGACATCTTTACTATATTAATTTTCCCAATCCATGAGCAAGGAAGGTCGTTCCATCTTTTGATGTCATTTTCAATCTCCTTCTTCAGGGGTTTAAAATTTTTGTTGTAGAGATCTTTGGTATCTTTGGTTAGGTTTGTTCCCAGTATCTTATTATTTTTGAGGCTATTGTGAGTGGGAAGGTCTTCTTGTGTTCCTTCTCCACATGTTTATTGTTGGTGTAAAGAAAGGCTACTGATTTTTCTAGGTTGATTTTTGTAGCTTGACACTTTACTAAAACTCTTAATCCTTTCTAGAAGTTTTCTGGTGGAGTTTTTAGCATCCCTTAGGTAAGCTATCATATCATCTACAAAAAGGGATAGCTTAACTTCTTCTTTTCCACTTAATACTCGTTTAATTTCCTTCTCTTGTCTTATTGCCCTAGCAAGTGTTTTGAGCACTATGTTGAAGAGGAGTGGTGATAAGGGGCAGCCTTGCCCGGTTCCCACCTTAAAGAGAAATGGTTCCAATTTTTCTCCATTTAGGATGATGTTGGCAGTGGGCTTGCTATATATGGCTTTGATCATGTTGAGGAATGTTCCTTTCAGTCCTATTCCTTCCACGACTTTAAACATGAAGGGATTCTGGATCTTGTCGAAGGCTTTTTCTGCATCAATTGAGATGATCGTGTGGTTTTTGTCTTTCAGTCCATTTATGTGTTTTATAATATTTATTGATTTATGTATGTTGAACCATCCTGCATGTCTGGTATGAATCCAACTTGATCATGATGGATGATCTTTTTGATGTGAGTCTATATGCAATTTGCAAGTATTTTGTTGAGAATTTTTGCATCTATATTCATTAGTGAGATGGGTCTGTACCTTTCTTTTTTGCATGCATCTTTGCCTGGCTTTGGTATTAAAGTGATGCTGGCTTCATAGAAGGAGTTTGGGAGATTTCCCTCTGTTTGTATCCTTCTAAACAGTTTGAGTAGCAATGGTTGTAAAAATAGGTTTTAGGGTCTGGGATGTAGTTCAGTGGCTGGGTACTTGCTTAGGGTGTGCAAGGTCCTTGGATCCATCCCCAGAAATAGAATAAAAAATTAAGTTAAAAGATAATTTTAAAAGTCAGGACTAAAGACTTTTGTTTTTTAACTAATATTGAATTTCATTTGAAAACAGTTAAACCAATTTTTATCAATTAATTTCATAAGATTCAACTTAATTTACAAAATTATAAAGTAGTTGTTCTTATAAGAGTTTTATAATTAAGTTAGTAGGAGCTCTTGCAAAACATTCTCTCTCTGTGTCTCTCTCTTTATATCTGTGTGTATGTGTGTGTGTGTGTGCGTGCGCACACACGTGGTGTTAGGGATTAAACACAGGAGGTCATATATGCTAAGCAAGCCTAGCCCCTGGAAAATACTTCTGATAGGACCATAATATTCCTGTCAGTCTCAATTTAGAAATCCAAATTTTAATATATTCAATGTATTTTCCTACTTTGGCTCTTAAATAATATTCATTGACCCTTAGAACTATAAATGCGCAAGTGTGTGACTTGCCTATGCAAGTGTGTGACTTGTTTCCTTCAGACTATAAACATTGTCCTTCTAATACTACATTATTTTGAAGATGTTATTTGAATTCAGTGGATTCTCTGACCAGCAGTGTTTGAATTCCCGAGAGCCTGTTTTGCCCCTACACTTGACAAGCACTGAATAGTAAGAGGGTTAAATATTTGCTAAGTACTAGTTTATAAATCCCATCACCCTTCATCCATCTATGTTTTCTCTTGGGCTCTATATTTCTATTTCTCTATCCTTGATCAGCTGTGTTCAGTTTCGACTACTGAGTATGACCAGGGTCTTTTCTCTAGGATAAACTGGCTCAAGTTGTAACCCTTTGGGAATCTCGGCCACCCATTCTAATTTCAGTCAGGCCAATAACTGTCCCTAATGGGAAAATAATCCTCAGATTGGATGAATCTGCTGGGTATAGGATAGCCATGTACAATTTCATTTTCCAACTTTGAAAGAAATGGCAGAACTATATAATACTGTAATTGCTGGAGGCATGGGCGGGGGGGGGGTTGTCCCAGAGTGAGGACAGTGCAGTCAGCTGGTGGCAGCCCTGCCCTGTGGCCTTGGCCTCACTGCTACATCAACCTGCAGTTCACCTGGGCTTCCCTGGGTTGAGGACCACTCCCACCTCTAGTCCCTGAGGACAGTTCTCACCCAAGAAGGACCCCATTTCCCCATCCTCAGTTAGATGAGTCTTGTGAAAATCTGCCATGCTCTGTGAGGGTCTCCCACACTGCCCCATGGCCCCACGTTCACGCGTTCATCTATGCATTCTGCAGTCGCTTCCAAGATAAACCACCTAAGCCAAACCCCTGCTGCCGGGCTGCTCTTAGGAGACCTAAGTCAGTTGCCGTGGGTTCACCTTCCCACTCTAAACCTGGTTCCTTAGGCCCAGGCTATAGCCACCTGTTTTTACCAGGGACACCAGAGCCAGAAAGAGAAATCGCAACAACGTGCTCAGGGAGTTCATTAAAGAGAGTGACACAGAAAATAAGCAAGGTTTTATCCTCTAGAAGCATGCGAGTGGAGCTGAGGGAGCTGAAAGGATGCCGGGAAGGGACAGAGCACAGCCAATGCTCCCCAAAGCAGAAGCCACCCACGTGGAATTTGACTCTTTAGGGTGCTTATTAGTTACTTTTCTGGCTGTGACACCACACCTGACCAAAGCCACGAGGAGGAAGGGTTGGTTTAGGCTTGGCTCTGAGGGGTATATCCTATCCACGGTGACAGGGAAGGCTTGGTGGCAGCAGCCTGAGGTCCTGATTGCGTTGCGTCCTCAGTCAGGAAGCGGAGAGTGGACGAGAAGTGGGTCCAGGCCCTAAAGCCTCATAGTCCACCCCCAATGACCCACGTTCTCCTGTGAGGTTCTACCTCCTAAAGGTTTGACAACTTCCCAAACGGTGCCACCAGCTGGGGCCTAAGTGTTCAAACACAGGAGCCTGTGAGGAAGGTTCACTTTCAACCACAACAGGACTTAGGGCAGGTACAGGTGTGAGCCTTCTTCCATGTGGCCAAGTGTCACGTCCCCTGCTCCTGGTGGCCTCTGTGTTACTCTGGAACTTCTGCACCTGTGCCCGAGGCCTATAGTCAGTTTTTCAAGGCTGGGGAGATAGGATGGGAAGGACTGGAAGGGAAGGAGATAGTCTGGCCACTGGAAAGAGGCTGGAGGGTGAGGGGGACACATCAGTGACTAGGGGGCCAGGGGACTGTCAGTTGTTAGAGCAACAGGTCACTCCACACATCTGTCTGCTTTTCTTGTGTTTTAAATACATCATAAAGTAATTTAGGATCTCAATACATTGCATAGAAGTCTCATTTGTTCTGTCTATTAATAGAGTCTAGGAAGGAACTGGGAGCAGAGATTCTGCTCTGCTCTCTCCTCTGTCCCTAGTCCTGGGACTGAAGAAAGGGGTGAACTCTGTGGGGAGACTGACAGTGGTTATGTTTTGGGGGGGCACAGTGCTATCAGGGGCAGTGTCCTAGAATCAGCTTGCTCCCTGTGTGGGAGTTTGCAACCATGGAAGGAGAAATCATCTCTAATTTACTAAACAGCTGAAGTTAAGGTTTAAGGTGGACAATTCACTGAGCTAATATGGTAATCACATTCAGTGAGGAACATTAGCATCGAAGTAACTGGGTTCATGTCTGATAAGGATGTCAGCCACATGGGGCAGCCCCACTCCGGATGGCCGAGCAATCCACCAGCTGCTGTCTCCTGGGGCCTGAGACCACAGGCTTGAAGGGGACAGAGTGACAGTGCAGATATATAGAGGATGTGGACGGGCACCCAGTGCAGGCCTCAGATGGGACCTGGTACCCAATGACTGGACTTCCCACCCTATCTCGGGGCTCCTCAGGGCTGGGATTCATCCTCTAACTGTGAGCTTGGTGGCAGCCATTATTTTCTCAGTACTTAGGATCCTCAGACTCTATGTAAGCCAAGCATTGAAAAATACTAGACAGCCATTTTAGCTGGAAAGATGAACAGTGTGTTCTGCTTGCGGTGGCAGGGTGGCTAAGGACAGCCCTGGACTCTCCCGCCTACCTGCTCAGGCCTAACCACAGGGTAATAACCCCAGATGGCCAGCCGACCATCAGGCACTGACAGGACTTGTATCACAGCACTTTCAGCCATTTCTGAACATTCCAGACCACTTTGCTTAAATGGAATCCATTTGTCTCAAAGCTGAATTTGTCCCCAGGAGCGGCGCGAAATCCTTTACCCTCAGTTTTTGGAGAGGCTTGGACAGCACTAGAACAGAGACAGAGTGGTCTGCTCTGGCTGTGCTTTGTAAATGGTCCCTTCTCAGGTGACAGCTCTCCTATGGTACAAGTCCTAATCACTCCCTGAAAGGTCTGATGGGCACTGACCCATCCATCCACAGCAGGGAGAGCTGGGCAGCAGCCAGACTTTGACATACTTTGGGGACTCTTGCCCTCTGAGCGGATGTTCAGGGGGATTGGGGACCCACAAAGGAGAAAAGTCACAGGCAGGCTGTCTAGGTTAAAGCTGAGGAGGAATCTGGAGCAAGACCTGAATGTCCTTGGGCACAGCTGAAGAGGTGACAAGCTGAGGACTCAGATGGAGAGTGCTGGGGAAGACTTGGACTGGGAGGAGAAAAGGATGCTGGGGTGGGGAGCCACTGAGAGATGGTCCTCTCCACCCAGTCATCAGGAGATCACTGCCAGAAGATGCAGCCATGAAGTCACTGTGTTGCTACTTTATCTGCGATATGATTCTGGGTTTTCCTACAAGGTTTGCACAGAGAGAACATTGGAGATAGCAATAAAATGAAAATCCAGGCTCCCAGGCCTGCAAACAGGGTGGAGCCCATTTCTCTTGAACTGGAGTCTATCTGGACCCATACCATATTCTTCACTAGATGTCCTTTATTTATTTATTTTTTTTTCTGTGTGTGGTGTATGTATGTGTGCATGTTTGGGTGTGGAAGCATGAGGTGGTGTCACATGCCATCTATCACCCTCTACCTGATTTGGAAAGACAAGCTGGCCAACAAGCCCAGGAATCCTGTGTACACCTCCCTAGTGCTAGGATATAGCCACCTTGCTGATTTTTAAAGTGTACATGCTGTGGTTCGAGTTTTCATACTTGTGTGGCAAGTACTTAACAACCGACCCATCTCCCCAGCCCCTGTCCTTTGTTTTAAAATGGACTCTGAACCCCAGTGCAGAACTAGAGCTTGAAGCCGACTGTGAGCCCCATACTCTAGGAGTACTAACTACCTCTTGTGGAGAAATCATTTTCTCAGAGTGGTAGTTACCATAGCACAAATCAATGCCTGCTTCCTGTACCTTTCTTCTAGGGAGTGGTGCCAAGGAGGAGAAGGAGAAACGGCCTTTCTGGATTTTACTCTTCCCCCTCCTGCCTATAGATACAGCAGAAGACTGTGTCTGGTGCACTGTAGACTGTCCACCAGGGAGGAGTCAGAGGCTCTGCTGTATCTGGGGGTCTTTTGTAAAATGGAATTAACAGTCAGCCTGCTCTGTGCTCCAAAGAGACTGTGTATTAAGAAGCACTTGGTCAAGTTAGTGTCACCCTGTAGACTAAAGAGCCAGATATGAAGAATTCAGAGATGGATTCTGAGTCAGAAAGCACCTCAGCATCTAGGGGTCAACAGAAACTAGGAGAAAGTGAGGGTGACATCATTTGCAAAATATAAGATGACCCTGTATGAGCCGAAGGCAGACTGGGGTAAGCCATAGCTAAGAATGAAGAGACAGCAGGACACACATACAGAGAGAGAGAGAGAGAGAGAGAGAGAGAGAGAGAGAGAGAGAGAGAGATCATCAGCCATCACTAAATCTGCCTCTCTCAGCCCACACTGATATTTTCTCTTCCCCTCTATTGAATTTTATGTTTTCAAAATGCTGGTTGCGATCCATGAAGCTCACACCGTGACATTAATGAGTCATAACTCACGTCTGTAGAATCCTGGAGACTGCATGCCCCCATCTCCAGCTTAACAGTGCTAGAAAGGGGAAAGAAGCCACTTTTAGTCAGCTCTTTGTAAATGCTTTCCTGGTGGTCTGGAGCTGCCTTTTAAAGAATGTTCTGGAATGTTGTTAGGACTCAGTGTTTCCTAGGCTCTGTTTACATCCCTCACACCTGTGGGAAGGTGATTCCAGGCAATCTCATTGCTCAAGGGTGCCTGCCACTCAGACTCTGAAACACCCAGCCCATTGTTAGACAGCAAGACCTTACCAAGTCTTTGGGGTGGTTGGGGGTACTTCACATTTGGAAAGGAGCTCCTCTGCCTGTCCTTCCACCTTCGGACATTGCCTCCTTTCCAGTAAGCATGGGATTGTCTTCCTTATCAGAGCAAAGCTTGTTGAGCACACCCAACTTGCATTTCCTCAGCTTCTCTACCTTATTCTTGTCCGCCCCCCCCCAGGCCACTCTATCACCTATTCTTATGTGTGTGCCATGCGATGTACCTAAAGGACCCTAGAGCCACAGTCCTAGCTTCCAGACCTATCTCTACCCCACTGTTAACTGAAGGAGTCAAGTTGGAAAATGTACTCTTCCCCAACTAATTTTCACCTGCGCACTGGCAATATTGCCACTCACTCGAGGGCTTGTGTAAGAACTGATCTATGTGTGGAGTTCTTCTCTCTTCCCTGGAGTAGCAGAGAAATCTTGCTCCAAGCTTCTATTGCTCTCAAAATATCCCTGACCATTCAGGACACATGAAAACTCAGACAGCAGTGATAAAGCATGAGAGGGCAGCTGCCATCTCCAGAGGGATGTACAGGCCGGGGAGGGAAGAAAGGACCACCAACATGGCTGATAGGGAGCATGGTCCACACTCTCAGATCCTGATGGGAACAGAGTACACTGAAAACTGGGTTAAATGATGGACAAGAAAGACCGACAGGACCTTCAGACATTGCCTGCCAGAACAGCCAGGAGCAGGTTGTTTAGATGGTGGTGGACATGCTCGGTCCTCTGGACATCAGGAGGTGACAGTGACCACAGAACAAGGTTGGGGAGTAGCCTGAGCCCATGTGCCACAGTCAGCAGTGAAAAGAACTCTACAGGAAGTTATTTACACATGACTGAAGAGTCCATTCATTTGAGACCACCAAATCAGATGAAATGCTGAGTAATCAAAGTGACACCAGGCGACAGAGTGAGGCAGGGACACATTGAGGAAAGCAGAGCAGTGGACATCAGCCTCTGGACCCTGGGAGTGGGCAGCACACTGGTGTGGCCCTGGGTCCTGAGCAGCCCCTTCCTCAGGTGTGGGCAGGTAAAGAAGGTGACCCCACGCTCTCAGCCCAGAGACCTGTGGCAAAGGAGCCAGCTAAATGGAGCTCAGACCCAAGATCCCCCTGCAAATAGAAAATGATAGTCATCACTTTAACCTGCTGGCTAGATCATGTGGTCTGCAGCAAGAGAAAGCTGACATTTACAAAGTAGGCTTCTGGGCCGTGCTCACCAACTTGTCTGAGTCTGGTGAGTCAGAACACCTGTGGTGGTGTATCTCCACATCGAACAGAAGCAGCCAGAGCTATGGAAGCCTGAGAGCCATGCAAGCTGACTCTGAGGGTCCCATGTGCATGTGACTGCTTGCAGTATGACTGAGGGACCCCAGAAAGGAAGGTGGCCTGGGCTCCATATCCTGGGCAAGAAAATACACGAGGCTAAAGTTTTGAGGGGCATCCTGTTTGCGGGGTGTGGAACTAAGGAGGATCCTGCTGTCTAGACACTCTCCTTGTCTTCGTCGTTGTGGGGTGCCCTATTCCCCTCATGGTTCTTGGGAAGCTTTTCTGAGTAAGGACTGGAAAAATGGGATTATCCCAAAGACACCCAGAGAGCCATCATGCCTGGCTTCTCGTTAAAGGGAGACACCAAGCTTGCTGCCTACCTGAGTGACAGGTGGCAGTTGTCCCTAATTATTCTACAACATGGGTTTCTGTTTTACACTGTGTGTGTGTGTGTGTGTGTGTGTGTGTGTATGTGTGTACGTGTATACACCAGTGTTCCTGGTTTTATTTGTGATGCATTTCTATATGTGCCTTGCATATGTGTTTTGCATGCTCATAGATGCATGGTACTGATGTGTGCCTTTACAAATATGTATTAATATGTGTGGGTCCACATGTCTGTATACCATATGCATTGATTTGGCTTTCTTTGAATGTGCCTATAGTGTGTTGAAGATGTGGATGCATTTTTTCATGTGTGTGCACAATCTGTGCGTTTCTCTGTGTGTACAATTTCTACCACATAGAATGGAGGCCCAGGGGCTTCAGGATCTCTGTAATCACTCTCAGCAGTGGTTACAGAATTTCTCATTGCCAAAGTTTCTGGATTTCCTCCTCAGGGGCAGCTCTGTCCTGAAGGATGGTCTGATCTGCTTGGAGGGTGGAGGAATGATTGACACAGGGCTGACCAGCCTTCCCTTCCACTGTGGCTTCTGCCTCAGTTTCCTTCCTGGCTATCCCCTCTGACCACCAGGCTCCAATGAGTTCACGGGACCTATCAGCATAGCCATGGGTGAGATAACACGGTTGGTCATGATATAGGTGTCTTTCCTTGCCTCTGGGATAGATGACAGGTTCTTCTATGTGTATTCTTAAATTCCAGACTTAAACCTCTAGATCCCCAGATTCTAGACAGCCCGGCACTGTGGGAATGTGACCCAGTTCCTGGCTACCCCCAGCCCTCCCTGAAGGGCCCTTTCCATGGCCATGGTAGGATGTACCCATCTTAATGAGCTCTGGAGACTGGCCCTAGGTCTGGCCATTATGGCTCCAGATTCTCCTGTGGGAACACATCCTCTGTTGAGAGGCATGAAGCCTTGGGCTCCAACCCTGTTCCAGAAAGCATGAACACTGCACCAGGTATTCAGTCACAGAGAAAAGCCTGGGTAGAACTGGAGGATCCTAGGTACTATTTATTGCTGGGATAAAGACATGGACCAAAACCAATTTTAGGGAAGAAAGAGTTTATTTTATCTTGCATCTCTGGGATCACAGTTCATCATTGAGGGAAGCCAGAGCGGGAACTCTGGGATGAAGTATATACGCTCCTTACTGGGTTGTTCCTCTGGCCTCTCCTCAGCCTGCTTTCTTTTTTTTTTTTTTTTAATTTCTTTTATGTGTATGAATGTACTGTGTCGTGCAGTGCCACAGAGGTCAGAAGAGGGTGTCGAATTCCCCTGGAACTGGAGTTAAAGGCATTTCTTAGCCACCATGTGGGTGCTGGGAATCGAACCTGGGTCCTCTGCAAGAGCAGTCGGCGCTGTTAACTGCTAGGCCATCTCTCCAGCTCCTCAGCCTGCTTTCTTATACAACATTGAACAAGCTGTTCAGGGGTGGCCCCACCCACAGTGTGCTGGGCCCTCCCACATCACTCAATAATCAAGAAAATGCCCCACAGACATGGGCCAGTCCAATGGAGGCAATTCCCCAGTTGAGGCTCTCTCTACCCAGATATGTCAAATTGACAACTGAAGCTATCCAGCACATCACATTATTAAATGTAGAATTGGTGATTAGGAAAACCCTTCTGTTTGAAGCATGTGTTGTTTGAAAGGACTATGTTAAGCATCCTTGTGCTAGTTATTTTATGTCTCTCTGCTCACAATATCTGACAGAGACACCATAGAGGAGGAAGTATTTACCTTGGCTCACCGTTTCAGAGGGTAAGCCTATCCTGGTGGGAGAACAGGGCAGAACAGTCTTTGGTGGCAGGAACATATGCAGACACTGCTCACACCACTGTGGAGCAGAAAACAAAGCAGAAGCCAAGGGCAAGATGTGCTGTTAAAAGTCCTTCCCCTGGTGACCCACCTCCTTCAGCTTGGCTGGCTCTCTCTCTCTCTCTCTCTCTCTCTCTCTCTCTCTCTCTCTAGCCAACACATGTTCCAAACACGAGACCTGAACCAAAACAGTGTTAATAAACTTTGTCTTTGTGAGCCTTTACTGGATTTTCCTCTCTTCCTTACCCAGGATCTCATCCCCTACCAGATCTCAGTGTCTTTTCCAAATCTCTCTTCTCCATCTTCCGTAAGCTCCTTCATCCCCAGGCAAGTCCAGCCTCATGAATTCCCACCTTCTTCACAGTTCATGAATGCTGGCCTTTGCAACAACATACAGACCATTCCAGAGCATCCTCCCAGGCCCATCCTGAGGCAGGATGAGCCTCCATGTTCCAGAATGGTCTTTGGGAGCCCATCAGTCCCTTCGTCTGTCTCACTCCACACCAGGGCCCTTCTGATGTCGGGGTCTTGAATAATTTTCTCAGCATCCTCAGTACCCACCATGGGGTCAAGGCTGAGTCAATACTAAGACACTGTTTTTAAATGAAAAAATTATTATTTTTTTATTTATTTCTGTATGTGTATCAATGTACTGTCTGCATGCAGGTCTGTGCACCCGTGTCGTGCAATGCCGCGGAGTTCAGAAGAGGGTCTCAGATTCCCCTGGAGCTGGAGTTCTCCTGGAATTGGAGTTTCAGACGGCTCTCGGCCGCCATGTGGGTGCTGGGGATCGAACCCGGGTCCTCTGCAAGAGCAGTCGGCGCTCTTAACCGCTAGGCCATCTCTCCAGCCCCATGAATAAATTATTTTTAAATGACTTTAATGTCCCTTTGTCTATCATCTGAAAGTGTGGAAGCAATGCATCCTGGTGGTAACAAATCGCTGCCCACGTGGTGGCTTCTATTTCTGTTCTCTTAAAAGAACCAGGGTTTCTGAGAGGATTGGCCAGTTGGAGGGCTAAGGCAGGTACACAGAGGAGCCCAGAGTCCTGGGAATAGCCACAGGTGAGGACGGGTGTGCTCCCAAAGCACACCAAAGACAGGAGACTCAGTCCCAATCTTCAGATGGCTAGAGATGGGGCAGCTGGGAAGCAGTAAATAAGGTAACTGGACAGTAACACAGAGCCTTATCCACATATCCATGTGTCCATACAGCCGTAAGGAGATGTCACCATGAGAGATGTTCACATATCCCACCAGCAGGATTCCAAATCACATACAGAGCCCTTCAGAGACATGACCTCGTTTGTGGGGCTGTATACCATTCCTTTCAGAGTGCAGTGTGCAAAGTGGGAAAGAGTTATCTGTGCAAGAGACACCTGACAGATACCTCAAGTAGGGGCCCAGGCCTCCATCCTCAGTGGTGAGTGACAAGGATGATGGGCACTCTGGATATGAAGTGTTGAAATGGCACTTTGGCTCTGTGGTTGTGCCCCAGGCTGAAGAGCTTCCTGTAATAACCCTGAGCAGAAGGACTGTGGGGGTCAAGGTCATCAAAGGCAAGAGGAATCTGGGGAGCTGACCCAGTGTAGAGGAATCTTAGGAAACATGAGACTTGATGTACCCTGAGATCCTGGAACAGAGAAAGCAAGGACAGCTAAATCAATCCAAATAATATGGGGAGTAATTTTCATGGTAACAATCCTAGCCCACGAATGCAAGATGCCATGGAACAGGGGTGTGGGAGCTTTCTGAAGTATTCTCCCAGTTTTTCTGTAAATCTAAAGCTATTATAAAATAGATACCCTACCTAGAAAAAGGAGGTTCAAGGATGATTTAGAAAACATTAGCTGAACTTCTGCTAAGACCGACCTAGGTACAGACTTTCTCCTTTTGCTTTACACCTGAGAACTTTCCCAAGCAACTTCTGCTTTCGAGATCTGACATTGGAATATCTACCCCCCTCCCCAAACACCCTCAGGCATCCAGGATATGGGTCAGGCCAGGGCCCTTGAAGATACCTGGTGAAGAAGTAGTGTAGAAATTAAATTTTCTAATGTTCTTGGTATTGATTTTCATGGTGTATTTGATGTGTCCCACATTTTCATACAACACACCTCCCTGAGGTGTGTTTTTTACCATTGATCATTTCGGCACACTCCAGGCTCAGCATCAGATGCTAAAAGCAGCTTTATTGAATATCTTTCTACAGGTGTCAGCGTTTTCTACTTGGGAGAAAGAATTACATAAAATCGTGTTTGACCCACGCTACCTCCTGCTAAACTCTGAGGAGAGAAAACAGGTAATGCTCGTGTGAGGGAGATGGGGCCTAGAGCCAGAGCTGTAAGGTTGTGAGCCCTGCCTGAGAGTTTGGGGGGGAAGTTGGAAGTACAAAAGAGGCCTGTGCTTAGTCATCACTGTTCCATCCTGCTATCTAGTCCTGACCACTGCAGGGAATGGCTCAGATTCCAAGATGAAAATGTAAATCTGGGGAACATCAATCTGTTCTAATAGCTGCGCTCCATGCAGAAACACGGCCCAGGCCTAGGATGCTATGTCCTGACAGAATCAGGACAGGCCAGGGAACAGAGCTCTGTAAGTAAGGGTTGATGTTCTAAAATGTGGGTTCTAGAAAAGACAGAGCTGGCTTGGAATGGGGACTCTCAGGCTCTTGTAAAGAACGAGTGGCCAGACATCTGTTTACAGGCTGTTTGTGAAGGGCCTCTCAGAGCCAGTTCTACTTTTCCAGGTTATGCAGACAGCCCGAGGGACATAGAAGTGACTGTGTGTCAGGAGGGTGTGCTGTGCCCAGGGAAGGGCTGGGGATAACATGCTTTAGCTGGGGAGTTCTGCATCTGCAGTCCCTGACCCAAACAGACTCCTCTGGAGACCCTGTCATCCTCCTTATCCCTATGGAAAATGGATTTGCTGAGCAGTGTTACCAGAGGAAGGGTGTTGCCAGGATTCTCCTGGGACCCACTGATATCTCAGCAGGTGGGTTCTTACCAAGATCCAGATAGGCCACACAAAGAGTGAAGAAGTGCAGTTGTGTTTTTTTTTTTTGGGGGGGGTTCTTTTCGAGACAGGGTCTCCCTGTAGACCAGGCTGCCCTTGAACTCACAAAGATCGGCCTGCCTCTGCCTCCTGAGAGCTAGGATTAAAAGTGTGCACCACCACATCCGGCAAAGAGTGCAGTTTTAGATCTAGTCTGTCCCTGTCCCATAAGCAGAGGCTGAGATGGTGCAGGCTGAACAGCCAGGTGGTCTCAGCCAGTCACCAGCCCTGTGCCTTCCCTGTCTAAGAACTGGAAACTCCTCCTGCTGGATGGGTGGTTGGCTGGGAAGCACAGGGGGTCCTGAATGGGCCACTTAGAATCCCATCTTGGTACACTGAGGAACATGGGATGGAGTCTTCGAGTTTCATTTTTCCAGACAGAAAAGTTTTAAAGTGCCTGTGGTACAAACACAACTCCAAGTCCACAGGCCACTGAGCTGGGCTCCGGCTCCACGTGTGTTTCTTATAGCTAGAGAAAACTGAAGATTTTAATAATTGATAAAAATTCACCCTTTTGTTGCATTATTAAAAAGCAAAAAGTTCAACTGCTCAACAGCGAAAGGAAGCTGCTCATAAGAAGTCATGAGTTCCTGTGGCAGGCTTTGCTTTGTGGGAAAAGCCAAAGAATGGCTAATGTGTAAAACCAACCTGTGCATTTACACACTGTGCTTTCTCTCCCTGGAGCTGGGATTAAAGATGTGAAGCACGATGCCTGGCTAGGTTGTGCATTTATAGCTAGATTTTTTTTTCTTTTTAGTGTGTGGCCAATTGTTCTCTGAATGCCCTGGGTGTGTTTTAGAGTCTATTATCCCCTTAAAGGAAGCTGAAGAAGTGAGATCATCCCCCAACCCTCAAAGCAAAGCCTGTTTACTAGGGGGCCCCTTCCAATAGCTTCCATATATGCTTAATTCATCCTTTAGAAGGGAGGCGGGAGGGAGTTGGTTCATAGGTAGAACACTAGCCACTTGCCTCCAGATATCTAAGGGCTGAACTTCCTCTGGTGTCAGTCCATCTCAGGAAGCAGGTGAGACTAAGCCTCCATAAACCCTGGGCAGAGAGCAGATACCAGCCCTAGGGGGTGGGGATATCTATGTGAGTCCCTGCTGAGGGGTGTCAGCTATTGCCTGCATGTCTTTGCATCTTGAGTCATCTCACACCAAGAATCCTTTATCCGGGGAAAGCTGTCAGAAGTGCCTTCGAAATCACCACGGGAGTCTTCAGAGCTGCAAGGGGGAAGGAATCCAGCCTCGTAGTCTTCACGCA
This sequence comes from Rhizomys pruinosus, assembly GCA_009823505.1. Classification (NCBI taxonomy): domain Eukaryota; kingdom Metazoa; phylum Chordata; class Mammalia; order Rodentia; family Spalacidae; genus Rhizomys; species Rhizomys pruinosus. Next base: position 43,871 of record VZQC01005507.1, on the reverse strand, counting down.
CTGGGACCACTGGGACCTCCAGGGAACACCTCGCTCCAATGCCAGCAGCTCTCCCTTTAGGGGAAGCTCTACAGCTTTATGAGGAATGGTTTAGCAGCTGAACACAGGAAAGGAGTAATATTTGGCCTTTATTTGGAAAGGAGAGTCTAGTTTATAAATGGATTGGGGGAACAACTTCAAACAGAATCTGCACTGGCCTTCCATGGCAGTGTTTTCATGGTAAAAGCTGAGGCTCATGGTGTGAAGTCACCAAGGCTGGAGAGTAGATGGAGTGGGCCTAAACGGAGAACCAGGGCCGGGGAGTGCTAATCAGCTCAGTTTCTATGGAAACGGGAAGTGTTTCATTTTATTACAGCAGGGTGAGCCTACAGAAAAGGAGATAATGGCCAGTGCTCTCTTTTAAAAAGTCATGCTCCAATTTGGATAAAACTGGTGTAATTTGTTAGACGGGAAATATACCTGCTACATTAAATTATGGCAGCATAAATAAAGCAACAGAAGAAAAGGAGAGAAAAAGAGGATAATTTGATTAGGTAGATAAATGGTTCTAGGCAGGAAGGAATATGGATCTTTCTCGTATGCTCTGACCCCCACAGCCAAGCCAGCCTTTTACCCACATTTAAAATTAATAGAGCAAAACTCTGGCTAATGATGGAGCTGCGTGCTTTTATTTGGATAACAACCTTGCATTCACCTCTTCTATGAGTTTAAATTAGAGGGCCACTAGAGAGCACACCTCACTGTTTGATTTGAAGGTAAATAAGCCAATCATATTCTTACTTAAATATGTATGCACATGTTCAAAATTCGAGTTATATTTGTGAATATTTCTCTGTGCTGCTGCAGAGTCTTTCGGAGGCAGGAACACATTGGATTTAGCATCCTGTGAGGTTTTCTAGCTATTAAAGAATGGATCTGACTCAGGTGTGCTAGCATATGGCCATAATGACAGCGCGTGGGAGGCCAAGGCAGGAAAATCAAGATTTCCAAGCCACCCTGGGCTACATAGGGAGACCCTACCCCCCCAAAGAAAAAAAAAGATGAGAAGCAAACAGAAAGATCTGAAACAGTAAGCCAACATCCCAATAGAGTCAGTGACAGGCCTTCTGTGCCCACACCTTCCCTGCCCCCTCCATTCCTTGGCAGGAAAACTGGGCCCAGACGCTCTCTCTGAGAGCTTTGTGAATTGATGCAGAGCTTCTATTTACTGCTCTGGTGGAATCGCATGTTGATTTTTATTGATATTTTTATTTATGTTTGCATAAATATTTAAATTATCTCTAGTCTATTTTTTCATGTTCTGGATGCTTGGGTAGCATCAGGAATGAAATGGCTTTGCTCTTCCCCCTCCTTGACTTTATGGTCTGCAAGTGATAACTTTTCTAATGTTGCAACAATGAACAGTCTTATTCTGACAAAGATGCCCTTAGGCTGGACAAAGAGCTCTGTTGGCGGGGTGCTTGGTGAGCATGCATGAAATCCCAGACTCCATCCCCATCACTGCATGAACCAGGCTCAGTAGCATATACCTGTAATCCCAGCACTCAGGGAGAGGACACTGGAGGGCCTGAAGTTCACAGTCATCCTTGGTGGTGTGGCAAGTTCAAAGACAGCCTAGAATATATGAGACCCTCATCTCAAACAAGCCAGTAAGCAACTAACTGAAAAAGAGGACCATTCTGTGGTCAGAGAAAGATCTCAGTGTCTTATGTGGTTTCCAGTTTCCAAATGGAAACACTGTGGAGTCTTAAGTGGATTTGTATACTAGACAACATTCTCGTGTCTATACTGGGGAACAAGGATCCCCACTGGGTCATCTGAAACAGAGGTCTGGACAGACAGGTGTGTGCACTGCCCAAAGTCAGCTCCCTTTCGTTGTTTCTGCCCTGATGGTCATTGCAGAGCAGAAACTGCCCACCAACATCTTCAGGGGAGGCCCCTGGTGTGCCCAAGCATTCCCCATGAAGAAGTGGGGGTTCCTGGACACTGGTCTGTGTAACTGACTTGCCAGATTCACTTTTCTGTTCACAGCTTTCACAAGTTCTTGTCATTTTTGGAGCCTTAGGGCCAATCACATCACCACAAGGAGTGGCTAGGCTAGATGACACTCTGAGAACTTGTAAGGGTTTTGGCAGTGATATGAACAATCCTAGCAGGGGGCTAGTAACCATGACTTGGGGTGCAAATTGAGATGGTGAGGGGCTCCCAATGGTGACAAGAGAGAAGAAGCAGAGCTCTCCAGGACCCAGAGCCAGGCTGACTAGATATTTGGCTCAGAAGTGCTGCGTGGTGGCGGGGGGTGGGGGTGGGGGGGCTGCTGGGATTTGTGGGAATCAGGACTTAAGTTACTTAGACACCTACATATAATGGAAGAGTGTAGAAGCCAGTACAGAAGCCTTACTTACACACCCAATAGCCAGGATCAGTAAGGGTTTTCCACAGACACTATCTTTTCATGCTGTGTCTAGGATACAGGATTTCATTTCTAATCTGTAAGTGCATAATTTTCATTTGTGCATGTATTTTAAGATATTCGAACAGTTTGTCAAGACACGAATAAAAGAAGAATACAAGGAAAGGAAAAGCAAGCTGCTGCTAGCCAAAGAAGAATTCAAAAAACTTCTGGAAGAATCTAAGGTATCACCCAGGTATGGAGTTTCCTGGGGCTGGAAATCATCGGTATAGAGTTCTTTTCACTGGATCATAGGATTCAAACATTTACCTGAGAGACCCCTTAGAGACAAAAGCCCGGCTCCCCTAACTGACGCCAATAACTGAAGCTGGAACTTCTTTCCAGTCAGGTACGGAGTGGGGTCTGCTAAGCAAATTCCTCCATTGTCTTACATTCTTCCCAGAAGCCCCCCGAAGGTGGGCAGCCCTGACTGTGATCTAAGTTACCAATCTATGGTGAGTCCATGAGATGGGGTCAGCTCCTGATCAGATGACCAGAGAGAACAAAGCAAAAGAAACCAGTACCACCTAAAGGAACTACAGGGTTCCCTTGCTGGGGAGTGCTCAGCAAGAGGCCTGGTGAAGAGGGGCTGAAGACACAGCAGGCAGGTGAGCCCGGGTAGCAGCTGCCCAAACTGCTTCCAACAGACAAGAAGGCATGATGACCACGAGACAGCGTGACGTAGGGCGATGCTGGAAGCAGTCAGAAAAATCCTCACAGGCTGAATTCTTTAAAAGTAGATTTAATGTGGGGATTGTTGCTTTAAAACTTAGTGAACAGCTATACCATCTAAGCAGAATAATAGAGCATTTTTGTTAAAACTTTGTTTTTTGTCTTTTTGAGACTCCCAGTATTTATAGGGCTAAGGCAGGAGGACTTTGAATTCAAGCCTAGCCTGGGCTATGTAGTGAGTTCCAGGCTTGCCTGGCGCTCAGAGTAATGGAGACCTGATTACAAAAAAGAACAACAAAAAGATGCCGGGCTGTGAGAGAACACCCAGTTTATCACCAGCACTCAGGAGGCAGAGCAGGCAGATGGATCTCTGTGAGTTTCAAGAGCCAGTCTTGGCACTACAGAACAAGTTCCAGAGCCAGCTGGGACTACATTGGAACCGTTGTCTCAAAAATCCCAAAAAAAAAAAAAAAAAAAGAAAACAAAACAAGAAAAAAGGTTATTATAAGGTAAATAATTAAACATTTGTTCGTGAGTTTTCCATATGTCATACTATTTTGCGTAGTGGTGTTCGCGCGCTTTGTTAGTATGTGTGTGTCTATGCCTCCACCCTTGTGCAGAGAGCAGAGGAAGTCAACAAGTGTTCTCTGTCGCTCTCTACCCGATTCCTTATAAGGCAGGTTCTCTTGCTGAAGCTGAACTGGAATAATTTGGGTGTTTTGTTTGTGTTTTGTTTTGCTTGGCTAAGCTGGCAGCAAGCCTCGCTTATCCTCCTAGTCTGTCCCCATCAGTGCTAGGGTTAAGAGTAAGCAGGACCATACTGGGCGTGTTCTATGGGTGCTAGTCCTATGCCTGGGGAGTATGCCCTTAGACCATGAGGAATCTCTCCAGCCCTTGTATTTTAGATGAGAACATACAGATCTATATTGTGAATGGAAGTTTATTTGTCCTTCTATGAAGACTTGGTGTCTAGTTTGTCTTCTATTGCGCATGACAACAACACTCTAATACCAACTTTGGGTGGAAAGGGTTTCATTACTTATCTCCTGGTCCAACAGTTCATCACTTAGAAGCCCAAGGTTAGGAACTCGGGCAAGGAACCTGAGGCAGGAGCTGAACACAGGCCCTGGAGGAATGCTGTTTCACTGGCTTGCTCCCCTTGGATCATGCCCAGCCCGCCTTCTTATACAGTAACACAACAACCTGCAAAAAAAAAAAAAAAAAAAATAAAAAAAAACAGGGTGGACTAACGCATTGTGGGCTGGGCCTCCCCACTGTGATATCTGCAACCATCAATACAATATGTCCACAGATGTGGCCAAGGCCAATCCAACGGAGCCAATTCCCCAATTGATGTTCCTTCTTCCCAGGTGTTTCTGGTTTGTGTCAAGTTGACCAAAGCTATCCAGCACATTGACCCCTTGTCAACTGACACACAAAACCATCACTATTAAACCACCAACCTTTCCAGTTCTTATCCCCAAGTATGATTTAACATTAATCACAACCTAAGACAGTATTTCCTTAAAAGCCCCACAGTCCTTAAAATGTCCAAACACTTAAAAGTTCACAGGTCCCTATTAAAAGTCTCTTAACCTGGCACAGTAAAATCCAAAACAAGTACTGGCTTATTTCAAAGGGAAGAATCTTGCACTCTCAAACAAAACCTAAAGTCCAGCAAAGTAGCGCAGGGCTGGACACCTGGGATCACTCATGATCGTTCTGGGCTCCAAAGGGTGTCAGCAGCTCCACATCTCCGACTCTGCTGTCCGGGCACACACAGCTCATCTCGAAGGCCCAGGCCGACTCCAGTGCCACAACTGCCACTGCCTTTGGTGGTCATTCCATGGTCCTGGCATCCCAAAAAGCTGGGGTCTCCAATAAAACTGAGGCATCACCTTCACCAATGGTCTTCTTCTGGTCTCTCATGATGCAAAGCCTCAGCTTCTCTCCATGACGCCCTCAATCCTGGGGTATTCACGGCAACCAAGGTGCAACTTCCACCAATGGTCTTTCCTGACCCCTCTCACATGGCCAAGCCTCGGCTGGCTCTCTGTGACCCTCAAATTTCAACACCAAAAACATATGGAGACTCTTACACATTACAAAGTCCTGCTTATGGCTTGAGATGGAGAGGCTCAGGTCCCCTCTGGATCACAGCTTCTGTGTGTACTGACAACCGCCGCCCCCCTGATGAAATTCTTCCCAGAAGATTCACCACAGTGATGCGGGTCTCTTGTAACGTACAGCTGATTTTTCACCCCAGCTAACCAGCATCAGTTTGTTCCAGTACAACAAAGATTGTCACTTCAGGTTCTGTTCCCTTGTTACTTTACAGCTGATTCTTCAGCCCCAGCTGACCCAGTTGACCAGAACCCACATATTAAACAATCCTGATGATCTCTGCTCCCCTTTGAAACTAGAAACTGATCACAAGCCAGGCCTCCATCTTCTACAACCTTCAGCAAAGCTGTTCCAAGGTCCATACCCATGATCTTTAGGCATTCAATAATTTTTTCTACACCAAGTTTCCAAATGTTTCCACAAATTCCTCTCCAAATACCAAGGCCAGCACGGTCATGGCAATACCTCACGCTAGGTACCAATTTCTGGTACCAGTTTCTCTTCGTTTGCTGTGACAAAACACGCTGATCGAAACCAATTTGTGGAGGAAATGGTTTATCCAGCTGACATCTCCTGGGTCACAGTTTCATCACTTGAGGGACCCAATGTGAGGAACGCGGGGCAGAACCTGGAGGCAGGAGCTGAAACACAGGCCATGGATAAAAAAAAAAAAGAAAGAAAAGAAATGCTATGTTCACTGTGATTTTTTTTTTGTGCTGCCCCTTTCTCATGCCCGCCCGCCTGCGTTACAGGCACAACAACCTGCCCAGGGTGGCACTACTCATTGTGGGCTGGGCCCTCCCATACTGCTCAACCATCAAGACAATATTCCACAGATGTGGCCACAGGCCAGTCCAATGGAGCCAATTCCCCAATTGAGGCTCCCTCAATCCAGGTGTGTCAAGTTGACACTAAAGCTATCCAGCACACTTGGGCATCCATAGTTTGATTGGTAATATGTTTAGTTGAGAAATGAGTGTGTGAGTGCTGACTCCACCATGTGTCTGAAACCTCTCCCAATGCAGAGGAATCTCTGAATGAGAAAGGTGAGCATGGCTTAGGCCTTTGGAGATGCTAAGGAAGAAAACAGGTGTGTCTGGTCATCTTTAAGGAGAGACTTCTAGGCAGAGTCCTGAGCATTGGGCCTAGCCCTGGCTTGTCTGCCCAGGAGTGGCCAGGGGCTGGAGGAAGGGAGGGTGAGAGGGGCCAGGAAACCCATTCAGGAGCTCTGCCACATTCCAGGCCTGGCCTGGGCAAGAGATGACAGGGTGGACATTCCTGTGTTTCTGTGACTTCAGCTGAATGGAAGTGACAGTACCTCAGAAAGCGACAGAGGGAACAGGTGAGGAGCTGCTATGCTGTCCTCATGCGCAGCTGCCAAGACACTCAGCGACCACAGCTGTCACCATCTTTTCCTGCTGTTGTTACTGAAGATTTAGCTCATTTTCCTACTGTCCATTGGTGAGAGGCTAGTGGCGATTCCCAAGATCTTCCCATGGCAGGTCATGAAGACAGACACGGGTCCAAAACAGACTCGGCAAGTGAGGGAAAAACCTCGAATACATTTCACACATGCATACAACACACAACACACATCCCACCACAAACATCTCACACATCGCACATCCTACACCCCCACAGTACGTATATAAACACATGCATCACACATGTATGCATCACATACAACCTCCCACACACATCTCACACACCCCAACCCCCCACACCATAGCACACATACACGCATCACATTCTAGCACATACCCACCATGCTACATACATACACCATGTACCCATTACAATCCCCAACACACACATACACACAAATCTTGCATGTATCATACACATACTCTGTGACACACACATCACATGAACCTTATACATACCACAGATACCACCATGTACCCGACCAGACACATCACACACATCATCATATAACTACCATTACACACATACCCCCATGACATACACCACACATATACCCCATCACACACACACACACACACACACACACACACACTCCATTACACATGCATACACTTACATAATACATCCATACAAATACTGTGAGAGAAATCGAAGGTGATTAATTACACTCTTATTTAAAAGTAGTGTTCCTTATCTGCTGTATTGTAGGTAAGTGGTACTGTGTATTTAAGGGTTATACCATAATTTATAGGAATACATACAGATAGTAAAATGCTTGCTATAACAGAGCAAATTAAAATATTTTAAAACACAATTGGCATATATGACTTTCATAATTGCAAAGCTGTTTATAATCTTATAAACAACCAGAGCTTCTCTAAGATTTTCCTTTCCTCTCCCTAAGTCATCAGTGTCCTGGTAAGGTAGGAGCTGAGTCTCAGAGGTAGATAGGTCTAACTGCTGCTGTCCATGGAGGTCTGTCTCGGGTCCCTCCTGAGAACCTGTGTGAGCAGTGGAACAGTAGCCCGAGGCCTGTCTCTTCCTGGGCATCCCAGGGTGTGTACCTCTCAGCTTCCATGTGGACCCCTAGGGATGCACAGTGTATGTTGCTGCCATCTTTGCTTACAGCAGAGGCCACGATGCACGGCGGTCACTCAGATGACTCGCAAAGCCCCAGAGGCAGCAGAACACAGTGCCATCCTTGAGCAAGGCTGCGGTGCCCTGGCTGTCATCTTCCCTTTTCTTCAGTGACAATTTTCTACAGAGATGCCCCAAGGGGGGCCTGGGTGGGAGCGGCATGTGCTGCCTCCCTCAAAGAAGCTTTGGCTCCCAGGCAGGAAGGAAGAGGGGACCACATCATGGGGATTGTGAAGGGTTCGTGTCTCACCTGCAAGATAGAGATAGAAGTGCATGTGCTGGCCAGTTGTAAATCACTAGAGATGGGAGGGAGAAACAGAGGAAATGAAGAGAGAAAGGGAAAAGAGAAGTATGGAGAAACCAGAGAAGGGGAGTTTCCTTTCAGAGAACCATGTAAGCAAGTGCTCCCCGCAACTGGGTGATGCAGGAAGGGGTCCTGATAAAACATGGGAACATCCATCTTGTCTTTTTGGGGGAGGGTCTTTTTTTGAGACAGGGTCTCCTCGTAGCCCCGTTTAGGCTGGAACTCACAGACATCCACCTGTCTCTGTCTCATGAGTGCTGGAATTAAAGGTGTGCGCCACCACCTCTGGCTATATCTTGTCTTTTAACAGCTGTGTCTGTATATGCTAGTCTTCTCTGTATAAAAGTCTAATAAGCTGCAGTGATTTAATGCAATAATTGGATGTGTGAAGGAAAACATAAACTCACTTTTAAAGAGAAATGGGGGCCCTAACAAGAGTCTCCTGGACAAAGAATGACTTTTCCATGTAAGCTGGCTGCTCAGGACCAACCATCCTCCGTGGTGAAGACTGGGGGTCCCGAGGACTCCTTGGCTCACTCAGCATCTAGGGACTTGGGCAGGTTGGGAGCGCAGGTTGTGCAGGTCTAGTGTTGTTGCAGAGGCCTGACCTTCCTCTCCCCTTAGAGCTTCTATGGGTGGTGGGCCTAGACTCGCTATCAGGCAGGGCTGGCCTCTGTGTTTACCTCCAGGGGACCCCTCACCCAGCAACAGAGGGTTCACTACATGGAGAGCTAAGTACTCCCTACCAGCCAGCCAAACCCAGCACTCAGCATGAACAGAGAGTGGAGAGCAAGGTGGATGGCAGTGTCTCTAACCAGTGCAGGAACACCCAATCACCCAATCAAATTCCATAAGGCTGAATAGGCCCAGGCCCTGAGAGAGCTCAGCATCACTCTCTGGGCCCCTAGAGAAGGCCAGAACTTCTGAAGGAAAGTAGGAACCAACTTGGATAAGACAAGAGGGAAGACTTTGCTGGGCAGAAGGAGCAGCACTGTGAAGTGAAGTCCCAAGGCAGGAGGAAATCCAGAGGGAGCAGGACAGTGCGGAGACCTGTGTGACTGCAGAGGCTCTGGGGGAGGGAAGTCAGAGACCAGTGTTGTGGGAGCAAATTTGGTCAGAGCCCTCAGGACCTAGGTCCCCCGCAGCCCGTTGGCCCTGGCATGCTGTCCCCTGGAGATTTCTTGTCACTCCGAGGAAAATTGAGACTCATTTTCTGGGGAGACATCTCAAACAAGTCTTTCTTATTTTCAGGACCACATTTAAAGAGTTTGCAGAGAAGCACGGCCGGGATCAGAGGTTTCGCCTTGTCCAAAAGCGGAAGGATCAGGAGCACTTTTTCAACCAGTTCATACTGATTCTTAAGAAACGGGACAAGGAAAACAGACTAAGGCTCCGGAAAATGAGATGAGTCTGTTCAGGGTGCAGCAGGGCAGAGCCAGCGGCTGAGTGCGTGCGCACGAGGAGACAGGAGGCAGTGTCGGTGGCCAGACCCAGCTCTGCACAGCTGAGGTGGCCGTGGACACCGGATGGTCTCAGAGAATTACTGTTTCATATTGAAGCTCCCTCTTTTTGTACATCGTTCCCAGTTTGATGCATTTCTAATTGCCATGAGATGTTGAGTCCTTGAGTGTTTTAATTATGCAAATTACTTGCAATATACACAAATTACATAAATCCATTGCAGGTTTTGATGAGGCAGAAGCAGGAAATAGCCACAGCCATCTCGCGGTGTTTGCGCTGCACGGGACTGTCCAGAACTTCTCTGAGACCTTCATGACTCATCCTCTTCAGGCCTTCCGTGGTGTCCCTAGGTTACAGTCTCTCGTTTTCTGAGTAGTAGAAATAGGGTTTCATTATTCATCACAGTGATAGCCAAATATTTTGACACCTGTGTGGATCATGATTGCCTGCAGGTAGCTAAAAGTGACCACGGATTCCCCCATAAAGGTGTCCAGGCCAGGAGAAGGGAGCTGTGCTGGCTGTCAGAAGTCCTTCTTAAACATAATTATTTTGTACAAAACCATCATATTACTATTTGAGTTATTTTTATTGTATGCCCAGAGTTTGCATGAGATTTTTCTCATCATCTTTGTATAAAAATTAAAATTTTTTTTAATCAATAAATATTTTAAACCAGTGTGTTTTCTGGCTGGGACACTCACTACAAGCTTAAACAGCAAAATTGTTTCAACTAAAGGTTCCCAATTCTAAATGATTCTAGGGAAGATGATTTCACACCTATTCGGCTGTGTCTGGATGCTAGAAAAGAATCTGACCGCACCGCACCTGCCCACCTAGGCTAGAACAACACTGGAAAAACTTACCTAATTGGGCCTTTCAAGTATTGAACACCTGCTTATTTATGTGAAGGCTTGTGGAGATCCTATTTCAGAGATAATGCCTTTGTTCCTAGCAAAGAGTGACCCCTCACCTACTTATTTCTTATATAGCAGGTTCTGGTGACATTATAACACATATAAAGCTCTGGTTTTAATACTTGTGCTGTGAATACATCACCATCTCTGCTGGACTCTTGGGGTTCAGGGTGATGGCTGAGTTTCAGGATATTGGACAATTTACCACCCAGATGGGTTGTGACCCTTGCAGTAGGAAGCTGTAAGGAAGAATACAGGGGCAGTCTTGGGAGGGGCTGACACCAAGTCAGAGGACACTCAGGATTGGAGATCCATCACCCTGTGACTTGAACAGGGACTTTTTTTTCAGTTCTTTGTTGTTCTCTCCAACTTGTATTCATACAGTATATATACATATATATATATAGTTATATATATACGTATATACATAGTTATATACATATACATAAATATATATACACGTATCACTTGAATTGGAGGACTTTTTTTCCTAAAAGATGTCATGTTTTCCTTAAGGAAGTGCTCGAAGTTTCCTCCTTGGCAATCCCAAACAACTATCAATCCTGCACTTTTGCTCCACATTGGGGTGTTTCCCTCCCATGGTCCCCCAAATGAAGTCCAGTAAGCACACATCCCAATAGGGACTTTTTAAAAGAAAGAATTGCTGATATGACAGGTGGCTGGGGTCGTGGCCACCATAAGTAATGATTAGTAATATAAGGCTGACAGGTGAGCAGAGCAGCTGTGCAGTCCATAGTGAGCATCTGAGCAGAGGCCTCTGCCATGGCCAAGGAATCACCTGGCTGTAGAGGACATAGCCCTGACTCTGTGAAAGGCAGACAAGGCATCGTTGTATGATGGCGGAACTTGCTGGAAGGTCATCCTAAGCCTTTCAGGCAGCTGTCAGAGTGGGGACGAGGCAGCCACTAGGATGCGCTAGCGACTGAGCCTGGAGTGCCAAGATCTAGAGAAGCAGTGGGGACAGAAGGGCCGGGTGCCAAGGAGCAGCGTCCAGTCCACCATGCTCCTGTATTTACGCAAAAGCAGCTTCCTCCTCCTCATCAGAGAATATCCATTTGAAGGGCCACAGCAGGCTCCTTGGCTGCTGTGAGGCTGAACACCTGACCAGAAATGAACGGCCATCTTGAATGTCATCCTATCCACCCAGCATAGCATGAAAAGGGCTTAGTGTATGAGTGCTTTGTGTAAAATGGGAATGGAATGGACGGGGATGCCCTGCCCAGCTCTGTAATTGAAAGGGGTAGATGAGGCCTGTTGAGTAGAACACAGTGGGTGCGGCTGCCCATACAGCCCTAGAAGACATCCTCGCACTCCCTCTCACCCCTGGGCCTGCTGCCCTACATGGGTGCCTCTCCCTCTCCCCATACCTTCCGCCTCACTTGGGCTTCTTGTCATCTGCTGACACACCAGGAAAGGCACATGCTGCCATTGAGGGTTCTGTCTCCCAGGGTGTGTCTATTACAGTTGCCTAGAGAAGCCCTAGAGGTCATGGTGAAGGGCAAGTCTCACTGTAGATGGACTTTAAGCCCATCAGAAGCGACAGTTTTATAAACAGTGACATCCATGCTGTGAAAGGAGGCACTGGCACATGTGCTGCGGTTAATGAGGCCAGTTAAGGATTCGGAGAGCACAACGTCAAATCTGAGATCTAGAGTTGGTGTACCAGGCTGCGTTCTGTTGCTATCACAAAATGCCCGAGGCTGAATGATTTGTATGACAAAGAAGTTTACTTATCTGATAATTCTAGAGTCCCAAGAGCATGAGGCCTTCTTCCTGGCTCTGGCAAAGGCTTCATGGTAGATGGTACACAATGGCAGGGCTATGCAGGGAAGTCCTGTCTTACCACATAGTAAGACAGGACTTCTAAGGGAGGCCATCCACTCTAATAGCCATCCGCTAAGGAGTACTGCTTATTAGCTTTTTCAAGGAGTAGGGTCTCAGTGATCCAGGGACCCCCCCCCCGGGCCTCAGTTCCTCTTGAAGGAGCCACTGCACCTCCACACTGCCACAGGGTTCAACTGGGAACAGACTCAACCTCATCCAAACCACTGCAGTTGGCATGGGACACAGGTAGAGGGGTTCATGCCCATGAACTTAGATCAAGGTGCCAGGTGCACATGAGGAGGTGTGTTGTGATGACTGGCAGCCTGTGACTGCACCAAAGCTGCCAAAATGTCAGAAACACAGGTGCACATGCACAAACCAGATTGCCCTTTGTGGCTGGGTGGCCCCTTCCGGAGGACTGTTGGGTGGGATTCCTCCTTTCTGCTGAGGATGATTTTCTCCTCACATCCTGCATCCCCCAGGGGACGTTCTTTCCCACTGGAAACACCTTCTCTATCACCAGGATCCTTAGTCACATATCTCCATCCATGAAGAAGGAATGACATCCCCCTCCCCTGGCAACCTCCCCACTATCTTGCTGCACCATGAGTTCATGGCCATCCAAGTCACTGGCACCTCCATGACCCTATCACCCAGATCCAGCAGCTCTGCAGTGTCTGGAAGGGACAGCAGGAGACCTGATCATAGTGGTACTGCTGTCTGCTGAACAGGGTTCATGTCTCAGAGCAGTGCCAACATGTAGAACTGTCCTCCCTGGAGACATCCTGCATATCCAAACCTGGAGGGAAGTGTCCTTCATTCAGCACCAATTCCCTGACCTGCCATTGAACTGTTATGTCACCACTGGGCATGGGAAGCTTGAAGAGCCTGTTTCACAAGGGCAGAAACCACCACAGGTCTGCAGACTTTCTAGCCATTCAGTAGCTCCTCGGCACCGAGGCAGAACATAGAGGAAGTGGCTGCTGCGTTGGCAGCACGAGCCATCCTAATTATTGCAACATGCTCCCAATCACCATAGTTGGACTAGGGGGCCACGGCTGGGCCTGTGGGGTTTGCCAGGTGTCCTAAGCACTGCCCTTGTGGCTCAGCACTGAGTGACCCAGCAGGACACCAACTAGCTCTGACAACTCAGCCATGGGAAAGACTCAAGGAAAAAAGCTTGGACTACCATATGTTGAAAGGCTGCTCAGCAGAACTAGGAGAGCTGAGTACTGAGTACCCTCCCAAGGCTCCCATCCATCTCAAGAAGGGGATCCTAGAGTAGAGGCGGCTTTGCTATCACTGCCTCCTTCCCCAACTCCCCATCGTCTCACATGGCCAGAGACCAGGTCAGTCCAGTAAGTGATTGAGTTGACTTTGCCTTGCAATGACTTTTACCCTGAGTCAGGACCACAAGTATGTCATCATCAATGCCAGCATAAAGGGAGTGGCCCAGCCCCGTCATGTGATCTATCCCTCAACTTTGTCTCACCTCCTCTCTGTTTCCTCTGGCTGAGGAGTTTCCACACAGCAAGCTATGGCCGCCTTCCCTTCCAGCTGTCCCTGGCTCTAGCAATGGAGGAAACAGCATGGAATTTGGAGGTGGAGCTTGCGTGTTGGCTCTCTCTCCCTCCCTGCTCACCTGGGGCCCAAGATCAAAGCTCTGTGCAGTTGTCCTACATAAGGAGCCTGCAAGGCCTAGGCTGTCATTCCCACCCCTTTGATGGCTTGTCCACTGGGGATGTTGCCTCTCCTGGGTTTCCCTCAGCAACAGCTCTATTTCTGCTGCAATCACCACCCCCCACCAAGCCTCCTTGGTGGTACCTGTTGAGGGTCCTACCTAGTTGCACTTGACCCAAGATCACCACCATCAGCTTTGCTTTCCTAATGCTCAGCAATGGCTATCACCCATTTGCAACTACAGTTCCATGGGAAACTGAGTCAGAAGGGTATGGAGCAGACCACATGTTCACAGCCTCAGCATGGGGCCCCAATCCTCATCCACAGATGTGGGAGCTAACATTTTCTCTTCACGCAATCATGACTATGATTCTAAGAAGCTAAAGTCACAGAGAGGTGAATGAGATAGCATCTATATTCATGCCCTTTTGTGGATCAGTCCACATGCATGACAGGTGATCTGAGATGTGATCAGGTGAGCCCTTAGGGACAAAGCTACTCTATAAATCCATGGGAATGCATGTCAATTGTACTTCAACTATTTCCTCCTTTTATGGCAACAGGTATGATGAAATTTGTTCAGTCTTGCATATATATACATGCACATATATGTATACACACCACACACACACACACACACACACACACACTAAAGACATTCTAGAAAATCTGCACACTATTGGAGAACCTTCTAAGGTTCTATTTCCTGTAAGTTTTGCATGTGTCATGCTCATTTTAAATGCCACTAACATAGCGCGGGTGAGCTCTGTAGTCACCTCTCACTGTTAAATTATAAATAATACTAAATAATGCATCTTCTGCCTGAGTCGGTCCATCAGCTGACACCAAATTCTCAGAGGACAAGCGTGTTGGAAGGAGGGACAGACAATCCTCCTGAATGCTGTGGCTAAACTTCCCCTTCCTGCCCCAAAGGCCGGTGCAACTTCTCCACGTGGTCATGGTCAGGATCCTGCCTGTCACCCTGCACCCCAGGTAGGAGTTTGCCTGTGACCCGCCCTGACCTTCTCCTTATAAGGACTTTCCGTGGACTCTGTACCTGCACCTGACACCGTGTCCTGGCCCTGGCTGGTGAGTTCTCTGCCCTCAATGCCCTCTCTTTATCTCCTCCTGACAGTGGTCAGCTGCTTAGTGGTGATGCCAGGTTCATCCTGTTCCCATGCCCTAGAGCTTCCTGCCCAGTGCAGATGTCCCTCAGAGCACCCAGCCTAAACACTCTACCCCAGGGGATGTCCCACAGGAAGAGGGGCCTTGGGCAACAGTGGCCAGAGTGAAAGCTTAGGAGCCATTGGCCGGCCTAGCTGAGACACACCATCCTAAGTGGATTCCTTACCCAGCAGCCTCTGCGTGGGCTGTGAGGCCACGGTCCTTAACAGGGCTCCAAGTCTTCCTGTTTGAAGCAGTGTCTATTAAGCTTTCAGTCAAAGGTTGTGCTCTGAAGAGGTATTAACACTAAGGAAGCATTGCCTATTTGCATTTTCCCAAATGCTTAAGCTTTTGCTTTGTTTCTATTATTTCCACTAAGCATTTAAAGTGTGACTCTCAGATGATCACGAAAGTCTCTGCCTTGCTGGGCTATGGCGCCTGAGGGTGGTATTTGCAGCCTCTGTGTCCTACTCTGCACGTGGGAAGGTGGGGTGGGCAGGCCAGTGAGAGTGAGAGGGCTGGGCGACCCAGGAGGGGATGATAGCCAGCACTCTTGCTATGTAACACCCTCTCTAGCTCTTCTGCTTTATTTATTATTTATTTATTTATTTATTTATTTATTTATTTATTTATTTATTTATTTATTATGTATCTGGCCAGGCCAGGCCCTCCCAAGACACCTTCCTTGAGCCCCCTCAGGAGCAGAATTCTTTGCTATGGCAAAGTCCCAGCCCAGCGGACTTCCATGGGGCATGTTCTAGACTCTTCGGCAAGGCTCCCAGCCTGAGAGAGCACAGCTGACACGGAGAGCTCAGACCCTGGCCCACCCAGAGTGCAACCCAAGTCAAAGCTAGAGCTGCAGTTACTATAAGCTGTTGAGTACTGGGGACACTTTCCCCACGTTCCTGTGGCTGGAACCTACTCCTGCTTCAAATGATTTGACTCTGGACCCCAGAATGACCCAGATATTAATCAACAGGTCACTTGGTAAGCATTTGGGACCAGGTGTCATGCTCTGGGCTCCTGCCCCTGGGGCTCACTCAGTTATTCCCAGTGCTCAGAGGTAACTTCCAGCCCATGCTCCCTCCAGGACCCTAAGGCTTAGGAAACACAGCCACACCTGCTCATAACACTGTATGACTCCCAAGTCTTCAAACTGTGAGGACCAAGCTGACTCCATTTTAGCTTGGTCAGCTACATCTTGGCCTAGAGAGTTCACCTCAGAGTTTTAAAAGAAGGGACAAAGGCATGGCATAGATAAATCAATCCCTTATTAGTAGAGCAATTTAACTTCTGCCAAAAAGCATACAGATAAATGCTTTATGGGAACGGAAGGTCCAGATCAGATAAAATAATAGGACAAGGGGTACAGAACAGGTGGACTGATCCAGTGAAAAACTGCCTGGTCTGCAATCACCAAGACCCCACCAATCAGAGAAAAGGTCACTGTAACTGCAGTGAAAACCCCCTAACCCCTAACTGGGAATAAAAGCTAAGGGAAATTAGGTCTCAGGGCCGCTGCCCTCCAGGCCCATGGGAGTGTGCTCGGCCCGATGCGTCGTCTGCTTTATCTATTCTGTCTTGGTTGTTGGTTGTTGTGACTTCTTTTCTGCTTGTTTGTAACTAACCTTCAATTAAACTCATATCTACAACTACTTGTGCCCCCCCCCGGCACCTTTCTTGCTTGAGTGTGGTGGATTGAGCCTAACAAAACTACTCCCTTTCTCGCCCCAGCCTCTAAGGTACCAGAGTCTCTAAGGACTCTGAGCTTCTGAGGACCTCCACATAGCTGTCTCTTCTTTCCTGTGACCCCCATCTATCCATTTCCTTGCTTGGTTCATTGCTGTGGTTGGACTAGACAGTAAGGACAAAAGTGTCATGAAGTCCTCTATGCAACTCAGAGGCTGACAGGAGGGCCCCACAGCCAAGTAGACACATGGCATAGGAAGGGCTGCGTGGTGCACACAGATGCAGGAGGCGAGGGCCCCACAGATGCAGAGCATGAAGACCCCACAGTTAAAGGAAGTGTGAGCCCCATAGAAGCAGAGGGTGAGAGCCCCAGTTATAGGAAGTGAGAACCCCACAGATGCAGGGGGTGAGGGCCCCACAGATGCAGAGAGTGAAGACCCCACAGTTAAAGGAAGTGTGAACCCCATAGAAGCAGGGGGTGAGGGCCCCACAGATTCAGGGCTAGTGAAAGCCTGCATTGGTTACTCTTCTCAATGATGTCACCTAATAGCTGACAAATCAACCTCATTTATGCCACACTGAAGAATCCATCATGTTGGGGAAGGTGCGGTGGCAGGAATGTGAGGCACCGGTCGGTCACATTCTACCACGGCCAGGAGGTAGAGAGACGCATGCTGGTTCCCAGCTGATTTTCTCCTTTTTATTCAGCCTGGGCCCTGGCTACAGATGGTGCCACCCACGTTCCCAAGTCCAGGGCAACTTTCTCTACACTGTTTGGGAAACATCCAAAGAGTCACACCTCCAGGTGTGTTCCCATGGTGATTCTAAATCCAGTCAGATCGATCATGGAGATAAGCCCTCACAGCCCTTCTTTGTGAGCAGTCCTTCCGGGATACTCTCATGGGTTCTTCGAACTGGACGCCAGCCCACTAATGAAGGCTCTGCCCTCCAGGTACCCTGAACCTCTCCATGTTGGGGGTTGGATTCAGCACATGAATTCAGGGGAGACACAGAAATTCAGACCAAGGCAAATGCGTTATCCATTTGTAGTCAGTGTCCAGAGATAGACCAGCAGCTGAGGTGGGGTACGGGGGCCCTTGTGACAGGAGTCGCACGCCTCTCCTGGGTGGGAGAGAGCAGCAGAGACATGCATAGGACAGACAAATATGAGGACAAAGACTCAGTCCAGCAAGGCCAGGAACAGGGAGAGGGGCTGGGATTCCTAGGGCTCAGACAACCTGAGAGCACAGAGCGTCTCCCTTTGCCAGGACACTCCTTCCTTAGGACTGTCTCATCAGGACAGTCATACCAGACTGCCCACAGTGACCACCATGTACCACAGTCACACTGGACTGCCCAAAGTGACCACCATGTACCACAGTCACATTGGACTGCCCACAGTGACCAACATGTATCAAGTCACACTGGACTGCCCAAAGTGACCAACATGTACCAAGCCACACTGGACTGCCCAAAGTGACCACCATGTACCACAGTCACACTGGACTGCCCAAAGTGACCACCATGTACTACAGTCACACTGGACTGCCCAGAGTGACTACCGTGTACCACAGTCACACCAGACTGCCCACAGTGACCACCGTGTACCACAGTCACACCGGACTGCCCACAGTGACCACCGTGTACCACAGTCACACCAGACTGCCCACATTGACCACCATGTACCACAGTCACAACAGACTACCCAAGTGATCACCATGTACCACAGTAAGACCGGACTGCCCAAGTGACCACCATGTACCACAGCCACACTGGACTGCCCAAGTGACCACCATGTACCACAGCCACACTAGACTGCCCAAAGTGACCACCATGTACCACAGTCACACCGGACTGCCCACAGTGACCACCATGTACCATAGTCACACTGGACTGCCCAAGTGTCCACCATGTACCACAGTCACACCAGACTGCCCAAGTGACCACCATGTACCACAGTCACACCAGACTGCCCAAGTGACCACCGTGTACCACAGTCACACCGGACTGCCCAAGTGACCACCGTGTACCACAGTCACACCAGACTGCCCAAGTGACCACCGTGTACCACAGTCACACCGGACTGCCCACAGTGGCCACCATGTACCACAGTCACACCGGACTGTCCAAAGTGAACACCGTGTACCACAGTCACACTGGACTACCCAAAGTGACCACCATGTACCACAATCACACTGGACTGCCCACGGTGACCACCATTTACCACAGTCACACCGGAATATCCACAGTGACCACCATTTACCACAGTCACACCAGACTGCCCACAGTGGCCACCATGTACCACAGTCACACCGGACTGCCCACAGTGACCACCATGTACCACAGTCACACCGGACTGCCCACAGTGACCACCATTTACCACAGTCACACTGGACTGCCCAAAGTGACCACCATGTACCACAGTCACACTGAACTGCCCACAGTAACCACCATTTACCACAGTCACACTGGATGGCCCACAGTGACCACCATGTACCACAGTCACACTGGACTGCCCAAAGTGACCAGCATGTACCAAGTCACACTGGACTGCCCAAAGTGACCAACATGTACCATAGTCACACTGGGCTGCCCAAAGTGACCACCGTGTACCACAGTCACACCGGACTGCCCACAGTGACACCATGTACCACAGTCACACTGGACTGCCCACAGTGACCTCCATGTACCATAGCCACACTGGACTGCCAAAAGTGACCAACATGTACCACAGTCACACCGGACTGCCCACAGTGACCACCGTGTACCACAGTCACAACGGACTGCCCACAATGACCACCATGTACCACAGTCACACCGGACTGCCCACAGTGACCATCGTGTACCACAGTCACACCGGACTGCCCACAGTGACCACCGTGTACCACAGTCACACCGGACTGCCCACAGTGACCACCGTGTACCACAGTCACACCCGACTGCCCACAGTGACCACTGTGTACCACAGTCACACCCGACTGCCCAAAGTGACCACTGTGTACCACAGTCACACCAGACTGCCCAAAGTGACCACCATGTACCACAGTCACACCGGACTGCCCAAGTGACCACCATGTACCACAGTCACACTGGACTGCCCAAGTGACCACCATGTACCACAGCCACAGTAGACTGCCCAAACTGACCACCATGTACCACAGTCACACTAGAGTGCCCAAAGTGAGCACCATGTACCACAGTCACACTGGACTGCCCAAAGTGACCAACATGTACCCTAGCCACACTGGACTACCCACAGTGACCACTATGTACCACAGTCACATTGGACTGCCCAAAGTGACCACCATGTACCACAGCCACACTGGACTGCCCACAGTGACCACCGTGTACCACAGTCACACTGGACTGCCCAGAGTGACCACTGTGTACCACAGTCACACTGGATTGCCCACAGTGACTACCGTGTACCACAGTCACACTGGACCGCCCACAGTGACCACCATGTACCACAGTCACATTGGATTGCCCAAGTAACCACCATGTACCAGGCTTTGAGTTAACTGGCTTGAATGGCAACCCTAGTTTCTCAGACAAAATGGCAGGTGGGCTTTTCTAACCCAAGGCCAAGGAACCTAAACCACAGAAACCAGAAACCAGACACTGGTTTTGGGTCCAACAAGCTTTCCTGGAAGTGACCGCTCCTTCCCCTGGCTCAGTCAGGGTGGCTTTGTTTGCCCAGAGTCTCCGTAGGTCTGGCAGGGGCCCAGGGGTTTCTGGTGTCTGTCCTGAGCTAGGGGGTCTCTTCAGGAGTCTCCTTGTCTGGGCCTCTGTCTCCCCATCTGTGGGACTCCTGACCCTGCGGCCAGGCACTGAGAGGACACTTGATGACACGGCAGTCATTTTCAGCACTAGTCTTCCTCACGGGCACAGAGAGGATAACCGGGAGAAGATTTGCCCACTGTCCCAAAGATGTGAGCCCCCCGAAGACCTCTGGTTACCTGACAGGAATCCACTTGGGGAACTTGAAACAAAAGGGGAGAGGAAGAAAGGAAGGAAGGAAGGAAGGAAGGAAGGAAGGAAGGAAGGAAGGAAGGAAGGAAGGAAGGGAGGGAGGGAGGGAGGGAGGAGGGAGGGAGGGAGGGAGGAAGGGAGGGAAGCCAGTACCGACCCCATTCACTACAAGAGGAATCACGGAGGAGGAGAAGCAACTTGATGTGGTCAGTCTCTGTTCCCTCCCTCCCTTCCTCTGTTCCCCTCCCTCCCTCCCTCCCTCCCTCCCTCCCTCCCTTCCTTCCTTCCTTCCTTCCTTCCTTCCGTTCCCCTTCCTTCCTTCCGTTCCCCTCCCTCCCTCCCTCCCTCCCTCCCTCCCTCCCTTCCTTCCTTCCTTCCTTCCTTCCTTCCTTCCTTCCTTCCTTCCTTCCTCCCTTCCTTTCCAGCAGCTTCCTTTCTAAAGAAGATTGGCCATCTCTGACCTAGAAGGCTTACCCTGACTAAACAGCCCTCTTTTCCTACAGAGGACAGCCCTCCTGAGAAGGTGGTGCTCAGAGTCCCTTGGCAGGACAGAGAAGAGCAGGGAACACCTACCTCACCTTAGACAGAAGCTAATGTCTGACATATTCCATGAACCCACAGTCTCAGGGCCATTTAACCATTTGGACAGTTGTGGAAAGACTCTGCTGACACTTGCCCATCTCTGTGAGTCTTCCCAACCTCACCATCTCCCTTCTCACTGGTATCTCCTTAGGAAGCAGGAACACCACCCATCAGCCTGCAGCTCAGTCATGCGGGCTGACAGCTGTTCTCGGAAGTGACTGGACAGTAAGTTTATTTTACATATAATTTGGGTATCAGTCCTGGATCATCTCTGCATCTGCCTCCTGCTATACTTTCCAGGACCCAGGATGTCAGCAGTCCCTCAAAACCAGAGGCAGAATGAGCAGATTATCCAAGACCCCAAACACCAGCAGAAAACAGACACTAGCTCCATTCCTGCTGACAAGCCCTGGGTGTGCAGGAAGACCCATCAATGAGTGCCATCTCTCCTGCTGACTAAGGCTCAGGCGCTGGGTTTGGGGAGACCACAGAGGTCAGGCCATGTGTGAGTTTGCAGCACTGGCTGAGACCTTCCTGGAGTGAAGAATTGCTTCCAGCCTGGTCACCTCGTCCAAAGCTCTCACCCGACTGTGACCTCAGTTTGCAAACCACAAGTGAAAACAGCTGCTGTCATGCTCCGGGCTTCCGTCTCCATACATAAAAGTTTGTAATCAAGTGATTTTGCCAACTCATTGCTGTCAAAGCCCCCATCAGGCATTTCGGTAGAATAAATCACGAAGAGAGATTATGTTGAAATGAACTCCTATAAAGGAGTAACAGCTTTATTTCCCTTCTGCTGAGTCCGCAGGCCCCCTGCCGAGGTGCGGTGCCAGGAGGTGCAGGTGGCACTGCGCACCCTCCTTTCCCAGCCACTGTTCTCTGAAGGCCAACCCAAACACGGGGAGTCTTCTCCTGACTCCTGGAATTTGGAGGAGGCTTGGGAGGGCTAGACATGGGGTGGGGATTCCTACATTGGCAAAATTATCCCACTGGGGGAGATACCACGTTCTACACAGCTCTGATGGGCTGTGATGTGTTCCCAGGCCTCTGTGACCTGGGAACTCCACGTCATTTAAAGAATAGCAAAGAGGGTTTCATGAGTAGAGGCCAGCTTGCAATGCCCAGGTCTCCTCCCTGTTGCCACCCCAGCAGCACTCAGTGCCCAGGTCATGCCCATGATCCTCACAGAGTCCCCATACACTCATGTGATCCACCTGGCAGGGAGGTCTTGACTACAGGCTCCAACAGGCCATGTAGCAGAAACCAGGCAATCTGCAGATTGCCATTTGCTGTTTTTATATTTTGGGCAGAGCTGGGGGAGACAGGAAAGGAAAACCAAAAGACTCATCTGTGGCCAGATTCTTATTTTCAGGAAGAGTCTGAGTGGGTCTTTATGCTCCCAGCGGCCTTGCACCCGTTTCACCTGCTCTCATGGGACCAGACCCTCAGTCCCGAATCCCGGAACCCAGGTCTTGTCTGCATCACAGCCTCTTGCTGGTTCCTGTGGCAGGGCTGTGTGGAGAGGCCCTTGTGAGGCCATGTGAGTGCAGATATTTTGTGAGTCATCAGGCTATGGGACACTTATGGAAGGTCCCAGGCCAAGAAGAACATCTCCCCTGGCCGCTACCTGTTCTTTACCGCATACTCAACCTCTTCCACCAAATGTGAACACTCTCTTAGCTCCTCCGGCCTCCTTTCTGCATAGAGAGGCCTTGCTGTCAGCAATCTCTTGGGCGACACTAGAATGAATGTAACGATTCATTCTAGAACACTTCTGTGGCAAGTCCATGATGATATGGCCTAGCACTGTGCACCCTTGGGGTGACTCTGAGGCTCTAGGATCCAATACCAGTTTCTAGAACTGAGACCATCCCAAACAAACCAACACAGTACCATCAGGGCAAACATCACCACTGTGCTGACACTGGAGCATGGTGGGTGAGGGATATATGCACCTGCTTGTATTTATGTGTATGTCACAGCCCAAGGTTCCAGAAGCCTCCCTGTGTGTATCTCCACGTGCCCATACCTGGATGTATCTAGCTCTACACTCCCTGTAATGCAGGGCTCCTGTGGACTGTGGTCTGGACCCCACATGGTCTTGCTTTAGAGAGATACTCTCTAATGGAGCAGGGAAATGGAAACAAGCGTGATGATGGCTCCCGGGAGAGGACGGATCTCTTCCATACCTTCCTGAGGGAGTTCCAATGGGCTTTCCCCCTGATTCATCTCCATGTTCACTGGAGACGAATCTCTCCATTTTAGCCCTCTAATTCTGCCATGAAGTCACAAAATGTGGGCTTCCCATATGCTCTTTACGATAAATCACCTCCAGCAAGTGTGCTAAGCAATGAATCACATTTACAGCCGCTCAGACATCCTCAGCTTCTCCAATGCTCACATTTAATAACAAAGTTGGGGCTCTGTGGCCCCTGTTTTTTTTTTTTTTTTACAACTCAAGCTAGCAGAATTGAAATGCTTTCTTGATTCAGGTGCATTTGTAAAGTACTGTCTACTCCTAGACATTATGCACCCAGCTGCCAGTGCTTAGAAGGCAGGAGGAATTTTGATCAACCCTCCACCCCAGTGACAAGCAGACACACTGTGTGGGGCCATCTCCTGTGGGGCTCCCTTTAGGCCAATGGCCTTGGGACCCGCTTGCTCTGTGGACTGTTGAGGGACAACTGTCTATAACAATTCTGTTCGGGGTCAGAGAGAGCTCTTTGTAGCTCATGTTCACTGCACTAAATTTTGGCTAAATCACAGGCCCAGGCCCATAATGGGAAGACATAAAAGAGGCCCACAAAACACTCTGAATTTTTAGGTTTTATTTAGGATATAAAAGAAATATTTATTACCATCCTACACCTAATAAATAGTTCTTCCCGTTTGCATCCTCACTGTGCAAGCTTACCCTGTATTTTAGAAATGGAAATGGCTCATAAAACCCCAGCTTCTCAGCTCTGCATGCCCAGACAGAGCCCAGCACCTCAGAAGCAGATGAAGTTCTCTCTGCCCTTGTTCCCCGGCAGTAAATTGCTCCTTGTGCTGATGCATTTGTTCTGACTTCCTTGGCCAGGCTAAGATCTGGCAATTGGGGCATCTATTTTGAAAGCCAGAACACTGGAAGTGACAGCTGCAGGGTGCCAGCCTTTGTGGCTGCTTGAACTCCCTATTGCCACCTAGTCTTCAGCTGTGGATGGCAGAGGGATCAAGTGAGACATACTCACTGCCCTTGGAAAACAAGGAGGCAGAAGTGGACATGGACCACCCTGACTAGATGCCGAGGCCTGTGTCAGCACAAGCCTGGGTCAGGGGGAGCTCGGTTCTGTAGGGTCCAAGAAGCCAGCTCACACAGTCGTCACACAGACAGCGTAAAGCAATATTCTAGATTTGTAACTGAGTCACAGAGAGGTGGTAAGCCCTTAGGCTGGGCCTGGACTACAGACAGGATGACTTGAAGACCTGAGCATCCAGCGCTGCTTCATGTCCCCAGACAGCTGGTAGGAGATGAGACCCACCAGGGACTTCTTCCAGCTATGCCCTGAGGGATCTCATCCACAGATACCAGCGCCCACAGCACCTGGAGGCTTAAGAGAATTGGTTTGCCAAGGCCACCTATGTAAACAATGTTATTGCTTTGTTGGTCCGGGATTCTTCTGCTAAGAGGAAAGTTCCATGTAATTGTGGCCCTAAGGTGTGTGTGTGTGGGGGGCAAGTATGAAGAGCATGGGTCAGAATGGCCTCCAGTTCCACCTAGAGATACTGGCCTGATAGGGGAGACAGTGTCCCCTTAGGTCATCCTTGCCATCTGCACCCAGGGAACAGTCTCTGCTCCAATTTCTCTGGGTTTGGAGTGAGTGGTGGGCTGGGCCAGGTCAGAGACTGGGGGATACAGCAAAGGGACTCAACCTCCCCCAGCTTGAGCTGGGGCCTGGAACGAGGAAGCTCTGCCCTGTGATTGCTGAGCTTAATCGCCCCTGCAGAGGTATTATTATAATCCCATCTTCTTATTTTTCGGGCTCAGATAGGATAGAGAATATATAACCTGATTATGCACCATATAATGTATTAAGCCAGCAAGGCCTTAAAATTAAAACATTTAAAAAGAGCTATCTAGGGAGGTAGTTAAAATCCATTTAAATCCTTATCAAATAATGAAAATATCTTCAGAAGAAGCATCAGCCTCTTAGCTATGTGTTCACCTCCAGGACCACTTGTGTTTTTAGCATGCGTCTAAAGACAGATTTACAGGAAAACTTACTGAAGATTTAAAGGTCTTCTCTGGCCACATGTTGACTAAGGAGCCGGGGTACAGGCTGAGTTCCTTAAATCTTCTTGAACTGTAATTGGGAGACGTGGGGTAAATGGGGGCTCCCTGGGCTGGAGGAGAGACAGAATGCTCTGCTGGACGCTGGCCCGTGCCTCCTGGGGTGCTTGGCCCTGACTGGCTGTGGGCAGTTTCAGTTGGAATGTCATGAACCAGTCCCTTCCCCTGGGCTGAGGTTTAGCATATGCTGGTCCCAAACTGCTGTCTGCTCTGAGCATGAGCATTTTCACAGCGGGCAAAAGTGAGTCCTCTGAAGACAGCACGAGGCTGAAGGTCTCCTTCTCAGGACCTTACTAGAAGCTGTATGGCAGCTGGTGCCACTTCAGCCTCAACCGTATTCCTACTGTCCTGCCTGTGGGAGACACGGATTGCCCTGACTCACTGACTCTGTGCTCAGCTGCTCCTGCCTGTCAGTCCCAGCTAGGACTTTGCTCTGATCTTCTCAGTTATTAACCACTGATGCCTGTACACGTGGACATCCGTGAGGCTAGATCCCGCTGGACACTGGATAGAGTCAGAGCAAAGGCCCAGGGAGGCAGGTGTGGCCTCTGCAATTCAGGGCCCTATTCCAGTAGAAACCTGGGCCTGGGTCGTGATGCTTTAAGCATTCATGATCTCAGAGCAAGGATGCTGCAGGAAAAAGTTGTATGTGAGACACGAATTAACATACACACTGCACACTGATGAAGCAGAACCGAGAGCCTGTGTGTGAATTCACATGTGTGTGCACTGAAGTGGATGGAACAAGTCTGTCTAGGGGACAGTCTGTCCACAGCTGAACCCAGGATTGGCTCAAAGGCAGCCGCCACTCAGGACCTGAGGATTCCTGGGCCAGAAGATATGTTTTGTTAATCACAAAATTGTTCTTATTTCTGCCCACTCTGGAAAGTGCAAGTGTTGATACATAGAATCTCAGGAATATGAAATGCACAATATCTTTTTGAGTTGTTAATTTTATTTTGGCATAAAAGTATCTTTAATGAACACATACATGAGGAACATCTTGGCACTGTTGTATGAACAGAATTATAAGAATACATATTGGTGTGAGCAGCCCGGGAGTATATTTTAGACACAGTATTTTAGGGACTGGAAAAATTCTGAAGAACTTCTAATGAGGTCTGAAAGCAAGCCACAGTCAAAGGCAGGAGGGGCTTCCTGACGGCAGAACCAGGGCTGGCATGGTGCAGTCACTGCTATAACTGAGGAGGGAGGTCCTCATCTGGCCTGTATCCCCCTACAATGAACTGTGAGTCCAGGTCAGTCCTGTGTTGGACAGATATTTTAGAGGAGTTCCCTCTTTCCAAACCAAATGGTTTTGGCCAGAACCATAAGCATCCAGGTCAGTGAGAAGTCTCTCAAGATAAGAAGGTGGATGTGAATAGAGGAAGCAGAGTAGCAGACATCCTGTTCTGTTCTGGCCTTTACATGAGCACACATGAGTATGTGTGCCTAAACACTCACATACATGTAACATACACACAGGCACACACACACAGATTTCAAAGAACTGATGGGACATAATATTTTTCTGGCCAGATTTCTGTTTTAAAAAGGTCTGAAACATAGAAAAGTCACTTAATAAATAAATAATCAATGAATGAATAAATAAAAACCTCATCTCTTTGATTTTTCAACTTCCTGTCATATTTGTGTATTTCTCTCTACATAGAGGCTCACATGTGTATTAACACATACATACATCTTTCCTATGATATTTAAAAGTATTTTAGACATCATTGGGGCTAGAGAAATGGCTCAGAGGTTAAGAGCACTGGCTGCTCCTCCAGAGAACCTGGGTTCAGTTCCTACTACCCACATGGCAGTTCCAACAGAGTTGATGTTGCCCTCTTCTGGCCTCCATGGGCATTGCATGACATAGGTACACTTTACATACATGCAGACAAAATACTCAAAAATAAATAAAAATAAATAAAAAAATCACAATGGCATTTTTCATCTTAAATATTCACAGCATTTCTAAGCATTATGGACTCTTGCCTTCCCTGACTCTGCCAACTGCCATAGTCACATTAAAGATGCTTTAGCAGGACTCTAATCGCAGCACCTGATAGCCCTGTTCAAACTTCATCTACTTAAAGAAGTGTCTGTGGCTAAGGGTGTGGCTCACTGATAGAACACTGCCTAGCATGAATAGGACCCTGGATTTAATTTTAACATCACAAATAATATTTGGTTTTGTTTTTCTTCCATCATATCCAATCAAGTTTTGATCTGGATATTAGTGGTCAGCTCTGTCTACATATTTTAAATTCCAGAACTTTCACCACCACAACTATTTTGTTTTCTTATGGCATTGGGGCATATGAAATCTATCATTACTATGGGTGAGATGTTCTGCTCACAGAGGAGGCATCTCTGCCCACAGTGAGGCACCCTGCACACAGGTGAGGGGTCCCTACATATAGGAGAGTGTCCATGAACAGAGATGAGGGGTCCCTGCACACGGGTGAGGTGTCCCTCCCTCACAGCCACATTCTACCCCAGTTGTCCCCATGGCCTAGGGCATCACCAGTTTCCATGTGCACAGGAGCAGGTGGACCCCTTCTTTGGGCATAGCTCACTTCTCTGGAATTCTCCTCCTTGCTTTTGTAATGTATACATACCTGATGGGGGAAGCTCTGACTCCCAGAGAACATTTCTGTTCTAGTTTGTCTTCCATTGTTGTGACAAAACACTCTGACTGATACCAACTTGGGGAGGAAAGGGTTTATTCAGCTTACATCTCCTGGGTCACAGTTCATCTCTCAGGGAGCCCAAGGTAGAAACTCAGGGCAGGAACCTGGAGGCAGGAGCTGAAGCACAAGCCATGGAGGAATGCTGTTCACTGGCTTGCTTCCCTGGCTCATGCCCAGTCCGCCTTCTTATACAGTGCACAACAACCTGCCCAGGGTGGCACCACTCATTGTGGGCTGGGCCCTCCCACACTGCTTGACCATCAAGACAATACTCCACAGATGTGGCCACAGGCCAATCCAATGGAGCCAATTCCCCAATTGAGGCTCCCTCAACCCAGGTGTGTCAAGTTGACACTAAAGCTATCCAGCACAACTGCCAACCACCTGTCCCCAGCAACTGGTCATAGTGTGTCCTAATGGTCCATCAAGTAGGAATTACTGACCCCAGTGTGTGTGTGAGTATGTGTGTGTATGTATATGTACAGATGTGTATGTGAACCTGAATGCCCATGTTTGCATGCTAGCACTTACAAACAGAAACTTCCCGCCTCTGCTCCTTTTCTCTCTCTGGTATTTTTCAATGCATTGTGACCCATCATTATTGTAATTCTTTTTGATACCCAAACTGGCTCCAATTTGTTGAGTGGAGGCCCTTGCAGCAGCCATGTGTGGCATGTCCTTCTCCCTTCATATGTCCCTGGAGAACTTTCGTCCTGGCACACACGTCATAGACTCTCCCTGTGCTCACTGGAGGTCACCCAGGACTGAACTTTCCTCCACTGAGCCTGATTCCTGCCAGTGGACAGGAATGGGGGCTATGTACATGTGTGTATATGAATTTATCCATAAGCACATGTATAGCTCATGTCTGCACAGCCCATATACTATGCATGCATGTGTCACACTTTCACACATGGATCATACATGTATACATACATCATATAGTCTTACATATATCATATAGTCTTACATATATAGTCGTTTAAATAAATGTAGGACTTTGTCCATCTATATTTGGGTTTTTGTTTGTCTCTGTAGCCCCAGCTGGCCTGGAACTCACTATATAGATGAGGCTGGGCTTGATCTCACAGAGATTCACCTGCCTCTGCCTCCCATGTGCTGGGATTAAACCACACCTGGCTACATTTATATTTATATATCTTTTTTTTATATTTATATATCTTAGCCAACGCTGTTTACCTTTCAAGCTACAGTTCCATATTCATACCACTAATTCAAAGCTCTCTGCTCCCCATAGTGAGGCTCCTCATTCCCCACATCATAAATAAGGACACTTGCCATTTCCTGCACCAGATGTAAACACAAAACAATTTCAAATCACTACAGCATGACCTGCAGTAAAACCTGATTGACTCAAGACTTCTGCTCTCTCTGATGGAGCATGTCCTGCTACAGGCAAACAGAATGTTCTGGAAAGCATGGGAATCCTTGCTCTGTAATGGTGTTGGAATTCATTTTCATGGCTTGCTTTTTTCCCCTCTTATCTTTTCTTAATTAATTTTGGGGTTTTTTGAGGATGTGAAATGTTTCGGTGATTTAAATTAAACTTGGAACAGGTTAACCTGAGTTGTCTCATCCCATCCCACACCTGGTCCCACCTACACCATGCAGTCCACTGACTCTGGGTTCACTTTGTACATTAGGCCTGTGCCCTAAACCCCCCACCCACCCACCCACATACTCTGTCACACCTGTTGGTGAAAGTGCCACACCTGAATTCCTCCAGGCTGTAAGCAAGCACCATGGGAAGGGCCTTGGTGTGCTGGGCTCTGGGATGTCTCCAACGCTTCACTAACACAGGTGAGTTCCAGGGGACAAATGTGCGTAAACGCCATTTCCTAGTGGGAAACATCATCTGTGAAGGAAAGTTCTAGAAGTAAAGCAGGAACAGAAGTGCATGCTTCTGCGGTTTCCAACAGGGGAGGACACTCTGTTCCCAAGCCCTCTCAGGCACAGATGGGTCTGCCTGACCCACGCCTGGACAACAGTGCTGGTGGTTGGGGAGATCATGGCCCTTGGAGTAGAGGGAGGTGTAGGTAGGCAGCCTTCCTGTGCTGTGCTCTCATCACAGGAGCCAGTTTTCTCTGTTTGCCACTTGAATTTGCTTACAGTAAGTTCTCCCACACAAGTAAAAACCGTGCCCTCATGTCCCTGACCCGTCTTTCATATTGCAGCTCATTCTGAGTTCCAGTCAAGCACGTTCTTCTCATCTCGAAGTCGCAAAGAAAGTCATTCAGCATGTTCCTAACTTTTGCACACCTTTTTTATGCTTAGATCTCAGATCACTTTAAATTTATTCTAGTAAGACTGTGAGTTTCAGATACTGCTCAAAAAATAGTATATTTTCCTCAGAGACCAGAGGGACACCTCATCAGTTCAATTTCTACCTTTGTGTGGTTTATTTATGAAATTTTTTTTCTTCTCTTGGTCTTATGGGCTGTGTCCCAATCACACACTGTTTTTATTCAGAGAAACTTTATCATATTTTTAATATCTACTAAGTCTCCATTTATTGTTTCCCTCTTTAAATTTTTTAAAGGCATTTTCTATTAGTTTTCTATGTAAATTTTAGAAAATACTTATTTGGGCTCAGCAAAAAAAGAACTTATTAGCATTTTTATTGAGATCAGATGAATTTGCATATTAGCTTAAGGAAACTGGTACCCTTATAATTTTAAATAGTCTTGTTTAAGAACAGGGGCCCCCCTCTCCATCCAGGTAAATACAATAGTTTTAAGGCATAATTACCTTTTTTCCTTGGTTGAGCACCTGCTTAGCATATGTGAGGTGCCGAGATCAGTACAGGGCCCTGAATCCAATCCCTATCACATGGCAGGAAACAAAACAAAATAAAACTAAAACAAGCAACACAAGGAGAAGTTCAGGGCTTCCATGATATTTTAATTTTTTTGTCTGTATTTTTCTTTTAAAATGCTGCTTAGATTGTCTGTTCATGGTCTCCTTGCTTTGCTCATCTTTGGACACTTACAAAGACAATCAAGTCATGCTCACGTTAATCTCACATCCTGGTTCTTCCCTGCATCCTCAGCTCTGCTCCACTCTGGCTGTTGTTACTCTAGGGTGGTTTTCGTTTGACATTTCACGTCTCTCCTTCACTCTTCTGTAGAAGGGGCCTGGCATCCTCCTTCTCTTGTTTTCTCCCCTGACTGCTGTGGTTACCCCGGGGTGCTTACATAGTAGTAAGTGGCTTTGTCTGGCTGTTTTCCCAACAGCCAAGAGCTGCTTGGAGCTGAGGAGTGTTTTCTGTGTGAAAAGTATTAAAAAATAGAAAGTGAGAAAAGAGACACTGTGGGAAGATCCAGTTTGAATTAGGGGCTAGTTCTCAGGGTACACTCAGGGCACAGAGGAATCATGGGATTCCTCTGATCCTGCCCCAAGAGGGAGCAAGCAATGTGGCCCAGGCACATGATGCTAGGCAGAGCAGCAGTATACAGTGTCTCGAAACTGGGGGTCTGTGATTGGCACTGGGAGATTACATCATATTTCTTATAAAAGTGAGAGTTGCAGCAGGCAGTAAATCGAATTCTCTATTACCATCATTACACAGAATTCCTGGATCTGTTGTTTTGTGTGTATACAGGCCGGAGCAGGCTAGGATTTCGAGTGTCAGTGGCTAGTGGGTTGGACGGGGGTCTATCAGGCCACCAGCCTGGTAAGATAGCATGGGGTTGGACAGAGACCTATCAGGCCACCAGCTTGTGAAGTGAATCGTGAGTGAGTGTAGGCTGAAGATAGGCCACCAGCCATCAACCTGAAATTCCTGTCCAGAGACCAGCAGTCTTTGGGCAGGTGGGAAAGCATGGCAAAACAGGAAGCGTTCTGCTTCCCAGGCTAAGGACCTGGGTTGGAAGTACCTCTCAGGTTGGGTTACAAAAGTAACCAACTGACCTCTGTGCTGAGGGGTCAGTTCCCCACAGTGACTGTGGGCAGCCACAGAGCTTCCCTTCCCTTCGCAGGACTGCTCTGTACCTGCTAGTAGCAGGAGAAGCTTTCTACAAGACACAGCAGGCTGGTTTATTAGGCAGAGAATAAATCTGAGGGCCCTATTCTTGGCCCAGGGTTCAGAGAAAGAGAGCCTCCCTTAGAGACTCAGCATATTTATGCGTTTCTCATTGGGGAGGGACAGCTGGAGAGTGGTGACTCTGAAGGGATATAAATGGGGGAAAGGAAAGAAAAGAAACCCAAAATGTGGAGCAGGAGAGAAAGTGTGGTTAGAAGAGAGATAGAAAGAAGAAAAGGAAAGGTTATGCAGGCAACAGGGAGAGCCACATGTTGGTGGTTCAGTCCATAAGTGTTGCATTCAGTGGGCAGGGATTCAGGGCAGGAAATGTTTACCATCTCACAAATGCACTATGATTCCACTCATCTCTTTAGCATGACATAAGGTGAACCTGCCTTCCCAGGGGTGGGCTAATTTGACCTATAAAACTAGGAAATTACGGTTCCACTCAGGCCAGAGATTCTTATTTTATTGCCCAGTTCATCTTGGAGAGCTCTGTGCTAGTGTAACAAAGAGCATTACTGATTCTAGCTGTTAGTGCCTGGTTGTTGGGGGGATGTTGTTCCAGGGGACCAGCCCTCTATACCTTTGGCAGCATGGGCAATGTGACCTTCCACATACGTGGTCAGCAGTAACCCACAAGGGGACATGTGAGCACCTTGCTAGATGGAGTCTCGATGCACAGAAATTTAGGTTAGAATAGGAGATAAGAGGAAGACTCACTGTAAGTGATGCCACAGAGCAAAGAGGCAACAAAGACGTGTTTGATTGTCACTGAGTACAGACCTTCCAGGAAGTGGCTCCCACAAAGTCCCTCTCCTGTAGTGACTTCTCTATGAGGACCCAGGGGAAGCAATTTGCTGACACAAGTGTTCTGATGCCTGTGGGTGAGACAAGATGCCACTCTCAGAGCTGTGGCCGCTCTATGCAGGAGATCCCCATCGCCAGCTGCTCTATCTATGTGGGAGATCCCTACACCTCCAATCTTAGTGCCCAGACCCAGAGGAGACAACTTAGAAATGCCAGGCCCCCCATCATCAGCAAAGCTCAGAGTTACATAGACATGACTGCAAGATTCGGGGTTACAAACTGAATGACAGTCAAGGTCCTAGCCTGATGAAGTTCGAAGTCAGTCTTCTTTGATTTGTGTTTACATCTGAAGGTGGGGAATCCCTCATTCATTCCTGAACCTCCCTAAGGTTGTTTACAATTAAAACAATTTAAAAAAATGCTGCATGGTATTTCTACTGGGTTCTCCTTTCTTGTACTTAGTTAAGGTTGTACACACAGTGCAGTCTCTTCCTGTCTCATTGCAAGCAAGCAGCCATTTTCCTGTATTTTCACCAGCCACAGACCTATATCATGTTAATAGCTGCAGAAGACAGCACTCAGATCAACTGTGGTTTTATTGTGGTCGTCTTAAGGGAATGTTCCAGGTTTCTCAGTGAACAGCAGCACTTAGAAGTCTCTTAGGGGTTATTTCCTTGTCTACCTCATGGTGAAAGAAGATGAAGTAATGAAGGCAAAGGTCCCTTAAAGTGAGGTGAGGAGACTGGGAGAGGAATGCATGCAGCCCTGCTGAAAGTCAAACCACAAACCTCCCAACAGATTCCAGTACGCAACTGATGTCAGCATCCTGGTGGTGGGAGTCAGAGTTCTCCACAGGGACAGACTCAAGAGAGAGAGCGTGCGCGCGTGCGCACACACACACACACACACACACACACACACACACACACAAACATAATTCTATGGATATTTATTAGACTAGAGGTTAGACAGAGCCCCTGGGACTCTGGGCATGCTGGATAGCCTGGGAAGCCTGCGGCTTCTCAGTTCGAGATTCTAAACACCTCAGAACAAGAGGGACCAGTGATGCAGCCAAATCTGAGGCAGAACACCAGCACATGCTGGAGCGAAGAAGCTGCTCTGCTGTCCCCAGTGATGGCAGCAGCAGTGGATGTGTCCACTCAGGATGTGTAGGAATGTCTTTCTTCTACTTTTGGTTCCACCTGGACCCCCCAGCCAATTGGAGGACAACACCCATGGTGAAGTCAGGTCCTCCCACTCAGTTGGGCCATGTGCCAATGGGAAACACCTGCTCAGGCACAGCCAGTGTGCTTTACTAATTCTTCAGGTCTCTTTCAATGCTATCAGTTTAGCAGATTAAGCATCACATTGGTCTTTAACAACTCTCAGGAATAGCCTAATTGATTAACAAATCATAATACATTTGAAACTCTGGAATTTTACCTAGCCAATCAATAGACTCCAAAAAGAAAGAAAGAAAGTAAGGAAGGAAGGAAGGAAAGAAGGAAGGAAGAAAAATACATATAGTACCCCTCTCCTGCTGTGAAATAAAATAACTGCAGCTCCAAACTGCAGTTCTTTATTTCTTAAACAAAAGCTATGTCCCTTGACCTCTGTGTCAATCTTTTGTTGTTTTTAGCTCACACTCAGTTACTTTCTGATACCAGGAATGACAGCCTGGTTGCCTATCAGGGTGCCCTGATACACTGCCTAGGTGAAAAGAGAGTAATTATGATTCTAGTGCCATAGATTCATCTCCAAAGTGATCCGAGCAACAATAGATGTCCCTAGTATGCACAGCTCTTACATCTAGATGGGCCCTGTCCTGCACACTTGGATTTTCAAATTCAGTTCTGTGAACTGAGGCAATTTCTCAGAGAGGTGGTGGATGCTCATATCATTCCAAAGGACACAGGGTGGGGTAGCTGGGGAGGCTGAGGCAGAGGATACCTCAGCACTGTGAGAGCCGCTCTGATGCAGTGGACCTCTGAGAAGGCAGAGGCTGGTTAGCAGTGGCTATCTGCCCTGAGGTGGCCATAACTTCAGACTTGGTCTGAGTAGCCTTGAAGGTCCACCTGCCACCTGTGTTCCTCTCCCCTGTGACTGAAAATCATCTGCAAAGCAGCCATTTTAGTAAAGACAGGCTCAATGCTCATTTCCTTTTCAGAGGTCTGCAAGTAGCTTGCTTCAGCTTGGGTACTTGGAGAACAAGTCAGGACAGCTAAGGCAGTATGAAGAAAGACTTAAGATGTCATAATTCTAAAATAGCTACAGTCTTGACACACTATTGAGAGAAACAGAGATCAGTAGAACAGAAAAGAACGTCTAGAAATGCCCCCACTCTGCACAGGGCTCAGTTAGGAGGGGTACAGAATTCTGAATGAGCAATGAAGATGTTTGGTTATTTTGAAAAGGGAGAAGGGCTGGGGGTTTACATCACCATTAAATCAAAACAAAAGACACGTGAAGTTACATTCAAAAGGTGGCAAAATGGAAAAGGCATTCGGGAGATGGCTGCTTGACACTGAATGGAGGGAGACTTTGATTGTGATGTGTTTGCTCAAAGCATAAAGCAAAAATAAAATAATAACAGGAATAATCCTGTCTTCTAGGTGAGAGTAAATGGATGTTTTAACACGCAGTTTCCAAAGCTTCAGAAAGATTTGTGATCCCAAGGCCTCAGGTAAAGGAAAGGATTTACATGTAAGTGAAGGAATGAATTATTGGGCATAAATAAAGGTAATTAGAAATGGTCAAATATTCAAGAGAAAACAATAAAGCCAAAGGATTTTGCTTTTTCAATTAGAAAAGGAAATATATTATCTAGTAAGATATTATTGGTAAATTAACATAAAATTATTCAAATTTATTAATATTTAAGCAGAAAATTTATCACAAAGTCAGATACTAGTTGCTTACTAAACCAGAAAGCTCTCTAGATAGTAACAGCTGTATCCCATCAGGGAAAGAGGAAGCAGGTGTGCCCTGCTGCTAGTGAACTATTTTTTTATTTATTGTTTTTATTTTATGTGTATGAATGTATTGCGTGCATGTGTATAAGTACACCTGTGTCATGCAATGCCCACGGATTCAGAAGAAGGTATCGGATATCCTGCAACTGGAGTTAGGGATGGTTGTTAGCTGCCATGTGGGTGCTGAGAATAAAACTTGGGTCCCCTGCAAGAGCAGTCAGTGTGCTAAGTGCTGAACATCTCTTCAGCCCCTTCTGTTGTTGTTGTTGTTGTTGATGTTTTTGTTGTTTTGGTGAACTATTAATTCATTCCTGTTCTTGGCTTTCATAATTTAATTAAAAATGTTTGTTATTTGTATCTATCTTAAGAAACAGCCATCTTGACAATCAAAGAATTATTTACCAGGATACTTATAACAATATTATCTACAGTAAAAAAATGCAAAAGTCTTATGTCCAATAATAGGGGATAATTAAATCGTGCTGTACCCCATCAGAGATAATTACATAGCTATTAAAATGCTTCTCTAAAATTGTCAACGACTTGTAGAACATTTTACAATGCTATATTAAGTGAAAAAAGTCGGGATATAAAATCAGAAATGCAGTATAATCTCAATTATGTAAATATATGTGCAGAGACTGGAAGAAAATGTAGATGGATTTCACAGTGCTTACCCGTGGGTTACAGCATCATGGTCTTTAAAAGATGTTTGGTCTTTATACTTCCACATGAGCGTGCATCACTTCCCAAACTAATGGTGATGAGAAGGGAAAACCACTAAGAGTCTCTTAGGATGAAGAACCGAGTAGCTTAGCACAGGCCAACTGCCAGTTGTTCTCAAAGCTGATATTATGATGTGAATCATGCCCGCCAGAACCCGTGCCTCCATCAACTTCTGCAAAATCAAGCATTTCAATTCCATTCCCTATTGATTAAGGCGGCAGCCCATGCTACAGTATTATGCAGTGCCAGATCTTAATTTTTCAGTCTCTTTTTCCCCCTTTCTTGATTTATGATTATTTTCTATTTTTGAGGGAGTCACTATTTCATTTTCTTTACTTCTCTTCTTGGAAATGAAACACACCTGTCACTGGGGCCCATGTAGCTCCAAATCTCTTCAGGTAGCTTCAGAGACAAGGAATTTCCTCAATCAGGACTTTCATCCTGAGTCTCCACTAGCCTGGGTTGTGCTCTCCAGATCTTGAGGACAGGCAGGATTCTCAGGGGAGGGCGCCAGCTGTCCTGAGCAGACTCTCCTCTTGCTGCTGACCAATAGCACTGAGGGTGGGGAAGTGGGTGGAAACAGCACATTCCAGACCCCGGATGTCCAGGTTGCCTGGAGCCAGCAACCCACAGACTGAATTTCTCCCCCTGTGAAGCAGGCAGGTTATCACAAAGATTAGTGTAATACAGGCCTAGTCTCTAGTAAGCTTGGCAAGGTTCCCGTTGGGATAACAGAGGTTACCTTGTGATATTGATGGAACCCAGCAAGTCTGCTTTGCCAGGTGATTTCTACCCCACACCCAGTCACACCTTCCATGAAGGACAGTCGGATACAGTCCTGAAACCCTACTCTACCCCTCTCAGGACTGTGGGTCTTTGGATCAAAAAGGTTCTTCTTGGGCAAAGGGCCCTGGAAACTTCTGGAATGCCCACTTCTTGCCATCTCTGTGAAAAGGCCAGGCCCTGGTAGACCAGGAAGAGGCAGGCTTGCTAAAGGCTGGAAATGATGCATGGGGGCTTACCCTTGCTTCCGAGCCCCTCTTCTGGCCCAGATGCCTGAGACTCACATGGCCTTCTGGGATTTAGCAGGGAGATGGAACCAACAAAGACAAGGGTCCTGGGGCCACCCTCGGCATCTGTGATGACAGTCTCCGGCTCTCTAATTCCTTCTTTCTCTGTGTATTTCCTCCTTCCCTCTCTCCTTCCTTCCCTTCTTTTCTGTATTTCTGCTTCTTCCTCACTTCTCTCTTTCACACATAGGAGTTTTTAGGTAAACAGCTTCTCTGACAAGCATTGGGTGCGACAGAGGCCATGGGAAGGAAGAGGTTATTTGTTCATTGGGGTCACACTGGAGACAGGGTGGGGGGAAGCTTAGTGTCTGTGAGACACAGTCTGGCTCTTTCTCCTTTCCTTAGGAAGGTTTCACCCTCTGCTGCTGTGTCCTCGTACTCCTGCCCTGAGATGNCTACTGTCCTGCCTGTGGGAGACACCCGATTGCCCTGACTCACTGACTCTGTGCTCAGCTGCTCCTGCCTGTCAGTCCCAGCTAGGACTTTGCTCTGCTCTTCTCAGTTATTAACCACTGATGCCTGTACATGTAGACATCTGTGAGGCTAGATCCCGCTGGACACTGGATAGAGTCAGAGCAAAGGCCAGGGAGGCAGGTGTGGCCTCTGCAATTCAGGGCCCTATTCCAGTAGAAACCTGGGCCTGGGTCATGATGCTTTAAGCATTCATGATCTCAGAGCAAGGATGCTGCAGGAAAAGGTTGTATGTGAGACACGAATTAACATACACACTGCACACTGATGAAGCAGAACCGAGAGCCTGTGTGTGAATTCACATGTGTGTGCACTGAAGTGGATGGAACAAGTCTGTCTAGGGGACAGTCTGTCCACAGCTGAACCCAGGATTGGCTCAAAGGCAGCCGTCACTCAGGACCTGAGGATTCCTGGGCCAGAAGATATGTTTTGTTAATCACAAAATTGTTCTTATTTCTGCCCACTCTGGAAAGTGCAAGTGTTGATACATAGAATCTCAGGAATATGAAATGCACAATATCTTTTTGAGTTGTTAATTTTATTTTGGCATAAAAGTATCTTTAATGAACACATACATGAGGAACATCTTGGCACTGTTGTATGAACAGAATTATAAGAATACATATTGGTGTGAGCAGCCCGGGAGTATATTTTAGACACAGTATTTTAGGGGCTGGAAAAATTCTGAAGAACTTCTAATGAGGTCTGAAAGCAAGCCACAGTCAAAGGCAGGAGGGGCTTCTTGACGGCAGAACCAGGGCTGGCATGGTGCAGTCACTGCTATAACTGAGGAGGGAGGTCCTCATCTGGCCTGTATCCCCCTACAATGAACTGTGAGTCCAGGTCAGTCCTGTGTTGGACAGATATTTTAGAGGAGTTCCCTCTTTCCAAACCAAATGGTTTTGGCCAGAACCATAAGCATCCAGGTCAGTGAGAAGTCTCTCAAGATAAGAAGGTGGATGTGAATAGAGGAAGCAGAGTAGCAGACATCCTGTTCTGTTCTGGCCTTTACATGAGCACACATGAGTATGTGTGCCTAAACACTCACATACATGTAACATACACACAGGCACACACACACAGATTTCAAAGAACTGATGGGACATAATATTTTTCTGGCCAGATTTCTGTTTTAAAAAGGTCTGAAACATAGAAAAGTCACTTAATAAATAAATAATCAATGAATGAATAAATAAAAACCTCATCTCTTTGATTTTTCAACTTCCTGTCATATTTGTGTACTTCTCTCTACATAGAGGCTCACATGTGTATTAACACATACATACATCTTTCCTATGATATTTAAAAGTATTTTAGACATCATTGGGGCTAGAGAAATGGCTCAGAGGTTAAGAGCACTGGCTGCTCCTCCAGAGAACCTGGGTTCAGTTCCTACTACCCACATGGCAGTTCCAACAGAGTTGATGTTGCCCTCTTCTGGCCTCCATGGGCATTGCATGACATAGGTACACTTTACATACATGCAGACAAAATACTCAAAAATAAATAAAAATAAATAAAAAAACCACAATGGCATTTTTCATCTTAAATATTCACAGCATTTCTAAGCATTATGGACTCTTGCCTTCCCTGACTCTGCCAACTGCCATAGTCACATTAAAGATGCTTTAGCAGGACTCTAATCGCAGCACCTGATAGCCCTGTTCAAACTTCATCTACTTAAAGAAGTGTCTGTGGCTAAGGGTGTGGCTCACTGATAGAACACTGCCTAGCATGAATAGGACCCTGGATTTAATTTTAGCATCACAAATAATATTTGGTTTTGTTTTTCTTCCATCATATCCAATCAAGTTTTGATCTGGATATTAGTGGTCAGCTCTGTCTACATATTTTAAATTCCAGAACTTTCACCACCACAACTATTTTGTTTTCTTATGGCATTGGGGCATATGAAATCTATCATTACTATGGGTGAGATGTTCTGCTCACAGAGGAGGCATCTCTGCCCACAGTGAGGCACCCTGCACACAGGTGAGGGGTCCCTACATATAGGAGAGTGTCCATGAACAGAGATAAGGGGTCCCTGCACACGGGTGAGGTGTCCCTCCCTCACAGCCACATTCTACCCCAGTTGTCCCCATGGCCTAGGGCATCACCAGTTTCCATGTGCACAGGAGCAGGTGGACCCCTTCTTTGGGCATAGCTCACTTCTCTGGAATTCTCCTCCTTGCTTTTGTAATGTATACATACCTGATGGGGGAAGCTCTGACTCCCAGAGAACATTTCTGTTCTAGTTTGTCTTCCATTGTTGTGACAAAACACTCTGACTGATACCAACTTGGGGAGGAAAGGGTTTATTCAGCTTACATCTCCTGGGTCACAGTTCATCTCTCAGGGAGCCCAAGGTAGAAACTCAGGGCAGGAACCTGGAGGCAGGAGCTGAAGCACAAGCCATGGAGGAATGCTGTTCACTGGCTTGCTTCCCTGGCTCATGCCCAGTCCGCCTTCTTATACAGTGCACAACAACCTGCCCAGGGTGGCACCACTCATTGTGGGCCGGGCCCTCCCACACTGCTTGACCATCAAGACAATACTCCACAGATGTGGCCACAGGCCAATCCAATGGAGCCAATTCCCCAATTGAGGCTCCCTCAACCCAGGTGTGTCAAGTTGACACTAAAGCTATCCAGCACAACTGCCAACCACCTGTCCCCAGCAACTGGTCATAGTGTGTCCTAATGATCCATCAAGTAGGAATTACTGACCCCAGTGTGTGTGT
>VZQC01005505.1:592817-609391 GCA_009823505.1 Rhizomys pruinosus | reverse complement strand
GTGCATACGGGCTGTGTGTTTTGCCTTTAATCTCCTTTAAATCAATGTTTTGAGCGGTATTGCGGTCAACCTCCTTTCCCTTCAGTGTCAAAAGGTACACTGTAACCAATACCAACTTACAGCGGGCACCCGACTTGGCAGTTGCGATCCCGCCAATCGCCACCTGCGAAGGGACTCCCAGTTCTAGACTAGAGGCTCTCGGCCTCTATTAGTTTTTTCCGTTCCTATGGCTTAAAAGGAATGAAGAGGTCCCTACTTCCCTTTTTTAGATTCTTAGCCAGTGATTCTGCCCTGTGTGTCTTCTATATCTTGTTTCAATTTTTGATCCTATTTAATTTCTTGCATTTACAATTTTATTTGCTATATTTTTCTGGACGGTCCTGTTCGCTGCGAATTCTGTTTTCAAAAGAATCACAATTTGTACTCACTGCTTAAATAAAAATGACATACAAAGACATACATACCCGCGTCTGCAGTGAGCTAGAATTATTACCTACTTTAAATATGTAGCTAAGAATGGAACGCGGCACACTAACAGGATGGTATGCCGGCGGGAAGGCGGTGTTTGATAGATGCCTAGCGGACTGAAGTCTTGCAAGCCAACAGCGTACAACGGAAGATTCAGATAGTGTACGGCACCATCTCATATATAACAACGTCATTGCCGCGAATTAGTGTCACTCAGAAAGAGGTAGTTCTTGTGGCCGTGTTATTATCGGTGGCAGAGTGATAGTCGTATTCACATGCGTTGATTTGGAACATCCTGGCGATGGTGAAACATTGGCAAACCTATAACGCACTGCCGCGCTAGATTGTGGGGCAGCTGATGAGAGGTGTTAAGAAAAAAAAAATTGGAATGTTGGGGGGGGG
Organism: Rhizomys pruinosus; assembly: GCA_009823505.1. Classification (NCBI taxonomy): domain Eukaryota; kingdom Metazoa; phylum Chordata; class Mammalia; order Rodentia; family Spalacidae; genus Rhizomys; species Rhizomys pruinosus. Next base: position 608,521 of record VZQC01005505.1, on the reverse strand, counting down.
GGGGGGGGGAGCACCCTCTCAACCTGCTATTGTTTTGGTTTCCAGGGCACAACCCCCCTATTACAGAAGACAAGAGAGGCCCCCCCCAACTCTCTTAGGTTTTCAGAGGAGAGTGGCACCCTTTCTGTTTCTTCTTTCAGGCCCCACCCCCACCCTCAGCAGACACTGAAAGGTGGGCGGGAACAGGGACAGAGACGACAAAGCCGGTGGCACTTGCTAAATGTGTGGTGGAAAATTGGGCAGATGTGGGAGTCTTGACCGGCCCCCAACCCCTCAACCCAAGCGGGGGGGGGGAGCCCACGAGGAGACGGCTTCGTCAAGTAGCAGTGAGATCTGGCTTCAAAGCAAGTTCATAATGAGCGCGCTTTCCGGATAACCCCGAGCTGCCACTAAAATCTATAGTTTTCTGTTGGAAATAATCCTTTAATGCTGCAAAAACACATAAGCACAGGCCCTCGGCATTTAGGCCCTGGGCTTGGGGTTACACTATTATAAGGGATTAAGGTGACAAAGGGTGCCACACCTTGCCCAAGGCCCTGTGACTGTCATTCACCTGTAGCTTTCAAAGCATCTCTGACTTCCTCCTGGTTCACTCCCAGGAAAACAACTGGGGCCCGTGTCTCAGTTTGATGCCTTACAGGACAGGTGAAGTGACCGGGGACTCTACATCCCCCCTCCAACCTATTTCATTAGTCATGGGACCAAATAGCTTTCATTTAAGCTGCCGGAGTTTGAAGGTGGAGAAAAGACTTCAGTACAAGGTTCAACCCCAGTGGGGGAAGAAATTCCCAACTTCCTCAGAAAATCCTTTCTAAATTGTCTTCATCTTGACTTAATCCACCTCTGCAGAGTGAATTAGGCCATATTTATTTTGAGAGTCGACTTTATAGAGTTTCAAGGACTGTGTTTTGTTGGGCCGGTCTCCTCAGTCTGTCAGACCTCAGGCTGTCACAGGCCCAGGGTCTAGCAGCTTCTATGAAGCTGACACAATGTAAATAAACACAGCTGAACTCTGGAGAAATGGGAAGGTTTTCTCGTTAAAGAAATAAAATAAACAGAGGTCCTTAAGCACTTTGGCTGGTGTTTGTCAGAGGAGGGAAAGATCTGGATATCTGAGAGCCAGACAAGGGGACGAGAGCCACATCTCTGGGCGGGGGAGGGGGAGGGTGGATTCCAAGGGCCTGGGGATGAACTAAACCCCTCTGGGTCCCGCCCCTCTGAATCCTAGCAGCTTTCAAAATTGTTTGTAACTTCTGGGCCATAAAATAGTTCTTAATTTTTAAATTTTATTGTGTTTGTACATGTGCTATGTGTGTATACATGTTCATGTGTGTATACATGTGTATACGTGTGTGTGTGTGTGTGTGTGTGTGAATGTGGAGGCCTATCTCCATCTATCCAGTGCTGGGATTACAAGTGTGTGGCGGTGCGCCTGGGTTTTTTTTTTAATTTTTATTATTATTATTATTATTATTATTATTATTTTTCTCAATGTGTATGAATGTACTGTCTGCATGCAGGTCTGTGCACCCGTGTCGTGCAATGCCGCGGAGGTCAGAAGAGGGTGTCAGATTCCCCTGGAACTGGAGTTCTCCTGGAACTGGAGTTTCAGACGGTTCTCAGCCGCCATGTGGGTGCTGGGGATCGAACCCGGGTCCTCTGCAAGAGCAGTCGGTGCTCTTAACTGCTAGGCCATCTCTCCAGCCCGCGCCTGGGTTTTTTAATGTGGGTTTTGTGAATTGAACTCAATACCTTGTGCCTGCAAAGCAAGCACTTTACTGACAGCCATCTTCTGGCCCCTGTTTGCATTCTTTATCCGTGGTTGGCTCTGCCTTCAAAATACATGCAGCTTGCTACTCTTCCCCACCCCCTTCTACTTCCTCCATGAACAGCTATCATTTCATCTTTTAGCTGGATTCGTATAGTAGCACTCCTCCTCCACCTCCTACTAAGCCTCCTTCCAGTCCGCCCTCACTAGGGAGCAGCCAGGCCTGCCTCAGAAACAACTCAGCCCCATTTTTCCTCGACTCCAACCCCCAGGCTTCTGCTTCAAAGGAAAAGCCAGTTCCATCGCTGCTCTGCCAACCTGCCGACTCCAGCCTCACTGGCCTCTTGGCTGACTTTCAAGCTGGTGGGGCAAACTCTAGCCACAGGACCTTTGCACTTACCAGTCCCCTGCTTTTCTACTGGAACACCCCCCCCCCCCTTTGATCTTTATACCCAAACTTCACTTCTCTGTGAGGTCTCCTTTTCTGCAATTTAATCCCAGCCCCTGCCCCTGTAGTAATTCATGCTCCCATCTGTCCTTTATGCTTTATATTTTTTCTCTGTATTCTTGGTATGTAGTCCCGGCTGGTCTCTACTGCCTCAGCCTCCAGAGTGCTGGGATCACAGGTGTGCACCACCACCATGCTCGGCTTTTCTCTGCGTTTCTGGTTTATCGCATGTATTATCTTCTTTCCTTTCTGCAAACATCAGTTTTCCATGGGCTTGGCTCCTGCAGGATCCTGGTGCCTGGGACCCTGATCTGGATGGTGCGGGTGCCCGAGAGGCTGGGGCTACTGGCCGGGCTTCTGTGGAGCACACTTGGAACACCCTGGGGAGTCTTGGCTCTCCTGAAGGCACAGCAGATGCCTTCTTGGGCTGCCCTCTGTCCTGTGTTGGCTCTGAGTTCCCTCCCACAAGGACATGGCGGGATGGGGTGACCCCGTGAGTTCCCTCAGCTCCCTCCTTTCAGATTCCCACCTGTGAAGGAGCAGGTTGGAAGGTTCAGGCCTCAGGATGGACCAGCGGTGTGGTTTCTAGCAGCTCAAATCACCACAGAGGAGGGGATCTTTGGGGGATTCCTGACACCCTTAAAAGCTCTGAAGTCCTTGTGGGAACCCCACTTTCTGCTATGCTCAGAAGTGAAGCCCACCAAAAGGACAGCTTGGCTGGGCTGAGGCAGCTGTGACCACCAGCAGCCTTTGGGTGTCCCCAGACATGGAGGCACTCCGGGGACAAGAACCAGACATCTCAGTGGCACTCTGAGAAGGCTGAGGACAGCAGGGAACCCTTATCTAGCCCCTTGCTGCTGAGACCCTGGAGGTCGGATCCAGCTTTGGGAGGTGGGCAGAATACAGACTTGACCTAGATGCTAAATTACATTAAAGACAGAGAAACGCCATTTTGTGCACCCTGTACAGGGTGAAAGCTCTCCCTGATACAGACACTTCAAATGTCCCCTTGCCAGCACCCACGATCTCAGCAGACATTTCTGGCTTCCACTGCCTTCTAGACTGTTCTAGGCCCCATGCTCTAGTTGGGATGGTGTTCCCAAGAGCTCATCTGTGCCTGGCTAAGGCCCGAGACCCAAGGCAGAAGAAAACCAGCCCCCACCCCTGCCCATACACTTAACAAGAAAAAAATTTCCGTATTTTGAATCAAGTGGGAAGAGTTCATAAAAACCCCATAATAAAAACACGACCATACCTGGGGCTGGAGAGATGGCATAGTGGGTAAAGAGCATTTGCTCTGCAACCACAAGGACTTGAGTTCCAATCCTCAGCAGCCACATAACCCAGTGCCGGGGACAGAGGACAGAGACAAGAAGGATGGGTGGGGCTTGGTGGCTGCCAGCCTAGCTCTGGGTTCAGTGAGAGTCCCAAAAGAATAAGCTAGAAAGCAACCGAGTAGGACACTAGATGTTTCCTATGTCTCTACCTACAAATGCACGGCTGTGCACAGGTGTGGACATACCACACTCATACACACACACACCACACTCATACATACACATACCACACTCATACACACATACCACACTCATACACATACACCACACTCATACACACACATACCACACTCACACACATATACCCCAAAACACCACAACTATCTAGAAAGCCTCTTTGTGACCAGTCTGCTCCACAGTGCCACAGACTTAACAGCCACTGGGACCAGGGAATAGGGACTGACAGGGACTGACCCAAAGTTAATTTTCTCACCCTGTGACACAGGGATGCAACATGAATAACAAACTATGTTTATTCAAATGTGGATTTTCTTTCATTATTGAATTTTGATATTGGTTTAGATTTTTTTTTTTTTGGTCTTTTCGAGACAGGGTCTCCCTGTAACCCCAGCTGTCCTGGAATTCGCTCTGTAGACAAGGCTGGCCTTGAACTCACAAAGATCCGCCTGCCTCTGCCTCCCAAGTGCTAGGATTAAAGGCGTGCGCCACCACGCCCGGCTGGTTTGGATTTTTCAAATGTTGCATTAAATGTTTGAAATCTGCATTCAGTATGGCTGATCTTATTATGTCTCAGGCTTGGCATGCACTTCCATTTTGTGCCTGAGGGGGGCAAGAGAAAAGCTCAGCACCTGGGACCCCACTTGGCCCCAGTTTCTCCTAACAGTGCTTGGCAGTCTAGGACCCTCATCTCCAGAGAGCCCTGCGCCCAGTGGCACACACCACTCCGAACTACAGAGTAAGCCTCGCTTTCCTTACAAACCACCTGGCAACTCTGCTCTTTTTATAAAATGTATCTTATTCATTATTGTTGTTTTATGTATATGAGTGTATTGCCTACATGTATGTAAGTGGACCAGTGTCATGCAATGCTCCAGGAGGTCAGGAGAGGGCAGCAGATCCCCTGGAACCAGATGGTTGTCAGCTGCCATATGGGGCTGGGAATCAAACCCAGGTCCTCTACAAGAGCAGCCAATGCTCTTAACCACTAAGCCATCTCTCCAGCCCCCTGGCAACTCTGCTTTTGAAGAACAATTTATTTTATTAATTATTATTAATTTGTATGTGTGTATGTGAGTGTGTGTGTGTGTGTATGTGTGTGTGTGTGTGTGTATGTATGTGGGCGTGTGTCTGTGTGTAGGTCACAGTACACTGTGACAGTCAGAGGACAACTTTCAGGACTTGCTTCTCTCTTTTCCCTGGGGACAGAACTTGGGTTGTCAGGCTTGAAGGGTGCACTTTCGCCCACTGAGCCATCTTGCTGGCTGACAGTGCCCCTTGTTGTGCATTCACCTGGACATGTATTTCAGAGCATAGCCCAGTGTGGGAGGCAGGGGCTGATCTGGCCTGAACTGGCCTTGGGTGCATGTACAATAAGGTGAACTATATCATCTGAGAGAACTTTTATGGGAAAAACACGTATTCGCTATCTTATGTTGACATATGCCTGGTACTGTGTGGGCTTAAAATTAGATGCATGATGGGCAGGGCATGCAAAGAAAGTAAAGGCTTATGTAATCCAAGCCTGTCAATCAAATCTGAAAACCACCCACTCTATAAATAACCCTTAGCAACTAGCTGGTCCTCACAAAGGGAGACAGGATGATAACCCTGCCCTTGAATGTTCTGCTCAGGAGGCCACTGCTCTCCTGTAGAGTCTGATCTGCACTGTCGCTCTGCTTCTGAACAAAGCTTCCCTGCCACCTGTCCATCTCTGTGCTTCTAAAACTCTTAGAATAAGACGCCAAGAACCTGGAAACCCCTGGTCGAGCCAGCAGCCCTGCTAACCTAATCCCGCCTTGGGACCCGATTTTGTAGCATTTATATTCAGATGTGCATGGATATGGGTGGGAGTGAGGCAGAAGGTAAATAATAAATACCAACCATGTCGGCAAGGCTTCTTTGAAGAGGGAACACTCGGATGGGTTCCTGAATAAAGTAGGGGAAGAGCCATGGGGAGATCTGGGAAATGAGATTTGCTGGTAGACAGAGCAGTATGTGCAAAGGCCCCGTGGAGATCACAAATAATGCACCTATGGAAACGCTGCTTACAGAGGTCAAGGTTCATGCTTCCCACTTCTAAACTTACTGCAAGGCCACAGGAAGCACATAGTGTGGTACTGGCATAAAGACAGACATATGCATCAGTGGAATATAATTGGCAGTCCAAAAGAAACTTTTATATAAATAGTCAGTTGACTTTCCCTGTGTGTGTTGGGCGGGGGCAGCACATGTTGAGGACCAGACTCAGCTCTTCCTGTTTGCATGGCAAGCACTATATGGGCTGAACATCTTAATTTCTCTTTTTTTTTCTTTTTTTTTCCCCTCGAGTTCATTGTCAGAAGAGTAATGTGCCAACACGTAACAAGGTTTGAGGGCGGCACGTCACGCAGAAGCATGAGCACCCAATCATCACACTAATGAACCAAAAACAGATCTGAACATCTTAATTTCAATTGACCTGTTTGCTTTGGAGTGCTGGGGCACAGCCAGGGCCTGGTACATGTTGACGAGCATCCTATACTTCCACCCTGGGTTTTGTTACACAGGGTCTAAGTGGCTCAGGCTGGCCTTGAACTGGTGATGCTCCTGCTTCTGCCTCTCCAGTGCTGAGCTACAGGATCATCGCCTAGCTCAACTGAAATCCAATCCCTCCCTCACAATGGGCCACAGGTCCACATGCAGGGGTGAAAATGATGTTATCATCAGAGGAATACACGGAAGCATGTTTTTGTGGCCATGTTAAAGGCAGGGGCTTCTCAGATAGGACCCCAAAGCACAAGTCACAGAGATTATATGTCACTTTCCTAAAAGAAAGTGAAACCCGCAGGGAGGACAGGCCTGGTGACGGAGCTTTAATCACAACACTCAAGAAGCAGAGGCAGGAGGATCTCTATAACGACAAGGCCAGCCTGTCTACACAAGTTCCAGGCCTGCATGGCTATGGGGAGACCCTGTCTCAAAAAGACCAAACCAACCAACCAACCAACCAACCAACCAGCCAAACAAACAACACCCAGAATGTACCTCCCAATTCCAAATCCTGATGACAGCCTAGTGTCCAGACAAGCCATTGGTAAGAAAGTAGGCAAAGGGTTTTAATAGATGGATTTCTAAGAATATTAAAACCAATCAACCGGGGCTGGAGAGATGGCCTAGCGGTTAAGAGCGCCGACCGCTCTTACAGAGGACCCGGGTTCGATCCCCAGCACCCACATGGCGGCCGAGAGCCGTCTGAAACTCCAATTCCAGGAGAACTCCAGTTCCAGGGGAATCCGAGACCCTCTTCTGACCTCCGCGGCATTGCACGACACGGGTGCACAAACCTGCATGCAGACAGTACATTGATACACATACCAAAATAAATAAAATAAAAAAAATTAAAAAAAAAAAACACAAAAAAACCAATCAACCAAGCAGCAAGCAAGCAACCAACCAGGTAAACAAACAAAAGAACAAAACCCCAGATAACTCTCTAAGGAGAGACAGAAACAGCCAGTGGAGACGGTACAGAAAAAGAGCACTGTCCCAGCAACATGACTAACTATTAGGGAAATGACCATGAACTAGACAATAAAATAAGCAAGTAATAAACACATTGAAGAGTCAGAAAGAGTGGCACACACATGTGATCCCAATATGTAGGAGGCTGGGGCAGGAGGATCACACATTTGAGGCTAGCCTGGGCTGCATGGTGAGACCTTGTCTAAAACAACAACAAAAAACAACCCCCCCAAACCCCAACTCCCCCCCAGAAAACCCAACCAGGGGGCTGGCAAGATGGCTCAGTAGGTAAAGGCAGTTACTGCCACACCTGGTTATTCAAGTTCGCTCCCCAGAGCAAGCAAATTCCCACAAGTCTTTTGACCTCCACATGTGAGAACAACACATGCACTCACGTCACAAACATAAATAAATAAAGGTAATTAACGAAACACAACCAAGCTGCCCATCTACTATGCTATGATACCATTTCACACCCAGACCCCAAAAGACAGTCATTAAATGGCGGTGAATACAGAGGAACTGGGCCATTTTTTTTAATGTTTTTTTTTATTTTATTTATTTTTTTATGTGTATGAATGTACTGTCTGCATGTAGGTTTGTGCACCCATGTTGTGCAATGCCATGGAGGTCAGAAGAGGGTGTCGGATTCCCCTGGAACTGGAGTTAAAGACTGTTCTCAGCCGCCATGTGGGTGCTGGGGATCGAACCCAGGTCCTCTGCAAGAGCAGTTGGCTCTCTTAACCGCTAGGCCATCTCTCCAGGCCCCGAATCTGGGCCATTTTCTACCATTACTGGGAACCTAAAATGGCACAGCGCCTCAAAATGTTGACCTTGGAGTGTACCAGCAATTCTGCTACAAGGTCTAGAACCAAGACAGCTGGAAACATGCGCACTAGAGGCCCGTGCATCAATGTTCTCAACAGTGAGCTTCGTAACAGCCAGCACCCCAGCTGTCCACCGACGGACCTAGGGAGTCACAGATGTTCTCTCTCTGGCCATGAAAAGAACCAACATGTCGACACCTGCTTCAACGTGGGTGAAACCCATGGTGCTTAAGTCCACTGATGAAAAATACCCAGAAGAAGCTGAGCCACAGAGATAGACAGGAGGTTCAGCCTGCAGCTGCTGGGTAGGGGGCACGGGGATGCGAGGGCTAACGAGTGTGAAGCTTTAGGAAGGACGTGATGACCATGATCTAAAATTGAACAGTGGGGTCAGTAAGATGGCCCAGCAGGTAAAGGCACTTGCTGCCAAGCCGGATGACTTGACTTTGATCCCTGGGACCCACAAAACGGAAGGAGAGAACTGGCTCAAGCAAGTTGTTGTCTGACCTCCTCGCTCGCTCCATTAAACAGTGCACACTCGCTCCCAATTAACTAAATAAATGTAATACAAATTTAAATTCGACTTTGGCAGTGATTGTTTGCCTCGGGGAATACGTGAGCCTCCCTCCCTTGCTCCCGGCGGGCTGTATACATCGAGATGGTTCATTTATAATGAGCAGATTATATCTCAACAAAGCAGTTATTAAGAACAGCAGCACCAGCTGGAGTGTTTAAATACATGAGCCTGTGAAAGTCTCTACATCCAAACCATAGTATAACACCTCCTCTTTCCAAATTTTTGTAGGTCTCCATCTCTGGACACTGATCTCAGCCTGCACATTACCCCCAGAAAAGAATGTGGTCCACTGCTAAATATGAAGCAGCCCCCTCAACTCCTCCTACCTGCTGCTCTCAGCCATAGTATTCTCTTTAATTATTTCCCTAGCTAGTATCATTATATACAATGATCTTGTCTAAATGTATTTTACTTCTGTTTACTTTTCTTTTCTTTTGCCATTTTCATCTTGGCTTGGATTTATAACAGTTTCCAGGAGATCAGGGACCTTGCTTCTCCTATTCCCTACAGTACCAACAAATACAAGGTCTACAAAGTAGACCATAGATATTTATCAGATGGATGAAGAATTCATGGTTTTCAAGATAGTGTTTTTCTGTCACATCAAAGGGTGTCATGTATTGGGCGGCCAAACTCCATATATAGTCTATTATATTATAAATTTCTTCCCTCTTTAATGTTGGATTTGGGTACTATTGGTAGACATTTTGATATAACAATAATAATTTTGCAGACAACACAATTCCTGCAAATTATTGATACACAGTATCTAAACCTACTTGAAAATAATTTTCAATATCCAAAAGGTTATACTTTATGAAAAGATGCTTAAACCACAGAAAAATAAAAGATGACCACTCTGGAAGGGAAGCAAAGACATATTTCCAGTCTCTTCTTATCTCTTGTGGAAAACACCCTTGCTTGGCAGCTTTTGCTGTGGGATGTGATGGTAGTGGCTGCCGTGGAGATGCGTCATGAAAGTGCTGCAAGTGACGAAACTGTAAATACCGTGCAAGGCTCCTTCTCTGCACTGGGCTCGGCCTCTTGTCTTGCTGGCTTCTGTGAGGAGGCTGCATTATAATGACTTTGTTTTTTACTTAAGGCTTGATGAACCTCACAGATCTCTATTTTTCCCTGTTATCCTGGGAGGTCAAGGTAGCTGTGCTTTTGTTTCTTCGGGGCAGTGGGAAAGAGTCTCATAACATTTAATCTTCAGCAAACCCTGATCTGGTCACTATTAAGATCAATTTTCACATTAAGGGAACAGACTCAGAGAAGTTACACAACTCAGTCCAAGTCTTGTTACAAGCAACAAGGAACTGGGGTTTGAACAGTCTATTAGACATCAGAGCTTCAGTTTGCTTTTATATAGTACTATTCAGCATCCCTATTTGGGGAGATTAGGAGTTCACAATTTCTAATCTTTTATAGATTAGCTTAAATTGTTGGAAAGCAATTTCAGATACTGAACTAAACACTGCTTCTTTTTATCTCCATTCAATTGCCTGGTCAGAGTTTTAAAGAATGCCCACATTTCTTTTTCCTGACAATCACTTGCAAATACTTGAATAAAACATTGAAAAATGAGGCAGGATTGGATTCAAAGAGAGGTGGTTGTGAAGATGAACCACAGTGTTTAGACTGGTTGACCTGAGAGATAGTAATGGCATGATGCATGTGCCAGGGCTGCCCCTGTCACTTTGCTTGCTTTTCCCCAAGTGACGTTCATGGTGATGGTGCAGTGAGGTGGGGGATGTGCTCATGTGACAAATGTGAATACAGTCTCTAAATGTGAGGGCTCCTGGATACTCAGGTAAAAAGGCAGACAGAATTGAAACCAGTATATTCTGGTATATTGTAGAGAATTTACTTTCTGCACTGGTCTAGGTTTATACCTTGGCTACATATATTGTTACAACAACAGTATAATCTGTCAGTGTGAATTCAGTAGAGAATAAGTCTGAGAGGAATTTATTGTATCCCAGTCACTATCTTGGATGTACTTTGTTAAGCACCTCCATGATTATTCTCAATTACTGTTTTAAGACTATCCCAGTGGGGCTGGAGAGAAGGCTCAGCAGTTAAGAGTGCCGACTTCTCTTGCAGAGGACCCGGGTTTGAGTCCCAGCACCCATACTGTGGCTAAGAACCATCTTTAGCTCCAGTTCCAGGGGAATATGACACCCTGTTCTGACCTCTGCAGCATTGCAAGACAAGCGTGCATAAACCTACATGCAGACAGTACATTCATACACATACAAAAATAATAAATTAAAAAAAATTAAAAAAGAATATCCCCAATGCTTTGGGTGGGAGGCATTTTAGCTGTGATAAAAGCCAGACCATGAAGTCTAAAATTCCGGACTCATTTCTTCTCCTTTCTGAGGCTCAGGCACAACCACCTCAGCCAAAAGTGACCTGCAGTACAGAGTAGAGAGGGCTTTTCCATTACTCTTTTCTTTCTGACTATTTTTACAGGCCTCTGAGGCAGGTACCAGGGAAGTGATGAAGGTCAAGTGACTGTTAACTTCGACTGCTCTTGACTGTTACTCTTTCTCTGGGCAACTCCAATCAGCTGCTGATGAAAACTCTTAGGTTGGTGTGCATTACTAGGCTAGATTTAGGAAAGTGAAGGAAAAGATGCAAATGCGAGGTCAAGGCTTGGGTGCTGGAAAAACTGACAGTGAAGGAAAGGCAAGATAGGAGAGAGTGAATGCCTCAGGATAGGCCCCAGCCAGTGGGCCTTTTAAAAGCTTCTATGTGGAAACTAACTGGGAGATAGAGTTAGCCCTTGAGTTATAGTACTAATATATTCCAGCTGTTGGCTCTAAAATGAACTAAATTTTCCTTTTTAACTACAGTAATGAAATCAAGGGTGATTCCCCCTAAGAAAAAAGAAAATCCTCAATAGACTTAATTAAAAATGTTTGGTGGAGATGTAGTTGAAATGGTGGCCAGCTCTGCAAGCTTGTGGGATTTGCTGGCCTGTGCATGCTTCACTTCTCCTTGGCTGTGATTTTGTGACTCTTTGGTATCTCCTAGGCCTTCAGATAAGTTTTTGCTCCCTGTGGGACAGAATGATACTGTAAATTATTGGAGAAATTGCTACCTAGCTCCTAATACCCAGGTGTTGCCTGGTTGGCAATAGAAGGTGTTATGTTTGCTTTCAGGTTCTACATATTCCACTACCATTTTTGGAACATTATTACTAAGACAACTTAGAGTATCTGTAAGGAATACCTGTGACCTGTATCTCTGACCTTTACTTGAGCAAAAATCTTTTAAACAAGTTAGCAGTAGATATCCCATCTTGTGTATCATCAGACTGTTAGTTGCACTGTAAATATGACATTCATCTTGTCTGTATGTAGAATGTTAGTTTGTCTGTTTATTGTTAGAGAACTCTTTGGACTAGTTACCAGAAAACCTTCTTGGGCAAATGGTGAGATAGGCTCCTAATTCTACCCCCTGAGTGATTTGATCTTGGACACAGTGGGAGGTTGTTGAAGTGGGGAAGGGGGATCATTCATAAAAGCTACCAGATGATTGAAGAACCTGGAACACCTTGGGAGAGAGAAGAGGCATAGGAGGGAGGAAAGGGCTACCAGCAAAGAAGAAATTGCTTTAGAAATGTTTTTTTCCACTAGTTTCTATGTGGGAAACCTATAATGCCAATCTTGTTCAAAATACTGGGTCAATAGAATCACCTCCTGAACTCTCAATTTATAGTACCAACACTTCCTCTAACTTTGTTACAGCCAAAGGAAGGAGTCGTGTTGATACAAAGCATGATTACAGCTCTTCTTGACAAGAATAGGCTTTCCACAACTGTTTCCTTTTTATTTATTGCCACTAAAATTTCTCCATAGATAATTCTCATTCTAAGCAGGTGAGTGAAATCAGAGGATGATTTAACATTAAGTAATAATTAACATTAAGTAATAATTTAAGTGCTAAAGCACTTAAGGAAAGGTATGGAAAGCATAGTGATGGTGGTGGTGTGATGGGTGGGAGTTGACACAGGAGGTGCTCCAGGCTGCTGGCATGGGCACTTTTGGTATTTTGTGTGATCAAAGAGGACTCCAAGGCATCATTCCTCATGTTTGAGGTCATACCCACCCAGGGGAGAATTGAGAAAGAAAGGAAAAAGGAGGTAGTGATAGTGTTAGTGAGTAAGGAAAATTAGGTCAAATTCGAGAGTTACCAATTGCTGTCTTAGGGTTGCTTAAAACATTTCTTTCTGTACCTATACTGACTTTTCATTGTAAAATGACTATGAGAAATAAGTAAAAATATATGTATGTGCAATATTGACGGACATACCTGTGTATATATTACATAAGCAATATGTTAAAAAAGTACATGCGTGATGATATGCACACCACACATAATTCTGGACCAGTAAAGAACTTAATACAAAAGGTTCTTTTCTTAATTTTTATTTATTCATTTTTAAGGGATTCACAATATAAGAGCACAGTTGTTTTCAGATCACATAAACATTGCTCAGTTTGCCATACAATTAGGTAATTGATGCTAGCATCCAAAGATGAGGGATACCATTTGTTTGTCATTTGTTTTTCTGGGACTGTGTTACTTCACTTAGCATGATACCTTCTAGCTCCACCCATTTATGTGCAAAGCTCATGATGTCATCTTTCTTTATGCTGTATAGAACTCCATTGGGCAGATGTACCACATTTTCTCTATCCACCTGTCAGTTGAGGGGCACTTGGGTTGGTGCCAGCTCTTTGCTATTGTGAAGACAGCTGCAATAAACATGCCTGTGCATGTATCTCTGCAGTAAGATGAGTCTTGTGTGTATATACCCAGGAGTGGTATGGCTAAGTCAGGTGGCAAGTTCGTTCCAAGTCTTCCAAGGGTTCTCCACACTGCTTTCCACAGTGGTTGTACAAGTTTACATTCCCACCAGCAGTGGATGAATGTTCCCCTTTCCGCACAACCTCTCCAGCACTTTTTCTCATTTGTTTTCTTGATCCTAGCCAGTCTTACTGGAGTGAGATGATATCTTAAAGTGGTTTTAATTTCGATTTCCTTAATTATTAGTGACATTGAACACTTTTTAAGATGGTTCTCAGCCATCTCTAATTCCTCACTTGTGAAATCTATGTTCAGCTCTGTGCTCCATCTTTTGAGTGAGTCATTTGTCTTCTTTCTTCTTTGTTTTTTGAGTAATTTGTATATTCTGGAAATCAATGTTTTGTCAGATGTATCTGCTGTGAAGATTTCCTCCCACTCTGTGGGGTTTCTCTTCACTTCCTTGATTGTTTCTTTTGATGTACAGAAGCTTTTGAGTTCAATGAGGTCCCATTTGTCAATTGTTGACCTTAATACTTGTGCAGCTGCTGTCTGATTTAGGAAGCCTTTTCCTATGCATATGTCTTGTAGGCTGCTGCCAACTTTTTCTCCTATCACCTTCAGAGTTTGGGGTTTCACATTGAAGTCTTTAATCCATGTGGAGTTTACTTTTGTACAGGGCGAGAGGTAGGGGTTTAATTTCATTCTTCTGCAAGTGGTGATCCAGTTTTGCCAACACCACTTGCTGAAGATGCTGTCTTTCCTCCATTGTGTCTTCTTGGCCCCCTTGTCAAATATGAGGTGGCTGAAATTGTATGTGCTAAAGTTTGGAACTTCAGTTTTATTCCATTGGTCAACAGGTCTATATTTGTGCCAGTACCAAGCTGTTTTCATGACTATAGCCCTGTAGTCTGCNTTTAGAAAATGGAAAAGGGGGGAATTACACATTGCCCTATCCCGTACCAGTGCATGGATAATATTGGACATATTTCATAACGTAGATGGGTGATCCCACCCCCCATTTAAATAGTTGCAGTCACAGTATACTAGCTTCTATTGCTTCAGTATAATTACTCTTTTCCTTGAGGGTATGGGAAGGATGAGACAGGGTCTAACTATCTAGCCCAGGCTGTTCTTCCACTTGCTCTGGAGCTGAGACTACACTTGAATGGGATTCTTCTGCCTCAGCCTCCTGAGTGCTGGGTTTACAGGCATGCACCACTATGCTTGGCACATTAATGATATTTGAATATTACTTTTAATATTTTGGTACTCTAAAATTTTGGTAGCTATTTATTTTCAATTTTAAATTATTTATATAATTTGTTATATAATTCTTCAGCCAGTATCTCTATATGCATAAAAAACATTTTTTGAAAAAAAACATTTTTGGCATTTATAATCATTTTCTTAGGATTTTCAGGAGTGGAATTACTCTATGAAGGATCAGTAATTGTCTTTCAAAACATTTGTATGTATTAATGTAATTTCTGTCTTGACAAAGATTTATCACTGAACACTTTAAAAAAGCCAGTTGTGGGGCTGGAGAGATAGCCTAGCAGTTAAGAGCACCGACTGCTCTTGCAGTGGACCCGGGTTCGATCCCCAGCACCCACATGGCGGCTGAGAACCGTCTGTAACTCCAATTCCAGGAGAACTCCAGTTCCAGGGGAATCTGAGACCCTCTTCTGACCTCAGCGGCATTGCACGACACGGGTGCACAAACCTACATGCAGACAGTACATTCATACACATACAGAAATAAATAAAATTTAAAAAAAAGAGTGCCAACTGCTCTTGAAGAGGACCGAGGAACCCATATGGTGGCTAAGAACCATCTTTAAGCTGGGAGTGATGGTGCACGCCTTTAATCCTAGCACTTGATAGGCAGAGGCAGGCAGATCTCTGTGAGTTCAAGGCCAGTCTGATCTACAGAGTGAGTTCCGGGCCAGGTGGGGATATAGGGAGACTCTGTCTCAAAAAGAAAAAAAAATTGATTAAGAAATGTTGTATGAAATACACAAAACTTCAATAAAAAGTAAAAAATATATTAATATTTTTATTTAGGATACAAAATATTGGGTTTCATTATGACATCTTCATAAATGTGTATTGTACTTTGCATATGTCTGCTTCCATTATTCTATCTGGCCCCCTAACTGGTCCCCTTCTTCTTTCTCAATAGTAGTACTCATTTCTGCCTTCACAAAGTTCATATATATATATATATATATATATATATATATAT
>VZQC01005505.1:542816-575319 GCA_009823505.1 Rhizomys pruinosus | reverse complement strand
TTTTGTCTTTTCGAGACAGGGTCTCCCTGTAGCTCCAGCTGTCCTGGAACTCAGTCTGTAGACCAGGCTGGCCTTGAACTCACAAAGATCCACCTGCCTCTGCCTCCTGAGTGCTAGGATTAAAGGCGTGCGCCACCACGCCCGTCCTGAAACCTCTATTCTTGAAGTGAGAGGGAAGGAGTTGGTGTTGTCTTCACTGTGGTTTGGTGTTTTCTTTATTATTATTATTATTATTATTATTATTATTATTATTATTTGGTCTTTTTTAAGACAGGGTCTCGCTGTAGCCCCAGCTGGCCTAGAACTCACTCTTTTGACCAGGCTGGCCTTGAACTCACAGAAATCTGCCTGCCTCTGCCTCCCAAGCTCTAGGATTAAAGGCGTGCGCCACCAGACCTGTTACCTACAAAGTCATAGACCAGGGTAGCTGCTCAGTGTTCTTCCTTTCCCGTTTTTTCTCTGTAGAACTGATTTCTCGTTCAGAGCTGCACAAGTGCATTGTTGATACCTTGATAATAATTTAGATGAGTACTTAGTGAATTTTTCACAATCCCCTTTTTAAAAATCTTGTTCCAATTCTTCCTACATTTCCACATCAAATCGATATTAAATAAGCCTGTTTATCAGTAGTTCTTGCTAGATTTTGTCTTCTCAGAAGTTGGATTATTTGGAGTCCTTTATCCTTTTTTTCTTTGTCTATATTGGTTCTTCTATAAAACCCAAATTGTAAATAATTACAGGACTTGAATTAAAAAAAAGTGGGCCTGTTTGGGAGCTTCTCTGCCTTAGTCAGGATGTTACAGGTATCTTGTTGTTAGTGTGACAAAACACATATTCTCATTTGTTCACACAGTCCTTTCTTTAATATTTCATGTATGCAGTGATGTGTTCTTGAAGGCAGTTTTCATTTTTTAGCTCCTGTTAACCTAATTTATTATTTTACTTACTGGTAGTCAGAAGAAACTTAATGCAGCCTCTGCTCTGACTTTAAGCAATTGTTTTTTTTTCCCTTCTACCCTCTGAGGTTTGCTTCCATGTTTTCTCTGGAGCTTAAAAAAAAGAAAGCTATTATTTTTGTTCCTTCCAGTATCAGAACTGTATATGCAGGGAAATTGATGCCCAGTAACTTTGTGCTTCTTTCTGGGTCCTGAGAATGCTTTGTATAGAATGTAAGAATTGCCCTGGCCAGGCATGGTGGCGCATGCTTCTAATCCCAGCACTCGAGAGGCAGATGCAGGTGGATCTGTGTGAGTTCAGGGCCAGCCTGGTCTACATAGTGAGTTTCAGGACAGCTGGAGCTTACAAGGAGACCCTATCTCAAAAAGACCAAGAAAAAAAAAAAAAAANCTCCAGGTGTGCGCTCTGCCCAGCACAGAGCTGGTCAACCTGCCTCTCCAGGTGTGCGCTCTGCCCAGCACAGAGCTGGTCAACCTGCCTCTCCAGGTGTGCGCTCTGCCCAGCACAGAGCTGGTCAACCTGCCTCTCCAGGTGTGCGCTCTGCCCAGCACAGAGCTGGTCAACCTGCCTCTCCAGGTGTGCGCTCTGCCCAGCACAGAGCTGGTCAACCTGCCTCTCCAGGTGTGCGCTCTGCCCAGCACAGAGCTGGTCAACCTGCCTCTCCAGGTGTGTACTCTGCCCAGTACAGAGCTGGTCCAACCCCCAGA
The DNA here is from genome assembly GCA_009823505.1 of Rhizomys pruinosus. NCBI lineage: Eukaryota > Metazoa > Chordata > Mammalia > Rodentia > Spalacidae > Rhizomys > Rhizomys pruinosus. Next base: position 573,655 of record VZQC01005505.1, on the reverse strand, counting down.
TAGAGTAGGCCACTCAGGGACAGGTCCCAAATATGGGAGAGCCCTCTGCTTCCCAATCTCAGCTATTCCTCCAGGAGAATGTCACTGGCCAGGCCTGTGCTGTTCCTCACGGGCTGCTTGGTCAATAGATGCTCAGCACCAAGGCGTCTACCTGCTACAGAGCCAGAGGATGCTGTGTGGAGGGGTGAGGCAAAAGTAGACACTGACCAGGTAGGGAGATGAAGTGTATGCCCAGTAGAAGAAACAGCGCGCACAGGGCACCTGGCACAGGAAGTCCAGCAAAGGGCACCTGGCACAGGAAGTCCAGCACAGGGTACCCGGCACGGGAAGTCCAGCACAGGGCACCCGGCACAGGAAGTCCAGCAAATATCAAGGACTTCAAAAAAGGCCCAGGGGACTGGCGTTGATCCGGTGGGAAGGCAAAGAGTGGCTGTGAGGCAGGAAGCCAATGCTGTAGGACCTGCGAACTCACCCAGGATAGCGCAGCTTCCCAGGGCTGTGGGATGCCACTCAGGTTTAGGAATGGAGGTGACAAGTCAGATTCTTGGTCTTCTTGAAACGAAGCAAGAAGCTCTCTCCACTACCATCGCCACTTACAACTCATCAAAGCTATGTCCACTGGAAAGTCAAGAGGAAGCCAAGGGACCTCCTGGGGTGCACGGCCGCAGGCTGACAGGCCCAGGACTCCAGCTTTGGTCTATTGGCTAGCTCCCAGCTCCCTTGTGGCCCCCTGACCGTCCTCTGTCTGCCTAGCTACCATGTCCCTGCCTGGCCTGGGAGGCCCACTTCTGGGAGTCGAAGGCTCATTAGTGTCAGAGGCTTGGCCTGGGGACCATCTCATTTAACATCTCTTTCCCACAATCCATCCATCACATGGGACCAGCCTCGCTCCTCCACATGTTTCTGATTCTTTTAATGGCCCATGCTCAAGTGAACACTCTCTCAACCCCCCCCCAACCCCTGTCTGATAGGTTCTGGCGCTCAGGAATGCCCTGTGGGATGGTGCCCCTGGTCTCCTGAAGCAATCTTCCAGAAAGCTTTTACTTTTTTTCCCATGTATAAGGGTATTTTGCCTCTGTGCATGTAAGTGTACCATGTGTGTCCAATGCCCATGGAGATTAAAAGAGGGCATTGGATCACCCAGAACTGGAGTTATAGATGGTAGTCACCCCACCACGTGGGTGCTGGGAACCAGCCCAGATCCTCTGCCGCAGCAGCCAGTGCTCCTTATCATTGAGCCATCTCTCCAGCACCCAGAATGCTTTCTCTTTAAATAAGAATTTTGTTTTCTGATCCTTTGAATTTATGCCATGTTCTTCAAAGGCACTTTCAAGTAAACCAGACTTGACCGCTCTATAAAACTATCAATGGGACCTAGCGAAAAAGCAAATCTTGGAGCTGCAGATGTAGCTCAGCTGGAAGAGTGCTTGTCCACCATGCATGAAGCTCTAGGTTCCAGCCCAGCCCACATACATCAGGCATGGTGGCACAAGTCTGTAATCCCAGAACTTAGGAGCGTGAGAAAGGAGGAACAGAGAAGCTCAAGGTGCTCTCAGTTACGCAGTGAGTTTGAGGCCAGCCTCAAAAACAAAAAACAAGCATTTATCCTACCCAGGCCCCATCCAGGAAACAGGTCCTGCTCACCAGCCTCTCCCCATATTCCAGACTAGGTACCCTGAAGCCACTAATGTTGCCACGTCTACCACACTTGGAACAATTTTTGACTTGAAAAAACTAGTCCTTGCCAGGTGTGGTGGCGCACGCCTTTAATCCTAGCACTTGGGAGGCAGAGGCAGGTGAATCTCTGTAAGTTCAAGGCCAGCCTGGTCTACAGAGTGAGCTCCAGGCCAGCTGGGACTAAAGGGAGACCCTGTCTCAAAAATACCAAAAAAAACCTAGTCCTACTTTAAAATCATTTCCCCAGGAATCCTCTAAGTTGAAAAAACACAGCTTCATTTAGTGCACAGCCTCAGCAGCATTGCTGTGAACCCTTCTTGATGGTGGAGGTCACCCTGTGTACCGCAGAATGTTGACTCTTGTCCCGGATTCTGCTCACTCGATGCCTCTAATGACATTGTCTTCACTTAGTTTGGACAGCCAAAAATGACTCCAGTTAATGTCATGTATCTTGGGTGCAGAGATGAAGGAGAGTATTCTTCAAAGGACAGCCACTGATTTATGACAGTTATTTAAATGTCCTCTGCTTCTCATTTGGTAAAAGGATTTGTCTACTTACAAAGATTCCAAACTCCAGTACAATTTAACATAAATGTTTGACTATAAGTCTAAAGTTATCAGAGGCTTGTGATGGATAGGTGGGGTTTCACTACACTACAATTGCTATTCTTATGTCTGTTTGGATTTTTAAAAGATGAAAAGGTCAGTATTTACACTGTCTTTGGAATTTTCATAATGGAGCTGGTAAGTGTTTGTGGAGGTTTGAATGAGAAATGCCCTCATAAACTCAAGTACTGAATACTTGGTACTCAAGTACCAAATACTTGGTACTCAAGTACTGAATACTTGGTACATGGGCCCCAGCTGGCACTGTTTGGGAATATCATAAAATCTTTCTTTTTAATATTTTATTTATTATTATTATTTTGGTAGTTTTGAGACGGGGGTCTCCCTTTAGTCCCAGCTGGCCTGGAGCTCTCTTTGTAGACCACACTGGCCTTGAACTCACAGAGATTCACCTACCTCTGCCTCCCGAGTGCTGGGATTAAAGGCGTGCACCACCATGCCTGGCGCTAAAGAAGATTCTTAGCTGCCATGTGGGTGCTGGGGATAGAACCTGGGTCCTTTGCAAGAGCAGTCAGTGCTCTTAACCACTGAGACATCTCTCCAGCCCTTATTATTTTTATTTTATGTGTATGAGTCTATTGCTTGCATGTATGTAAGTGCAATTCCACAATACCTTCGGAGTCAGAAGAAGACGTCAGATTCGCCTGGAACTAAAGTTTTAAGGATGATTGTTAGCTGCCACGTGGGTGCTGGGAATTGAACCTGTGTCCGCTGCAAGAGCAGTTGGTGCCCTTAACCACTGAGCCATCTCTACAGCTCCTGTCATAGAATCTTTAGGAAGTATAGCCTTGCTGAATAAGGTGTATAGCAGACTTTGAGAAATCATAGCCTGGTCACAGTTCGTTCTCTCTCTCTCTCTCTCTCTCTCTCTCTCTCTCTCTCTCTCAGCTGCCTGCCACTTGCTGCCACACTTCTCCCTCTGGAACAATAAGCCAAAATAAACTTTTCCTTCAATAAGTTGCCTTGGTCATGGTATTTCATCACGGCAACAGAGAAGTAACTAATACAGTGCTTGTGTTGAGAAGGCTGTAGTGGAGGCAGAGGAGCAAGAGGAGGAACTACAAACTACACAGGAAGTGCCATATACCTTATGCTCCATATGTAATTTTGAGCAAATCTGAGATTCCTTTAGTCAAGCTCCAGACAGAGTGTACTTACTTATAAGCACACAATGACTCATGATAATAAATAAATAATAAATAAATAAATAAATAAAGCTGCTTGGTACAAGTCCAGCTCTCCCTAGGCACAGGCCCTGGAGGAAATGTTATGTGGAAATCTCCCTGAAGTTCAGAATCAGTGGCTGTCTCAATACATGGGATTTTTTTTCCTAGGCATGTTAAATCAGACTCTAAGACAGGACTTGAGAATTGATTTCCTTCAACAGCACTGTTTAGCCAGTAAAATAAGACTAACATGCAATTTAGTAAAAGTAACTCTGTAAGGAGCAAAAATAAAGTCCCCACCTCATGTGGGTCCCCAAAGTTCTGCTTTAATCCCAGAATTAACTTCAGAGTAGCCCGAGAGCTAATGACCTCAGAAGAATTATTTCTCCCCAAACTTTTAACAAGTCCCAGGTTGCAGCCTCTGTTTCCTGAAGGCAGCCATCCAAGGACTCCATGTAGGCAAGCCTGCTGACTCTCCTTCTCCAATTTGGGGGGGGGGAGGGGTGAGGACCTCTTGGAAAGGGAGTCCATTCTTGGTAAGGTCCATGACCAAAAGAGAAGTGACATGAGGGGCTGGAGAGATGGCTTGGTGGATAAGAGCGGCAGCTGCTCTCTCAGTGGACCCTGTTTGATTCCCAGCACCCACGTGGCAGCTAACAATCATCCATAGCTCCAGTTTCAGGGGAATCTGCCACCTTCTTCTGACTCTGCAGGCATGGCACAACACGTGTGCACTTACACACATTCAAGCACTATATACGCATAACATAAAAATAATAAAACATTTTTTAAAAAGAGGTCACATGCTCCTTGGCACCCCCTAATCCACTCAGCCTCTGTGGGGCTCCTGGGATGTTCCAGCACAAGCAAGCCTGGCCTTTAAGACCCCAAATTCCAAGTCATGTGCGAGGAAGGAGTTCAACTGCTTCATGAACTTACAAAGCCATCAGAACAAGTACCACCATTTGCTAAATGCAACTTCCTCTTGAAATATAAGCAGTCAGACAGGGTGGAGTGGGCAGAAACAGGTTTCAAAAGAAATCATTTGACCTATTTTTTTTCCCAAATATTTCAAGAAGGGAAAAACAAGTCTTTGAACAGTCCAAATCTTTGCAATATGGGGCAACTTAAAAGAAATAGGGGCACAGAGAGCCCATCTAGTTAGAGAATGGCCTTCTTTTGCATGAGTTATTGTAGGAGATTGTTTGATGGTTGTCTTTGATCTTCTGGAGGATGAAGGGGACCCCTCAGTTCCGAAAACTCTGCATGGGCTCCTATTGTCTGGATGCAAGATTTAATTTATGTGAAGGATGACCTGTAACTAGCAACCCAGCAAAGACTAGGGGACCGGGGCCTGAGAGGTCCTGACCAAGCCATGCACAGAACCTGTATCAGCTCAGAACCTGACTGCTGCCCATTCAACCACAAAAATCCAAGGTTCTTTAAAAGAAAAACAAAAACAAAACCTGTGTTTGGATCTCTATCTGCTAGAATGCAGTTATCAAGCCTCCAAAATGAAGTTAGTCCTGTCCTCTCTAGTGTAAGCAGAGAAAGTGCCAGAGAGGGGTAGAGAGGCGAGAGTACCCAGCCTCCCCCTCTAGGCTTCAGAAATGCCTCAAGCCCCCAGGGCCCTCTGCACTAGCACAAGGTGGCAGAGTCATTTACCAAGAGCCATGCAAACCTCTTTGCTTTCTATCCACCAACACCACTGCACGGACTGGCAAGTGAAACAAGATTGGCCCTGCTGCAGTAGCCAGGATTAATAGCACAGAGCACTGTGGTTTGGTTATTAAGTTACTTTCAGCAATTAGTAAATTTATTGTCCTAATTGTTTTCACATGGCTGCTCTGCCTGCCAATGTCCTTACAGTCTGGTTCCTGTCATCGTATTTCAGTGTGATCACTGCCCATCTCCCTGAACTGTCCAATCCCTTCAAAAGCTGATTTGCGGCCAGGGCTGCAGGAAGAAGGAGTGAGAGTTCACTCCAAAGTCCACAGCAAGTTTTAGTAAAACACAGAGACATTACAGTTAGGTTCAGTGGGCATCACAGCACCTTCGCTCAGAGGAGAAACTGCAGCAAACCTCAGGGAAACCACAGCCCCACGTTGCCCTTTAGTCCAAATTCCAGCCGCAGCCCTTTTCCAGTCTTCCTACGGTAACGGTCAGGCTGTGTGGTGCCCAGGCCTCTGAGGCCAGTGATGGCAAGATTTCCAGGGCACCCACAGTCCACACTGTAGGTGAGTTGGAGACGACGGAGGGCCTGGGCTCGTCTCACCTGCATGCCTCTGTGAGGGCTCAGGCTTAGATCTCTGGCACAGACACTATCCTTCGGAATACCCACCCTAGGTAAACGATGGACAAGAGCAGGATGTGGGCCTGACCAGGGTGCAGTGCAATCCTACCTTATCCTCTGGTGCCTGGCAACCCCTGCCAGCCTCTGGTAATGGAACCTGAGGTCGAAGAAGCCAAGATCCTACAGCGCTCCTGGCTTCTCAGGTGTTACTCGCTGAGTTCCAAAAGGAAAACCCAGCCACCGGCATCCCAGCCAGACCAACTGACACAGGCTCCTGGCTGGGGGTGTGGGTCTCTTGGGTGACTCAGTTTCCTCCTTAGTAAATAGTCCCCATACCATGTTCTGTTCTGTCTCCCACTTTAGGAATCAACCCCCAAACTTAAACAAGAACTACAAAGAAGGTTGTGGAATCGAGTGTTTTTCAATCTGTACTTTACAGCATTAAATTAGCTTATTTTCTTTTTTAAATATTTTACTTATTATTTTTATTTTATGTGTATGCATGTATTGTCTGCAGGTATGTAAGTGCACCAGTGTTGTGCACTGCCCATGGATACCAGAGAGGGTTTCAGATCTCCTGAAACTGGAGTCACAGATGGGTGTTAGCCACCATATGGGTTCTGGTAACCAGACTCTGAAAGAGCAGCCAGTGTGCTTAGCCACTGAGCCATCTCTCCAGCTCCAAATCAGCTATTTCATTTCACCACAATTTGGAAACAGAAGGTGTGTGTGTGTGTGTGTGTGTGTGTGTGTGTGTGTTCCATGTGGGCTCCTGGAGCAGATCCTGGGTTGAGGTCCCAGTCTGCCCATACCTTAGCTGGGCAGCCTCGGGAACCAAGCCTCTGCTTATTCCTTCATAACGTGGTAACACAGAGATGGTCGAGTTCGTGTGAAGTTTAAAGCAGTTCCCTCCATTTATCCCAATGTCCAGTGCAGAGGCATTTGATACATGCTATTGACAAATAATAACGTATTTATTTGATTAAAGGATAACAGAAAACCCCTCTGGAACATCCTGAGCCTCCCCCCATCCCACTTGCCCTCCCCCATCCTGCTATTTCCCAGCTACGGAATTACTTCTTGGTTTTTCATTTCACATCTCCACCCACCAAATGGACTCAGGAGTACATAGATTTTGTTCGCTGCTGAATGGCTGCCACTCCTTCACAGTGCTACACATAGTAGGTACTCAGTAGACATCTGTTGAGGAAAATAAAGCGATTAAAAAAGGCAGGCACGGGGAGAGCAGCTGCTTGCTATTTAAGCGCTTCAGCTTGGAAATTGGAGGGCAGCTCCTGCCTCAGGAGATGGTGCTTCCGCTTCTCCACTCGGGTTCGGGGGTTGTGGGGGGGATCGTTGGAAGCTGTTGGAGCTTTCTCAGCTCCCCGAGCTCCCCTCCCACTTTTCCAGGTCGTATTAATTAATCCCAGTCTGTGCGCCTGCATTTGAACCTGATATTGAGTATGCAAATGTGTGCCCGGCAAGAAGGCAGCGCATTTTATGCGTGCTGGCGCTGGTGTCCCTGTGAGAACAGTATTCCCTAGGGCGGGGGCAGCCGCGGGAGGGACCGGAGCCCGCGGCAGTAATTCCACTCCACATATCAATTATTCATCCGTCGATGCACACCGCCTGGGTGCTGGCTCTGCATGGCCGCCTGTGGGTCACCCTGGTCCCAGCAATCTGCTTGGGGGGCTTGTCGCCTGTCTCCAGCTCCGAGGAGGAGACAAGCACTGACCTCCGTGCCTGAGCAGCCATGAGATGGTGTGAAGCTTCTCAGACAGGGTGAGTGACCAGCTAGTGGGCGTTGCTCCTACTCCCAGCCTGAGGTCTTGGAGAACGGTCCAGTCCGTGGTTCAGGCTAGCCAGGAACCCAATGCACTGGGGATTCTTTGCAAGCAGGTTGTGATGGATAGAGGACCCTGGCTGCCAGTCAAGAAGAGTGTGCTGATCAAAAGGCAGACAGAAGGGGGTTTGTCTATCTTCTTTTCCTTCAATGGGAGAAGGATGGAGTGACTTGCAACTACAATCCCAGCTACTGAGGTTGAGGCAGGAGATCTCTAGTTGGAAAAAAAAAACCCTGGGTACATAATTTTTTTTAATATATTTAAAATGTGACCTGAACAGACTCTGAAATCTGCTTCTACTTGCTCTTCCAAGACTGGGAAAAGTATTTTGCAGGCAAGGGGGAGCGGGGTGTGAATTTCCTTGAAAGGTCTTGGGAGCCAGCAACACCTCTCAAACAGCGGGACTATGCACAGGTATGTGTGCGTGCGCGCACACTGTCGGCGGTGGATCGCAGAAGAGGGCTGTGTTTTGAGATGAAAAGAACTGAGGTTAAGTCAGCAGAGAGAAGAGCATCAGGACACAGCGGTAAAACAAAACCAAGGAACGAAGGTGGCAGCCAAAGCACTCCCTCCTCAGACCCATGCCCTTGACCAAGGTTGCCCATAATCCACTCTGTGGGGCATTTGGGGCGCTTTAAAAAAAAAACTATCTTAAGCTGGGCATGGCAACCCATGCCTTTAACACCAGCACTCAGGAAGCAGAGGCAGGTGGATTTCTGTGAGATTGAGCCCCACCTGGTCGGGCCAGCTGGGGATATGGGAGACCCTGTCTCAAAAACAACAACAAAAATACTTTTCTATATAAGGCCTTTGTGTGGTGTGTAAATTGTCCCTGACCACAAGACAGCTTGGCTACCTTATCTCTAGGATAAGAAGCTGTGTAAGGATAAAAAAGCTTTAAAGGTGAAAAAAGGAACTGCAAGATTCAGCACTTCCCTTGCAACTGGAGAAGTTCCTTGAAGGTTGGGACTGGGGTAGGGTAATTTCTGTCCTTCTGTTTCTGGGCTCTTGTGCTCTCACCTTTTCAACACTTTCCTTATACCCATGAATTTTATTGCAATGATTTAAGAATCATCTTTAATATAAGCAGATTGATGAAGGGAAATGTGCAGAATTTAATAAATGAAGATCCCTCAAATAAGTACCAGAGTGGCTCACTGGCCAATGAAGAGGAGGAGATCTCTGAACTTTGAACCTCCACGTTCTCTCTGGTAATCTAGTCCCCTGTTCAGAAATGCTGACTCTCCCTGCAAAGCAACCGCAGTATCTGCCGCCACTCCTCCTTCCCTGGACCACTATCCCTGTACTAACTACATCAATAGCACCCCATCCACAACCTTCCCTGGACCACTATCCCTGTACTAACTACACCAATAGCACCCCATCCACGACCTTCCCCAGACCACTATCCCTGTACTAACTACACCAATATCACCCCATCCACGACCTTCCCTGGAATACTATCCCTGTACTAACTACATCAATAGCACCCCATCCACGACCTTCCCTGGAACACTATCCCTGTACTAACTACATCAATAGCACCCGATCCACGGCCTTCCCTGGACCACTATCCCTGTACTAACTACACCAATAGCACCCCATCCACGGCCTTCCCTGGACCACTATCCCTGTACTAACTACACCAATAGCACCCCATCCACGGCCTTCCCTGGACCACTATCCCTGTACTAACTACACCAATAGCACCCCATCCACGGCCTTCCCCGGACCACTATCCCTGTACTAACTACACCAATAGCACCCCATCCACGGCCTTCCCTGGACCACTATCCCTGTACTAACTACACCAATAGCACCCCATCCACGGCCTTCCCTGGACCACTATCCCTGTACTAACTACACCAATAGCACCCCATCCACGGCCTTCCCCGGACCACTATCCCTGTACTAACTACACCAATAGCACCCCATCCACGGCCTTCCCTGGACCACTATCCCTGTACTAACTACACCAATAGCACCCCATCCACGGCCTTCCCTGGACCACTATCCCTGTACTAACTACACCAATAGCACCCCATCCACGGCCTTCCCTGGACCACTATCCCTGTACTAACTACACCAATAGCACCCCATCCACGGCCTTCCCTGGACCACTATCCCTGTACTAACTACACCAATAGCACCCCATCCACGGCCTTCCCTGGACCACTATCCCTGTACTAACTACACCAATAGCACCCCATCCACGGCCTTCCCTGGACCACTATCCCTGTACTAACTACACCAATAGCACCCCATCCACGGCCTTCCCCGGACCACTATCCCTGTACTAACTACACCAATAGCACCCCATCCACGGCCTTCCCCGGACCACTATCCCTGTACTAACTACACCAATAGCACCCCATCCACGGCCTTCCCTGGACCACTATCCCTGTACTAACTACACCAATAGCACCCCATCCACGACCTTCCCTGGACCACTATCCCTGTACTAACTACATCAATAGCACCCCATCCACGACCTTCCCCGGACCACTATCCCTGTACTAACTACATCAATAGCACCCCATCCACGACCTTCCCCGGACCACTATCCCTGTACTAACTACATCAATAGCACCCCATCCACGACCTTCCCTGGACCACTATCCCTGTACTAACTACACCAATAGCACCCCATCCACGGCCTTCCCTGGACCACTATCCCTGTACTAACTACACCAATAGCACCCCATCCACGGCCTTCCCCGGACCACTATCCCTGTACTAACTACACCAATAGCACCCCATCCACGGCCTTCCCTGGACCACTATCCCTGTACTAACTACACCAATAGCACCCCATCCACGGCCTTCCCTGGACCACTATCCCTGTACTAACTACACCAATAGCACCCCATCCACGGCCTTCCCCGGACCACTATCCCTGTACTAACTACACCAATAGCACCCCATCCACGGCCTTCCCTGGACCACTATCCCTGTACTAACTACACCAATATCACCCCATCCACGACCTTCCCTGGACCACTATCCCTGTACTAACTACACCAATAGCACCCCATCCACGACCTTCCCTGGACCACTATCCCTGTACTAACTACTCCAATATCACCCCATCCACGACCTTCCCTGGACCACTATCCCTGTACTAACTACATCAATAGCACCCATCCACGACCTTCCCCAGACCACTATCCCTGTACTAACTACATCAATAGCACCCATCCATGGCCTTCCCCGGACCACTATCCCTGTACTAACTACACCAATAGCACCGCATCCACGACCTTCCCTGGCCACTCTTTGCACTTCCACCCCTGTCCTACCCACTGTACTCAGGTACCACATACAACACATCCATACAACATAACCACATACCTCTACACCTACCACACACACACACACACACACTGCCTGTGCACATGCCAAATGCATGCAACACATATGCTATGCATACTCTACACACATACAACATACATCCCATGCCAGTGCTACGCATATATATATATATGCTACTCATGCACATGCCACATGCAAGCCATATATGGTATACATATGTCACAAGCAAGCCATACACATGCTATACACACTACACTACACACAGAGAGCATGTATTCTCCCCCCCCATTACAAAGTACTCATTTGTTTGTCCTATTTGCTAATAGACCTGTTCTAGTTGACTTCTCCACTGCTGTGACAAAATACTCTGACCAATACCAACTTGGGGAGGAAAGGGTTTATTGTCTCACATCTCCTGGGTCACAGTTCATCACTCATGGAGCCCAAGGTAGGAACTCAGAGCAGGAACCTGGAGGCAGGAGCTGAAGCACAGGCCATGGAGGAATGCTGCTTACTGGCTTGCTCCTCTGGCCCATGCTCAGCCTGCCTTCTTCTACAATAGAGAACAAGCTGCCCAGGGGTGGCACTGCCCACAGTGGGCTGGACACCCCCTATATCACTCAACAATCAAGACAATACCCCACAGACCTGGCCCGTTCAGTCCAATGAGGCAATTCCCCCATTGAGGCTCCCTCAAGCCAGGTGTGTCAAGTTGACACTAAAGCTATTCAGGACAAGACCTTAGGCAAGAAATTTGTCTAAAATAAGTTATACACAATGTATATTTGTGTCTGTCTGTCCTGGTGCCTGACATGTAATAAGTAGGTACCTGTGCTGGACAGCTTCAGCTGTTAGCGCCACACACCCAGGTTGACAGAGCTTCAACTGAGAAATTTCCTCCATTGGACTGGCCTGTGGCCATGTCTGTGTGGCATTTTCTTAATTGCTGAGTGATGTAGAAGGGCCCAGCTCACTGTGGGCAGTGCCACTCCTGGGCAGGTTGTTGTGTATTGTATAAGAAATCAGGCTGAGCATGGACCAGGTGAGCAAGCCAGTAAGCAGCGTTCCTCCATGGTCTGTGTTCCAAGTCTCTGTCCTGAGTTCCTGCCTGGGCTTCCCTTGGTGATGCCCTGTGCTTGTAAGCCAAAAAAACCCTTTCCTCCCCAAGTTAGTTTTGATCACTGTGTATTTTTTTTTTTTTTTGGTTTGTGTTTGTTTTTGTTTTAGTTTTTTTGGTCTTGAGGCAGGGTCTCCCTGTATCCCCAGCTGGCTGGCCTGGAACTTGCTGTGTAGACCAGGCATGCACCACCACGCCCAGCTTGATCACTGTTTTTTTATCATCACGACAGGAAGTGGTTAGAACAGTGCTACTGTGGTTTGGAGCTGCATTGTTCAAGGCTGCGTGGTGAAGCCTTGGTCTCTGGCTAATGGGGCTACTGGGGGATAGTGAGATATTAGGGGACACAGGCTGGTACAGGGAAGTCAGGACACTGAAGGTGAGTTTGTCAACTTGACACCTGGAAGGAGGGGACTTCAACTGGAGAATTTTGCTCTCTGATTGGCTCGCTGCTTCCCTTTTTTGGCTTATGATGATGAAATTACGTCATTTCAGAGAAAAAAAGCGAATCTCCCCTTACTCTGTTAGGAGACAGCTCAGTTTGAAGGTCATGTTGTGGTAATAGACGTTAGGGGCTGAGATGAGGCCCCTTCATGCAGACCGAGACCAGCACCAGCCCCGGGTGTGTGAGCAGGAGCACCCCAAAGGTGGGACATAAAGCTACAGATAGTGGAGTGATGCGATCACCCAGCTTCTCGAAAGTATGTCACCTGAACACAGTGACTGTGCGGAAGCGGCTGCAAGCTTCCCTGGCCTCCTCCCCTCTCTCCGTGTGTTCTAGAGCCAGATGTTTTCATCATCCCAGACCCTCCAGAACTCTGAAGTTCCCAGCCTTGCTCCAGCCCTCACAGGGGAGTCTGCACGACTTCATCTTCTGGTACACCTCCTGACGTTTGCAGATGCTCCCCCAGCCTAGATCCCCAGAAAGCAAGGATAATGCCTTTAAAGTTATTGTCGGGGCTGGAGAGATAGCCTAGCAGTTAAGAGCGCCGACCGCTCTTGCAGAGGACCCAGGTTCGATCCCCAGCACCCACATGGTGGCTGAGAACCGTCTGTAACTCCAATTCCAGGAGAACTCCAGTTCCAGGGGAATCCGACGCCCTCTTCTGACCTCCGAGGCATTGCACGACACGGGTGCACAAACCTCCATGCAGGCAATACATTCACACACATAAATAAATAAAATAAAATAAAATAAAATAAAAAATAAAATAAAAAAGTTATTGTCATTAGTCAAGTGAAAGTTTTGTGGTTTTGGTTTTGTCCTTTGAAATGGAATCTCAATGCATCTCAGACTGTGTAGCTGAGGATGACCTTGAACTTTTCATCCTCCTGGCTCTGTCTCCCAAGCACTAAAATTACAGGCATGCAGCACCATGCCCCGGTTATATGATGCTACGGGCTTAACCGAAAGCTCCCTGCATGCTAGGAAGCACTCTACCCACACAGAGAAGTGTTCGCAAAATCACACTTTGGTCCAGTAAATCAAGCCGTTGCTGGTTTTCCGGGTCTGGCCCTGGCCTTGCCGGGACTTCCTGCCACAGCATCCCTGCCGCCCCTTTTGTTTGCCCACTTTCTCTGGCTCAGTTTTGTCATCAGTATGTTTACTTTTCTTTCTGAGCTGCAGTGGAACTCAGGGACTCACCCATGTTAAGCAAGTGTTCTCTTGCTGAACTCCACCCTAGCCAACTGTCTCCTTTTAGACACTTCACTCCAAGCTGCATCTATGTTAGCCACGGTAACCAGCATTCTTTTTTTTTTTTTTTCAAAGCCAATTTTTACTGAAGCTTTGTGCATTTCATACAAAATTTCCAATCAAATCCAGACCCGTGCCCCCCCTCCCTGCCCCCCCACCAGAGCTCATGCATTCTGCCAAACATGTCTTTCATCCTTTTCTAAGTCTCTTTCAAGATTTTCAAGGCAGAAGTCTACCATTTCAAGCAGAAGTTCACCGCTCAGTCAGTTCTTTGACCCAGTCCTTCTGCCCTTGTTATTTTCTCCAATATGCATCACTCCAAAATATGCGCATATGCATGCCACATATATAATAGGTTTTAGCATCTTCAGCTTATGATTTTTTCCTTCATTAGGCTGAAAGATGTCATGTTTGAAGTCTCCTCCTTGGCAAGCCCAAACCACCATCAGTTCTGCCCTTGTGCTCCACACTGGGGTTTTCCCTTCCCATGGTCACCAAATGAGGTCCAGTAAGCACCACGTCCTGTCTTGATCTTCCTGTACTGGTCTCTGTGATACAGCCTGGGTAGTCCAACAATGGCAGTCTATACTCTGAAGAACCTGAAACCTCAGTAGTCGATCAGTGCACAAGTTGGATGTCTCAACAGTCCCCATCTGGCACTGAAGGTTTGGAGGATTCTTGGAGAGACATGAGTCTTCAGTCCATATTGGAAGGTTGAAAAGCTGTGCCTCATGTCTTTGAAGAATGGCAAGAGCAGTGGCAGCCACAGGGTAGCTGCACTTGCCAATAAGACAGGCAAAAGAACTGTGCTTTTTTTTTAAAACTTGTCTTTTTACTAAGATCTTCAGTTTTATACCTGAAGTACAATTTCTCGGTCCTTACTAATTATTTATTTCTGGTTATACTTTCTTTTTGGATGTTTAAGTTCACACAGTTAGCCCAGACTAACCAAGCTTTTTATTTTCTCAAGGTCAGTTGAGGATCTGGTCCTTACGGGTCACTCAGGTTTTGGAGGTGGGGAGGGAGCCCCTGGCTCATTTTGGCTTTTCATTTACCAGTTCCATCCACTTGAGGACAAAGTCAGGTCTTGCCAAACCAGGCTTCCCTTTTTGAAGCATGAGCAGACTTTCCTCTTTATAGACCGGACACTGGCTGAAGTCCCATTAGTGGATCTCCAAGACCTCCCTGCACAGGAACACTGGGGGGTAACCAGCATTCTAAGCATGGGGAGCTTACAGAGGGGCTCAGGGATGGGTGACTGGGTTAGAGTGAGTCTGCACAGAAAGTCTCACCTACCCAATACCTGTTGCATTTAGTTTTAATTGTCAACTTGACACAGCCTGGAGTCACCTGAGAAGGGAATCTCAAAGGAGGGATTTCCCAAATCAGGCTGGACTGTGTACCTGCCTGTCTGGGAATTGTCTTGATTGTTCATTGACATAGGAGGGTCCAGCCCACTGTAGGCTGTTCCACTCCAGGTAGCCCTGGGCTATATAACCTGCCTAAGAAACCTGTGACAACCCACGACTGCTGGGGCAAAGATAGTCTCTTTTAAGTATGGGACTCTTGGTAGGTTAACGAGAATCTAGTGGATGAACCCACACTGAAGGACATTTGGAGACACAGATTAGACTCTACAAGCCATTCATATATATATGAGGGTATGTTAAATTGGGTGGGAGGCAATAAAAGGAGGTGTGGATAAGGGAGGGGATCTAAGTACCATTCAAATTATATTGTATGAAAATCACAGAAAAAGCATGAGCCTTCAAATGAGCTGGCAAGCAGTTTCCCCCATGGTTTCTGCTTTGACTTCCCTCGATGATGGACTGTGACCTGAAGGTATAAGCCACATAAACTCTTTCCTTCCATAAGTTGCTTTCGAACAACTTTTTAAAATTTTATTTATTTCTGTATGTGTATGAATGTACTGTCTGCATGCAAGTCTGTGCACCCATGTCGTGCAATGCCGGAGGTCAGAAGAGGGTGTCGGATTCCCCTGGAACTGGAGTTTCAGACGGTTCTCGGCCGCCATGTGGGTGCTGGGGATTGAACCCGGGTCCTCTGTAAGAGTCGTCAGCGCTCTTAACCACTAGGCCATCTCTCCAGCCCCCATAAGTTGCTTTTGATCTGAGTGTTTTGTCACAGCAACAGAGAGGGAAGGAGAACAGCACCCAAGGTGTGCGGTGCATGCAGCTCCTCTGAGCCATGTGTCCCAAGCTGGCCTGGGCTGCCCTCCTCTGCCCTGTGCAGCTGGACCCAGCCAGGCAGCTCTTCCTCACCCCCCAAGGTGCATCTAGATCTGCAGCCCCTCCTGAGATAAGCCTCTGGCTTCACCCCAGCTCCAAATGGGCTTTCAGTAGATTACCCATTCCAGTCTGGATAGCAGAGCAGGCTGCACTCACTTGTTTTATAACTGAGGATCTCTGAGCAGCTCTACAGATGGTACATGTGCAAGACTCTTGGTGCCAGTAAAATAACCCTCTATCAACAGCCTCCATGAAGTAGATACATGATGTCAGCCTTCCACACAGTTGAGTCAGTGGGTAACACGGTAACTTCATATGGCTGCACAGCCAGCTGTAGATATTTAATGAGAGGAAAATCCTTTCTATCTCTAGACAGATGTATTTCTGATCATAACTTAAGTATTTTCTTTAGTCAAAATTTTCCTTTCTTGTCATATTCTCCAAAGAAGCCCTGCTGTTCTTTTTATTCTTGAACCAGGTTTCTTTGTATTTTACTGTATGTATGTGTGTACGTGTTTGTGCATGTGTGTGCTGCAGTTCATGTGTGGAGATCAGAGAACAATTTTCACGCTTGGTTCTACCAGACAGGTCTTGGGGTTCAAACTCAGGTTGTCAGCTTTGGCAGCAAATGACGTTACCCAGTGAGCCATCTCAGTGGCTGTAGGTTTCTTATTAGAGATTCTGAGAAACTCTAATTAGAATTTCACCTTTTAGATAAATTTAAAGCTCTCTCTCTCTCTCTCTCTCTCTCTCTCTTTCTCTCTCTCTCTCTCTCTCCATTGAACCTATAACTAGCTTTACCAGTGAGCTGTCTACACACCAGCCCTTATTTTTACTTTTACTTTTTTTTTTTTTTGGTCTTTTTTGAGACAGGGTCTCCCTGTAGCCCCAGCTGTCCTGGAACTCACTCTGTAGACCAGGCTGGTCTTGAACTCACAAAGATCCGCCTGCCTCTGCCTCCCAAGTGCTAGGATTAAAGGCATGTGCCACCACGCCCGGCTTTACTTTTAATTTTAAGACAGGGTCTCACACCATAGTCCAAGCTGGCCTTGAATTTCTCATCACACCTCAGACTCTCCAGTAGCTGGGATTACAGGCCTGTGCCACCAGGGCCTACTAGGAAACATATGCTTTAAGCCTAGTATCCTGTCCTCACATACAGAATTCTTATCCTTTTGTAGTAGTAACACTAATTCCTGAGGGCTTGGAAACTCCCAGTTCCAGAGACTGACTGATGCCAAGGTCATGCGGAGCTTCTCAGTGGAAGGTAAATCTTGTGACTGTCAGCCTGCTACTTTCTAGTATGTCACCTTCCAGTGGGGTTTACAGCAGAGCAGGCCTTCTTCAGAGATGTGTTTTGAAGCTGATTCTTTGGTTTTATTTATTTTTTTTTTCCTTGAGACTGGGTCTCCCTGTAGTCCCAGTTGTCCTGGAACTCACTCTATAGACCAGGCTGGCCTTGAACTCACAGAGATCTGCCTGCCTCTGCCTCCTGAGATTTGACTTTTTTTTTTTAATTTTACGTGTATGAATGTACTGTCTGCATGTAGGTCTGTGCTCCCATGTTCTGCAATGCCGCAGAGGTCGGAAGAGGGTGTCAGATTCCCCTGGAACTGGAGCCAAAGACGGTTCTCAGCCACCATGTGGGTGCTGGGGATCGAACCCGGGTCCTCTGCAAGAGCAGTTGGCTCTCTTAACCACTAGGCCATCTCTTCAGCCCCAGGTTTGACTTTTAAGATGGGGCTTGGGGAAGCTGGGACAGGGCGGGGAGCAGTGTCTCACTACATGGCCTAGGCTAGCCTCCAACTCCTGCACTACCCAGATCTTCCAGCTTCAGTCTCCTGAGTAGCTGGGATTTAGCCACCAGCCTAGCTAAAACTTGTTGTGAAAAAAAGGCTTTTATTATAGTTTTTCATAGTTGCCTGGAAAACTTAAGGCCCACATGACTGTCCCATGAATTACTTTATTTCTTCTTATGTCAACAAAAAGACCACAAGAAGTCATGTTCCCTTGTTTGTAAAATATAGAAATTCAAGTGTAAGACTCTAGCTTTTACGGATCAGTAATTCTGCTTCCCCAAAATCCATCTGACTTTGAAATACCAAACCAAGTCACACATAGACATATCAATATGCTGACATGTCACATGTTAAAATGAAAAGTACATTATATTTTTAATTGTTAAGATAATACTGAATATATGATCCTTAATTAAAAAAAATAAACATTACAAGGGCTGAAGTTATAATTCAGTAGTAAAGCATATGTTTAACACATGAGAGGCCCTTGATTTTACCCTCTGCACTGCAAAATACATAGATACATACTTGCATGCATACACACACATATATGTGCATAAAGTAAGCATTACAGAAAAACTTGGGCCTCTGACCTTGATTCTTCCCTGCCTCATCCTAGAGACAGTTACTGCTCTGGGTACATGTGTGGAGATCTTTCAAAGTACAGTTACAGGACTAGGAGATGTGGCTCAGTGGTAGAATGCTGGCCTCGCATATACAAGTCCCAGAGTTTAAACCTCAGCACCACTAAGAAA
Organism: Rhizomys pruinosus; assembly: GCA_009823505.1. Lineage (NCBI taxonomy): Eukaryota > Metazoa > Chordata > Mammalia > Rodentia > Spalacidae > Rhizomys > Rhizomys pruinosus. The sequence continues at coordinate 555,120 of VZQC01005505.1, read as the reverse complement.
AGGAAAAAAAATACAACTTTATGCATGTCCATTTACATGCTTTCTTCAGTATTTATTGAATGCAAATATTTTTTCACACTTCCTTTTTGGAGGAGTTTGAGGGGGCTTTTTGGGAGGGCTCCCTAGTCACAGCCCACCTAGAAGTCCAGGGTGGCCTCAATCTCAAAGAGATCTGCCTGCTTCAGCCTCCTGAGGCTGAGATTAAAGTCCTATGCCGCCATGCCCTTTGGGTTGTTTCTTTTTTTGTTTTATGTGTATGAGTGTACTATCTCATACACATAAAACAAAAGGTCAGAAGAGGGCATCGGATTCCCCTGGAACTGGAGTTAAAGATGGTTCTTAGCCACCATGTGGATGCTGGGAATCGAACCCAGGTCCTCTGCAAGAGCAGTCGGTGCTCTTAACCACTGAGCCATCTCTCCAGCCCCACCCTTTGGTTTTTAATAGCCTGTTTTGTGGCTAGTTTTTCATTCAACAGCCTGTAGCATAGAACTTTCTGTGTTAGTTTATACGGATGTGCCATCTTTCATTTGAGCTGTTTGAAAATTGCTCCTGGGCTCCCAACTCCTTTCTAGACAGCCCCTCTCTGAGTACATTGGGAATATTTCTCACGGTTCTCTAGGTATCTATTCCCAAGCCTGTTTTGCCCTTGACCCCTTCAGACTGGACCATTCCTACCACCTCCTTACCCTTCAGTAGATGCTTAGATGTCCGAGTTACTCTTTCAGTACCACATGGCCTTCCCTGATTCTTCTTTTGTCTGCACCCATCTCTTCCACCAGCCTGCCTCTGTGCAGAAGGAGCCCTGTCCCTCTGGGTTCCCCTGTGTACTGTGGCCAGTGCCTAGCACATAGGTGTTTACCAACAACAGGGAGCCCTGAAGAGGGGCATGTGAGGTTGTCTAAGGAAACTTCTACACAGGTACAGACAGAAGTCATAGCTGCTGCAGCAGACCACCCTATAGCCAGGATCACTGTGCAGGGGGCGTTGTCCCTCAGGGCTCCCCCTCCCCACCTGGACACATCCCTTTAGTTAAGAAACTTGAGACTGCTTCTTCATTTGTGGAGCAGGGGCTGGCGGAAATGGAGCTGTGAAGCTGGTTTCCCACAGTGCGTCTGCTCCTGTTAAATATAAACCAAACTCTATCTACTAAGTTTGTTTTGTTAAAAATAAAGAAAATATTCCACATCCCTTCCAAACCTGCCTTTGAGCTAAAAATAGTACTTGATGCAAAGATTTAATATTTAACTGAAATACAAGGGGACCCTTAAACCAATCCTGGAAATAGCAGCCTTGTTAATTGTCCAGTGAAAACCCATGGGCTGAAAGTCTTGCTATGCCGTTAGAATCATCTTTTTTTTTTTTTTAATAATGGGTATAGCACTTTATTTTTTATTTATTTATTTATTTATTTATTTATTTATTTATTTATTTATTTATTTATTACAGGGTCTCCCTTTAGTCCCAGCTGGCCTGGAACTCACTTGTAGACCAGGCTGGCCTTGAACTCACAGAGATCCGCCTGCCTCTGCCTCCTGAGTGCTGGGACTAAAGGCGTGTGCCACCGGGACTGGAGAGATGGCTCAGTGGTTAAGAGCATCGACTGCTCTTGCAGAGGACCCGGGTTCGATTCCCAGCACCAACATGGTGGCTAAGAACCGTCTAACTCCAGTTCCAGGGGAATCTGACACCCGCTTCTGACCTCCACGGCATTGCAGGACACGGGTGCACCAACCTACATACAGACAGTACACTCATATGCATAAAAAATAATAAATAAATTAATTAATTAAAAAAAACAGTCCAATAAATAAATAAATAATAAAGGCATGTGCCACCACGCCTGACCTAAGATAGTTCTTAGCCACCATGTGGGTGCTGGGAATCAAGCCCCGGTCTTCTGTAAGAGCAGTCAGTGCCCTTAACCGCTGAGCCATCTCTCCAGCCCCATTAGCATCATCTTAAAACCACAGCAGGGTAGAGTGCTCTGCAGAAGCAGCTTTGCTTCGCTGTCTCTAATTCATATGCCAGATATTGCTGATTTTAGTAGACTAACAAACACAAGAAGTAAAGGAAAGATCATGAGAAAATAGCCACCTCTCTTAGTCCATGCATCAATGATGCTAATTTTTTATTTTGTTTTTATTATTTTTATTTATGTGTGTATTTGCCGTGTGTATGTGTGTACAGGTGCCCATGGAGGCCAGAAGAGGGTGACAGATCCCTTGGAGCTGTAGTCAAAGGCCGTTGTGAACTGCTTGACATGGGTGCTGGGAATTGAACACAGGTCCTCTATGAGAGCAGGAAGCACTCTTAACCACTGGGCTATCCCTTCAGCCCTGACACTAATTGTTTTTAACTATAAAATACAAATAAGGGTTAAAGCAGCACACTATAGACCATTTCTGCAGTTCTTGTCTCAGAAGGTGACACATATCACTGGGGAAGATTGCCATCTAAAGCGCAGAGATGCTGGTCTGACTTTTTTACCTGCAGGAGGGATAGGTAAGACAGGAGGAAACAAAGCAAGCTATGGGCTTTCCCTGTTTAGAAACCACCATCAGGGGAGTTTTGATGGGGAAAAGGTTTTGTAGACTGAAAAAAACGGTTCTGTTACGAAAAGATACATCCTTTCAAACATGATTAATATGTCCTGTCTGTGGCTTTCTGCTCAAATCATTTGTGATTCTGCTGAGGAGGAAGCATTTCTTTGTAGCCAAAGCAGCTGTCTAGTTGAATACAAATGAGTGCATAAGAGGTTTGGGTTGCTAATGGTCACCCCTGTTTGCAAGCCACACTAGGTGCAGTCTGCCATAGCTGGGCTTGGGTCCTCCTCAGCTTGGAGGACAGACAGCCATGAGAGATGGCAGTTCACTCTGCAGCAGACTCTGTCTGTGGTAGAGATGGAGCAGAAGAGAGAAGAAGGCATTTCCAGAGCGTTCTAGAAGCAATTTCTAAAACCTTCTAGTCCATTTTTAGAACTTTCCACAAGGTCTATAATCTGCTACTGACTCTCACAGATGCATTCTTTCACTGAACAAAAGTAGTTTGCCATCAGCCAGTGTGGGGCCTAGGGCCAATCACTTGTCTCCAGGACGTGGGCAGATGCCTTCTGTGCGGATGGAGCCCTCCACAGACTCTGATTCCTCTTGGCTGGCTGAGGCAAAGACCCCAGTCCAGCTCCTCAGCCATGCTCTCCTGTGAGCAGAGACCTGCAGGCCTGTAAAGTAACTGGGTTGTCTTCTTTCAGAAAGATTGGAAGTCTCCAGAAAGAAGAGTTTCTTGGCTCTTGGCTCCCCCAATACACAGAGGCTAACAACTTGGAATCAAATTGTGGGTTCAAATCCTGCTCACGCAGTGGAACTTATACCTCTCGTTTTCCTACATGCACTGGCCCCACAGACCAGCAGTGATCAATAACAGAAAGCAAGTGATGCTCTTACACGCCTCCAGGCACATTCTAAGGCGCGGCTAAATATTAGTTGCAAGTATTCGTCTCTATTAATAATGTTATTATTACTCAATTTTCTCTAACAATAATTAAAGTGAATGGATAACTAAAAGCTAGCTACCACCAAGACTCTGATCAAAGGGGAAGCAGATGGGCTGGAGAAATGGCTCGGGGATTACAAGCACTTGCTGCTCTTGCAGAGGACCCAGATTTGGTTCCCAGTACCCACTGGGCAGATCACAAGTCTCTAAGGGTTCTGACGCCCTCCTTTGGCCTCTGTGGGCACTGCATGCATATGGCACACATAAGTGCTTGCAGGCAAAACAGTCACATCTATAAAATAAAAATAAATAAAGTGAAATAGAAAAATAAGTGCATCAAACTCTGAAGAGCATTTTGACTTATTTTTATTTCATGTGTATGGGGTTTTGCCTCCATGTATGTGAGTGTACAACATTTGTGCAGTGCCTCTAGATGCCAGAAGAGAGTATCACATCACATCATCCAGAACCTTAACTGGTTGTTAGTTTATATGTGGGTCCTGGGAACCAAACCTTGGTCCTCTGCAGGAGCAGCCAGTACGCATAACCACTGAGCCATCTCTCCAGCCCCATTAACTACTATTTAAAAACATTTTTAAACCGGCCGTGGTGGCGCACGCCTTTAATCCTAGCACTTGGGAGGCAGAGGCAGGCGGATCTTTGTGAGTTCAAGGCCAGCCTGGTCTACAGAGTGAGTTCCAGGACAGCTGGGGCTACAGGGAGACCCTGTCTCGAAAAGACAAAATAAATAAATAAATAAATAAATAAATAAAAACATTTTTAAGTAAAAGTAAAGAATTCTAAAAAGAACTTCTTCTGAATCCATGTAGAAGATAAAATTAGACCTTAAGAACACAAAACAGCTGCCAGGTGTAGTGGCACATGCCTTTAATCCCAGCACTCAGGAGGCAGAGACAGGTGGATCTCTGTGTGTTCAAAGCTAGCCTGGTCTACATAATGAGCTCCAGACCAGTTGGGGCAAAAGGGAGGGGAAAAAAACCCAAAAATAAATAAATAAATAAATAAATAAATAAATAAATAAATAATAAATACCAACAACTAATGCTCAGCGCCTCATTTTTTCCATCAGAATAGTGTCTAGAAAAGAGACAGCCAGATGACATAACCAAAATTATGGTGTCCATGGAGAATTCCTCCTAAAACCAGAGCTCAGATGTCTTAAGTGGACAAAAAAAAATTTTTTTCCCTAAGCAACAGAATAATAAGAAATTGGGAAATTAAATTTAAATGTCGTGGTGAATGCCTTAACAGTGACGATTCCCCTTTCCTGCCAAGCACGGTGACCTGCTGTTTCTCCTATGTTCTCCCTGGAGAGTTAAGAAATTGCTGCATGATAAGTCATTTATCTTTGGTGCAGGCACCGCAAAGATATAACCACATATTATTCAAAATGGGGAATTCACGTCACATTATTTTCCATTGGTGAGTAATGGACGGGAAATGGGAAATGTCACTACGATGTGGGCTAGCCATCTGGTCGGTGCCGTGCCGTGAACAGCAGCTGATCTGCATGGAAGTATAAAGGCAGCGAAGGCTGGGGCTGTTAGCTTCTCCAGGGAACTTTGGTTCATGCATGGAAGGCAGGCAATAAAGTCCAATTATTCTGGACGAGGCTACACAAGGCATATGAAAATTATCTCATGTAGGGCAACTCTACAGCTAAGTATTTTTTAAAATAGCCATCAGTCATCCCAGGTAACAAAATCAAACAAACCGATCCATCTCTAAGGAATAACTCATTAATCAAAAGATAGTAGTGAGATGCTGGCAATTTTTCATTATTTCCTTGTGTAATATTTTAAAGCCAACATGCTGACAGGGGGGTTGGTGTATAGGAAATTATCACACCCAAGCTTGGTGGTGGTGGACCACTCATGTGTTACTATCTATCACAGATCCCTAGATTTGCCCTGGTAAGGCATTTTCATTCTTAATTGGGGGATGTGGTTCCTGGCTATAATTGAAAGTGAAAGTGGTAAGAGACTCTTACTACTAAGATGACTAAAACTTTAGGAGAGCCCAGTGTTTGGGGGATTCTCAGAGCTGGTCAAAGTCTCACCTATCCTAGTCTCCAGAGGTTAGCATATTGGATTTGATGTTTAGAGTGAGGCAGGTCTATGTTGAAGTGATTTCTTCCAAATCCAATAAGTAGCTGCTTCAGGACTGAGGTAAACTATGTTACTTAGCATGGTGAAGCCTTCAGGAAAAATCAATTACATTAAAACAGAAAGAAATTTGTCTCCTGTGTGACTGAGCCAACCTCATGAGTATGAAGAGTACGAAGTGCCAGTTATTGCCTGGTGGGATTTAAAGTTTATTTAAATGAGCATGCCTTTAAAAGTAATAATAATAAAGGCCTTCACCCATTTTTATTTTTTTCTACCTCTGTGCAAACACAAGCATCCCAGTAGTCCTATGGGACTTTGAGGACTTGTGAGTCAATAAGTTGCATAGATGTTTCTGGGACCCAGTTTTGCCTGAAGCAAGGAGCTGTATGAGAAATGAAAAGAAAGCCTGGGGCTGGAGAGATAGCTCAGTTGGCAAAGTGCTTGCTGCTCAAGCTTGAGGATGGCAGTTCCATCCCCGACACCCACATAAATGGGAGGCGCTACAGCACAGGTCTGTATCCCAGCAGCAGAGGAGAGGAGGGAGAGAGACAAGCAGATCCCTGGGGCTCACTGGTCAACCACTTTAGCCAAAGCAGTGAGCCTCAGGTTCAGAGGAAGACCCTGTCTTCAAAAATAAGACAGAGGGGCTGGAGAGATGGCTCAGCGGTTAAGAGCGCCGACTGCTCTTGCAGAAGACCTGGGTTCGATTCCCAGCACCCACATGGTGGCTAAGAATCATCTTAGGCTGGGTGTGGTGGCGCATGCCTTTAATCCCAGCACTTGGGAGGCAGAGGCAGGTGGATCTCTGTGAAGTCAAAGCCAGCCTGGTCTACAGAGTGAGTTCCAGGCCAGCTGGGACTAAAGGGAGACTCTGTCTAAAAAACAAAAAACAAACAAACAAACAAAAACTCCAGTTCTAGGAGATCCAACACGCTCTTCTGGCCTCCATGGGCATTGCATGCATGGGTGCCCTTACATACATGCGGGCAACACACTCATAAAGACAAAATAAAGGAGTAAATAAAAAATTAAAAAAGAAAAAATAAGATGGCAAGGAAGACATTCAGTGTTAACCTCTAGAGGCCTGTGGTACATGTGAACATATAGATACATGTACACTACATACACAAAGAACTAGGAAGATTGCCTGCTTAAGGAATGTGACTCAGTTACTATGCTGGAAGTTCATACCAAGTTTATAGTCAGTGACTGCTAGATAGGGATGAAGGGTTTTATTTGTTTATTTTGATCCTTTTGAGACAGGGTCTCTCTATAGCCCCAGCTGGCCTGGAACTCACTATGTAGACCAGGCTGGTCTTGAACTCAGAGATCCGCCTGCCTCTGCCTCAAGTGCTGGGATTAGAGGCCACTACATCAGGCTTGGATGAAACTTTTGACTTAAACTCCTGCTGAGAATTTTTAACTTGCAAGCTAAAATTATCGAAAAGTTATTAACTCTTGACTGTCGTCATGTTTCACTTCGGTAAGGACATCTTGCTGTTGGGTGGTGGTAATAAACCCAAATACTGAGTAGGCCAGTTCCTAGCATCATTAAGATAGACTTAGCTATAATATAGAATGAATATATATAAATGGTTAACCATTAAGCTACAGATGGAACTTGACAGAGTCTGACCTTTGACCTATGCAGCCTGCATGCTCATATTGTCCTTTTTTATTTTTTATTGAATTTTTGGGATTATTTATTTATTTATTTATTTTTTTGAGACAGGGTTTCCCTATAGCCCCAGGTGGCCTGGAACTCACTCTGTAGACCAGGCTGGCCTTCAACTCAGAGATCCACCTGCCTCTGCCTCCCAAGTGATAGGATTAAAGGCGTGCGTCACTACACCTGGCTTAAAGGCCATTCTTAGCCGCCATGTGGGTGCTGGGAATTGAACCCAGGTCCTCCACAAGAGCAGTCAATGCACTTAACTGCTGAGCCATCTCTCCAGCCCCAGGGATTCTTATACAATATAATTTGATGGTATTTAGATTCCCTCCCTTCTCTACATGGTTCCCTACTACCCCCATCCAAATCCAATTTAATGTGTTCACCTTCATAAACATATATATATATATATGCACATATATATATATATATATCATATATATATCATGGCTTAGAGTCCGATTTGTGTTCCCAAATGTCCTTCAGTGTGCATCCATTTGCTGGTCCCACCAAGAGGCCCACCTCTATAAGACACTGTCTGTCCCCCTCCCGGTAGCCATCAATTGCCAGAAGTTCCTTGGGTTAGGGAGGGGGTTCTTACCCACTTCCCCATGTCGATGCTGGGATTTCGCCTGGCTTGAGTTTGACTAGGACCTGTGCATGCTGTCTCCACCGCTGTGAGTTCATATGAGTAACTGGCCAGCTGTCTGGGAGACTCTGTGTCCTTGTGGCCATCCAGCCCCATGGGCTCTTACAATCGTCCTGCCTCTTCCACAGTGATCCCCAAGCCATTGGAGGTAGAGGTTTGAAGTACATGTCCTGATCAGAGGTAAATACTATTGGGCCTCTTGTTCTCTGTACATTGGCCAGTTGTGAGTCTCTGTGTTAATCACTATCTCCTGCATAAGGAAACTTTTCAGGTGAGAGGTGAGAGATGCGTTCATCTATGTGTGGAGGTCGCAGTGAAGATGTGTTGCTTTGGGTTAAGTGTCTCAAAGACATTTATTATGTATGTTTGACCAGTTCTGTAACTCTGTAATAGTCTCCATCTGCTGCAAAAAGCAGCTTCTTTGATGAGGAGTGAGAAGTACACTTGTCTGTAAATATGGCAATGCTATTTAAAGTAAGAAATAACATGCCAGGCATGGTGGTGCATGCCTTTAATCTCAGCACTCAGGAGGCAGAGGCAGGCGGATCTCTGTGAGTTCAAGGCCAGCCTGGCCTACAGAGCAAGCTCTGGGCCAGCTGGAACTAAAGGGAGACCCTGTATCAAAAATAAAAGAAAGAAAGAAAGAAAAAGAAAGAAAGAAAGAAAGAAGGAAGGAAGGAAGGAAGGAAGGAAGGAAGGAAGGAAGGAAGGAAGGAAGGAAAGAAAGAAAGAAAGAAAGAAAGAAAGAAAGAAAGAAAGAAAGAAAGAGGAAGGAAGGAAGGAGAAAGAAAGAAAGAAAGAAAGAAAGAAAGAAAGAAAGAAAGAAAGAAAGAAAGGAGAGAGAGAGAGAGAAAGAAAGAAAGAAAGAAAGGAAGGAAGGAAGGAGAGAGAGAGAAAGAAAGAAAGAAAGAAAGAAAGAAAGAAAGAAAGAAAGAAAGAAAAAGAAATTACATTGCTTTAGGAATGTGGCAAAAGTGTGGTTTCTGGGGTCTATGACTTCTCCAGCTGTGTATATTTTGCTATATGTTCTCTTTTTTATGTTTTAAATTTTTAATTATTTTTATTTTATGTGCATGAGTGATTTGCCTACATGTATGTATGCACTTGTGTTGTACAATGCCCATGAAGGCCAGAAGAGGGTGTCAGATCTCCTAGATGGCTGTGAGTGCTGGGAACCAAATCCAGGTCCTCTGCAAGATCAACACGTGCTCCTAATGCTGAGCTCCAGCTCCTAATGCTAATGCTGCAGCTGCCGTAGGAGAGGATTGAGAGTTCACACTCATCCTCAGCTACATAGCAAATTTGAAGCTAGCCTGGGCTATATAAGACTCTGTCTCAAAAACAAAGATGTCACCAGCAGCCAGCAGCAGAGTCCTCAATGGCTTCTCCCTAGTGTTCCCACGACTGACCTGCTTGAAGACAGTGGTGTAGCTGGTGAAAGCAGATTGTGCCAGGGCTGCTTCCTCAGGCAGAGCCCAGCTGAGCTCAGAGGGTGTTCTAGTTTCCCTTCAATTGCTGTGACAAAACACTCTAACACCAACTTGGGGAGGTAAGGGTTTATTTGCCTTACATCTCCCAGGTTATAGTTCATCTCTCAGGGAGCCCAAGGTAGGAACTCAGGGCAGGAACTTGGAGGCAGGAGCTGAAGCACAGGCCATGGAGGAACACTGCTTACTGGCTTGGTCTCCGGCCCATGTTCAACCTGCTTTCTTATGCAGTATACACAATATACCCAATCTGGCCCACAATGGGCTGGGCCCTCCCACATCACTCAACAATCAAGACAATACTCCACAGATGTGGCCACAGGCCAGCCCAATGGAGGCAATCCCCGAATTGAGGCTCCCTCAACCCAGGTGTGTCAAGTTGACATTAAAGCTATCCAGCACAGAGGGCATCGCCTGTGGGCACCACACACATGCATCCCACCTGTGGCTGCACACCCATTCCCCCGCCCTCTCCAGTCGGTGGTTGCCAGCTCCGGAAGTCATCATTTGAAGCCTCTGCCAAGTTTCTGAAATTTTCCATCTGGTCCCCCTTGTCACCCCAGCCTTGCGCCCCATTCCTTTGTCACCACCCAATTTCTTCAGTGTCCTCTGGATACCCCTCAGCCGTCCTCTTCCTAAGCCCTCCGTCCATTTGTCCTGCAGGACTCAGCTTGAGGTCAGGTGTGATAGCCCACAGTCTGTAATCGCAGCACGCAGGGAGCTGATGCACGAGGATAGTAAGTTCAGAGTCCACCTGGGCTGTGTAGTGAGACCCTGGGTGATGGCTAGTTTTCATTGTCAATGACTTAGAACCTCCTAAGAAGAGTCCCCATGAGACACCGTCTAGAGTAGGTTGGCCTGTGGCTGTGTCTGCAGGGATTGTCTTGACTTCCTTCATTGACGTGAGAAGACCCAGCTTGAAAGCAGGTGGCATTGTTCCCTGATTTGGGGTCCCAGACTGTTTAATTTTTAATTATTTTTATTTTATATGTATGAGTATATTGCCTACATGTATGTAAGTACACCATGTCATGCAATGACCGAGCAGGTCAGAAGAGGGTGTCGGATTCCCATGGAACTGGAGTTACAGCCGATTGTTAATTGCCATGCGGGTGCTGGGACCTGAACCTGGCTCCTCTGCAAGAGCAACTAGTACTCTTAACCACTTAAGCCATCTCTTCACACCACCCTGGGCTGTTTAAAAGTGGTGAAAACAAGGCCGGGTGTGGTGGCGCACGCCTTTAATCCTAGCACTTGGGAGGCAGAGGCAGGTGGATCTTTGTGAGTTCAAGGCCACCCTGGTTGGTCTACAGAGTGAGTTCCAGGACAGCTGGGACTACAGGGAGACCATGTCTCAAAAAGACCAAAAAAAAAAAGTGGAGAAAACAAGTCAAGTACTAAGGACACATGTATTTATTTATGCTGTTGACTGTGGACATGATGTGAGTGACTAGCTGCTTTAAATATCTGCTGCCTTGACCTCTCCTCTGTGGTGGATTATAACCTAGAACCGTGGGCCAAGATAAACTCTCTCCCTTAAGTTGCTTGTCAGGGTATTTTAGCAAAGCAACAGAAATAAAACTAGGACACTCTGTCTCAAAAGAAAAAGACTCAACTTAATACTTGATAGGCATTTCCTCCATCTCCTCCTCGTCTGCCCCAGGCTCCCCTTAGAATGTATTGCCTGACACCCTCCCTCTCCACACTTCAGCTCTCCCTGGAGGCATGGCCACACATCCTTGAACCCTCAGCCTTAGTTTTAAGCTTGATCATGGATCTGGACTGCCTCAGGTGGGGACCAGTATTAACTAGAGACTGAGTGGCTTGGCCTAACTCTGCTGAGAGGGACTTTGCTGTTACTTTCTATGAAAGACCACTGCCTGGCACGTTTCACAGAGCACCTACGCATGGGTGTCCAGAAATCCACAGAGCAGCTGGACTGGGCAGCAGGGGATGGAGAAAGCTCTTTTTGGCACGGCCCTGATCACCATAAGCAGTCAAGGCAGCCCAGCAGCCAAAAGTTAGAGGAGATAGCAAGCTCCTAGCATAGATGCATTGCACCTATACCATACACCAGGACTGCTACATGAGCTAAGGCGTGTCCCCTGAACCCTTGAATCACCTGGTCCCTCAACCTCTCCCTCCATGCGTCATGGCTGGATTCAAAGGTCAGCAGGATCTCTCCATAGCAGTCTTGCTTCTAGCCCTGCTGTAAAGTAACCTGTGGCTGCCTGTGAGTGTCACATGTAACAGATGGCAACATTTGCCCTAATGGGCACAGGTCCAGCAGGTCCTGGACATGTGATCCTGCCTATCGGGTGGCAATTTCACTACCCGTTCCCCTAAGGTCTGGACTCTCAGCATGGTCCTGTGTGGCAGAGGCCTGTGTCTGCCTGGCCTGACTGACTCTCCTTTTCCCTCTTGCAGGTTAGATCTTGAAACAACCTTGTCGGCAGCACAGCATGTGTAGGGCTGGGGTCTGGAAAGGGGTTCCTGTGCTTGTGGAGGGTAACTGGGTCCCAGTCAGTACGGTCACTTCCATCCCCAAGGCGTGCGTGAAAGTGTTGCTCGGGATGGAGGCAGGTGAGGAGACTCACAGGTCAGCAGGGCTTGGGATGGGGGCTTAGAGGTCAGACCCACAGACCAGCAGGGCCAGGACAGGCATCCGAGAGCGAGCACATCCCTTAGCAGTTGTCATCTGGGGTGTTGTCAAGTCCACTTTCCACCTAAACTAGGGAACTTCCTAGATTACTTTTATAATAGAATTTACACTCACAAATTCAACCTCCTGCTTATAAAAGCTTAGGTCAGTACAGATCACCTGAACAATTCAAGAATGTGCTCTCTCTCTCTCTCTCTCTCTCTCTCTCTCTCT
>VZQC01005505.1:467320-539775 GCA_009823505.1 Rhizomys pruinosus | reverse complement strand
CGCCGGCAAGAACTTCACGCGGACAACAGGATTCTTCTGTGGTAATATTTATTGTGCACAGCTCTTTTGTGAGAAGGACCCCGAAATGGGGCAGAAGCACCATTTATATAGCAGTCCAGAGGGTTCGGGTATGCTCTGGATTGGTGCACCGTCCGATGCCTCATTAGCATGCCCAAGGCGCGGGCCCAGAGAACGCGGGCCCGGGAGCGCAGTTTGCCCAATGCAAAGGCAACGGCGGGAAACGGCTTGTAGTTGTTCTAGCAACTCAGAAAGTCAGCGCCACCTTAGGGCGTGGTACAGCACACATTGTGTGGTAGGCTGTCAACAACGTTTAGATAAGGTCATGTTGCATCTTACCACAGAGACTCCTGCACCTCCAGGTGCTCTTTTCACAGTAGGAAGTGAAATTGGCCTAGCAGTCCATCAATGGAAGAATGAATAATAAAAATGTGTGTATATAACAGTGAGATTTTATTCCACTGTAAAAGAAAATGAAATTTGCAGGAAAAAGGATGGAACTAAAAATATTATCTTAGATGAGGTAACCCAGGTTCAGAAATACAAATACTACATGTCAACTTCCCTATGTGAAGCCTAGATTATAATTTTTATATATGTGTACTTATGTGGGAGTTAGGGCATATTGAGGCCAAGAAACTAGAAAGGGGTGTGAGAGGAGGAAAAAAAAGGCTTTAAGAGAAGAAGAAAATTAATAGAACATATTTACACACATGAAAGTATTACACTCATACACATAAAGATAAAAATAATAAAGAAGGGCTGGAGAGATGGCCTAGAGGTTAAAAGCACCGACCGCTGTTGCAGAGGACCCAGGTTCGATCCCCAGCACCCACATGGTGGCTGAGAGCAGTCTTTAAGTCCAGTTCCAGGGGAATCCGACACCCTCAGCATTGCACGACATGGTGCACAAACCTGCATGTAGACAATACATTCATACATGTACAAAAATAAAATAAAATAAAATAAAATAAAATAAATAATAAGAAGAAAGAAAATTTTTGTAAGTAATAAAAGACCAGGAATTGTGGAGAACCCTTGAAATCCCAGCCCTCAGGAGACTTGGGCAGGTAGATCCTGACTGGGAGACAAGGTGGGGCTCCCAAGCAAGGCACTGTCTCAACAAACCAAATGAACAGAAAACCAAACTGTAATAGAATGAAAAGTCTTTAAGAGAAGACAAATTAGAGTGTGGTGGAACCAGTATAGGTAATATCTTCCTGTTCAGTGGCTGAACTGACTGAGGTCCTCCCAATATCATCGTGACAGATTTGAACAATAAGATGAGGACCCAGAACTTGTCTCTATGGTCTTGGGTGGGAACCTGGAGACGCTTCTGGCTTTTACTAATACTGATTAAGAGTAGAATCGTTTAGAAAGGAAAAAGTAAAATAAAACTAGATTCTATACCGCAGAGGCTGGGCTGCTTGGTGCCATGACTTCTTCCCACAAGGAAACCACTCCCTGATTTGTATTCCAACAGTGGAGTGTCTCAGAAATGGCTTGCATGGGGCTGTGACAAAATAGTTGATTAAAAGCCACTTAAGGACAGAATGGTTTAGTTTTGGTTCACCATCCGAGGGTTCAGTCCATCGAGGGAAAGCATGGCGGCCAACTATGAGGCAGCTGATCAGACTGTGTCTGGAGTCAGAGAGCAGACAGATGAATGAACGCTGGTGCTCAGGTCACCTTCTCCTTTCCCCTTTTCATTCAGTCTGAGACCTGAGCCAATGGGATGCAGCCACCCACTTCCAAGGTCTTCCTTCCTCACTCAGCCCTCTCTGGAAATGCTCCTAGACGTGGCCCTGGGTATGTCTCCTAGGTAATTCCAAGTCCAGTCCAGTGGACAGTAAGGATTAATCATCACAGCCTGGTAGTTACATTGTTTGCATACCCGATAGCCTCTTTTAACTTTGGGGTAAGTTGGAGCAAAGACTAGCACCTTTGCATTACTCTCTAACTGCATCTACCACATATGTAGCTGGAGTTCAATGTATATTTGTTCAATTCAACTTGGAATTGGGTGAATTGAACTCCTGGGTACAAGAGGATGAAAGATTTATTTTTTATAACTTGGTGGGATGAAATTGCAGGCTTCTCCAGAGTTACAGGACCAACAGGAAGTTTGTATCTACAGCAGGGAAGATTTATATGAAGGAATTGGCTCAGGCTCTCAGGCTCAGGCTCTCAAAGAGAGAAGTGTGATCCGAGTTCAGAGCCCACCTGCTTCAGGATTCTCTCTTGTTCAGGGAGATCAAACTTTGTTTTATTCTACCCTTCAACAGACTGAGTGAGGCCTGCCCACTCTGAGCCATTTCTGAGATGCTCCACTATTGGGATACAAATCAGGAAGTGGTTTCCTTGTGGGAAGAAGTCTTGGCACCAAGCAGCCCAGCCTCTCTAGTACAGTGCATAGAATCTACTATGCTGGATAGCTTTAGTGTCAACTTGACACACCTGGGTTGAGGGAGCCTCAACTGGGGTATTGCCTCCATTGGACTGACCTGTGGTCACATCTGTGGGGTATTTTCTTGATTGTTGAGTGATATGGGCAGGCCCAGCCCACTGTGGGTAGTGCCACCCCTAGACAGGCTGCTGTCTATTGTATAAGAAGGCAGGTTGAACATGAGCCAGGGGAGCAAGTCAGTAAGCAGCATTCCTCCATGGCCTGTGCTTCAGCACCTGCCTCCAGGTTCCTGCCCTGAGGTCCTACCTTGAGCTCCCTCAGTGATGAACTGTGACTTGGGAGATATAAGACGAATAAACACTTTCCTGCTCAAGTTTGTATTGGTCAGAGTGTTTTGTCACAGCAATTGAAACTAGAACACCTACTTTATTCAAAGCCTACTGGCTTAAATATTGTCAAAAAACTTTCTGCTATAGTTGTGAACACATGATTTGATGGGTTTTACTTTCTATCTACTACTTGATTCTGTTTTTCTGATTCTGGCTTGCTACATGTTTAATAAATGCACTTATTCCAAACCAAAGTACAGTTACCATAGACCATCCTTCAGAACTTACAGAAGCGTCTTTTGGTCCAATCAAGTTCAAAATTAAGATTAACCATCACAACTCTTTTGGGTTCTCTCTAACTATTTAACATATAGAAACTAGTTTCCTCTCTGCTGGCTAGTTTTCATAGTGCCAGAAAGTGCTATGCAGGTTGCTGGGTGGAGAAAATGCATTAACAGCCCTCGTCAGCTGTGACTCTGCATGATACAAGACTGATAACAGCCCTCGTCAGCTGTGACTGCATGCTACACGACTGATGTTCAGGCAAGATGAGCCCAGAGATGCAATCATGGCATAACTGTTATGGAGGTACCTACCCATCTGCTTTCTGATTGGATCTGAGGCTGCTCCAATGAGGGAATTCATACCTATGGTATTATAACCTGGTCAAAAGGCCATGGCTGAGGAGGTCATAGGCTCTGCTGAGGAAGTTACTGTTGTTTTGCTAAATGAACATGTGACCATCAAACTGGCTTCTAAGATTAGTGCATTATCAGCCTTTGTCAGAGAAGTTTTTTTTTTTTTTTTTTTGGCCGTTGGCAGAAACTCTCAAAGTACTGCGAATAATTGACTGTTGACTGCTCAGCCCCAAATGGGACATCTATGTCAATCTATGTCATCATCCACTCACACGTCCAGGGCTCAAGAAATATCACAAAACAGTGGGGACAAAGGGTGTAGGAGCTGGAGGAAGGGGTGGAGTGTTGTGGGACACTGTCTTCTGGGCCTGACCTGACCATTGCTCTCTTGAGTTCTCAGCTGCTAGGATTAACTTCACAAGGCCTGCACAAGATTGGACCATCAACATTCCATCATGGATGGGGGAGGGACTCACGAGACCCCACCCTGCCCTGAGGAGCTACTGCCAGTTGGTGGTGGCCTGGGGAGGGCAAGGCATTTTCTTCAGTGGTAAAACCACACTCCATCATGCTCATGTAACCAACCCCAATTGAACTCACTGGGTCACATGCACAAGCAGATATGGAAGTAAGAGTGGTTCAGAAGACAGGGGTCAGCTAGGGTGATAAGGGGACAAGAGAGAGTAATGGGGGTGAATTTGATCAAAATAGATTATATATGCATATATGAAAATGTCATAATAAAATCCATTATTATAGATATTTAATACATACTAATAAATGTTTAAAACTGCCAGGCACAGTGTTGCATGTCTGTAATCTCTGCTTGAGGGAAGTTGAGACAGGAGGATCACAAATTCCAGGCTAGTCTGGACTAAATAGTGAGAACTTGTCATCCCCCAGAAAGAAACAAAGAAAGGAAGGAAGGAAGGAAGGGAGGGAGGGAGGGAGGGAGGGAGGGAGGGAGGGAGGGAAGAAGGAAGGAAGGAAGGAAGGAAAGAAAGAAAGAAAGAAAGAAAGAAAGAAAGAAAGAAAGAAAGAAAGAAAGAAAGAAAGAAAGAAAGAAAGAAAGAAAGAAAGAAAGAAAGAAAGATTCTCAGGGCATGGCTTGACCAGAAACAACTCTTGATTTCCCACTCCTCATGAGCTCACTGCGTGCCCAGCTGAACAACAGCTTCAACAAGTGTTCACTGAACTGAATCAAATGGGAATTCAACAAACATGGTGTTTTTTCAAATTCCTGTTTTACCAGTAGAAACTTTTTTTTTTTTTTGTAATTCAAATCTGGTATAGATCATAATGTTTGCAACAAATGTAGTGTTTTATTGGCAATGTTTTATTTTACAAGCTCAAATTTATAATATTTGTGCATTTAGACCAAAGTGAAGGCAAGGGGAAGTTTCAGGTAGCATGTCAAGGCTCTCTCTGGTTAAACAGACCCAGATGTTTAGCACAGGAAAGAGAGGGCAGTGTCTGTTCCACAGCAGAGCGGTGACAATAGCTAATAGTTTATATGCCTATTCATAAATGTGAAAGTCAGAGAAAACCACCAAAACCTTTCAATAAGTAACTTTTTACCAGACAAAATCATGATTCAACTTGTCACAAGCTCTTTCTACACAGCTGGTTCTTCTGGCACGCCACAGCTATGCTCCCGAGACTTTATATGAATGGATAAAAGCACGTCTGAATCTTTAAAAGAGCAATGCAAGAGACACAAACCTTCTAACCACTGGCGTATTTATCATACAAGGAAACTTCCTGGCAGAAACACTAGAAGCTTGAGTCCCAGGTGGACAGGAGTGGAGTGAAGTGGGAGGCCAGTTTCAGCTGCAGTTGCCAGACGTGTTTACAGTTAAGGTGCTGGGCGTGGTGCTTCATGCTTGCAGTCTTAGCACAAGAGAGGCTGGGGCAGGAGGATTGCTGTGAGTTTGAGGCTAGCCTAAACTACTGACAGATACTGTGCGTTTAAAAACAGAACACCACAGGGCATGGTGGCGCAAGCCTTTAATCCTAGCACTTGGGAGGCAGGGGCAGGTGGATCTCTGTGAGTTCAAGGCCAACCTGGTCTACACAGTGAGTTCCAGGACAGCTGGGGCTACAGGGAGACCCTGTCTCAAAAAGACCAAAAAATAAAAATAAAAAAATAAAAACAGAACAGCAGAACAGGGCTAGAGAAATGACTCAGTAGGCAGGGCACTTGGTGCTGTCTGAGGACCGAGACTCAGTGCTCAGCACCCATGTAATGGCTCACAATAATCTACGGCTCTGATGCACTCTTCCGACTCTGCAGGTACCAGGCATGTGATGCAGCCAAAGGATTCATACACATAAAATTAAAACAAATGAATCTTTTAAAAACCAAAGCAAAGCAATATAAAACAATTATTTTTAGACTGGGTAATTTTTAGTACCTCAGAATTTTGTTTGTTTGTTTGTTTGTCTAAAGACAGAGTCTCACTAATATAACCTGGGTGGCATGGAACTCACCATACAGACCAGGCTATCCTTGAACTCACAAAGATCCACCTGCCTCTGCCACTTGGCAGTATCTCAATTTTTCAATTCAGGAAAAAAAAACCATCTGTTTAAATTGTGGTAAAATATATGTAAAATAATATTTATGATTTTAACCATTTTAAGTATATAATTCGGTGGCATTAAATATATCTAAGTGTCATGCAACTATCACCATCACCATTACTAGAACTTTATCATAACAAACAGAAACTCTGGGCTGGAACTTATGACCATCTCATTTCACCTCCTGAGTGCTAGGATGCCTGATAGCTTTTAACGTTTATTTTAGCATATATTAATTATACATATATGGCTTTCATTGTAACGTTTTCTGTGTCATTCTATTTTCTACACTTATAAATGAGTATCTGTTCTAGATTCCTTATGTAAGTGGCATCCAAAAAAAGTCTTACTTATTCCACTTTACATAATGTCATGGTTCAACTTTGCTGTACTGGGTATGAAAACTTTATTTTTATATTTATTATTTATTTCATGTGTATGAGTGTATTGCTTTTATGTGTGTAGGTGCATCCATAGAGTCAGAAGAGGGCTTTGGATTCCCCTAGAGTTAGAGTTACAGGCAGCTGTTAGCTGCCATGTGGGTGCCGGGAACCAAACCTAGGTTCTCTGTAAGAACAGCCAGTGCCTTTAAACCACTGAGCCATCTCTCTTCAGCCCCAAGACTTTATTTTTAAATTTTATTTTATTATTTTATGTACACCCATGTTATGCAATGTCCAAAGAGGCAAGAAGAGGACATCAGATGTCCTAGAGCTGGAGTTACATGCTTGTTTTCTGGGCATTTGTGCATTTGTCTTTTAGTAATAGCCATCATAAAGGGCAAGAAGTGGAGACTTGGGTTGAGGATTCAAAGCCTTGAAGCACTTTCATGACATGCCAAGTTGCTTTAGATTTCTGCAGATGGCAGTCTGGAAGCCCGGGCCCAGGCTTTTTACCTTCTCTGGGAGCTGGCATTGTAGGAGTTAGTCTTTCTTGACTTTGTTCCCAGCAGTGAGGAAGGTGATCAGTTTCAACCTGAAGACCTTTATGCATCTATGTGACAGCTGGGAGTTCAAAGCCCTAGTAACAAGCAGCCTTCCCCTCCTTGGGGCAGGGACAGGGTCACCTGAGGAACCACCCTCTCCCTCTCCAAGCATCCTCATCCTCCTCTGCCTCTTCTACTCTGTTCTCTGTTCTCTGTGTCTGTTCCCCTCCCTCCCTTAGATCTTTCCCTCTCCCTTTCCCTTTCTTCTCCCTCTTTATTCTCCCCTCCCCATCCCTTTCCCTCTAACTCTCCCCACCTTCTCTATCCCCCTCTTCCCTCCCTTCTCCCTCTCCCCCTTCCCACCCGTCTGTCTTCCTCTTTCATACACACACAGACATACCCAAGCAAACCCAGTAAGACTTTACTTCTGGGGTTGGTGAGATGGTCTCAGAGCACTGGCTGCTCTTGTGGAGGACATGTGTTTGATTTCCCAGCAGCCACACGGTGGGTAACAACTCTCTGTAACTCCAGTTCCAGGGTATCCAACACACTCTTCTGACCTCTGTGGGCTTTGCATGACACAGGTGCACTTATGTGCAGACATAACACTTATACACATTCAATAAATAAATGAATAAATAAATAAATAAATAAATAAATAAATAAATACTTCACCCAGATCCAATATACTGTGAGAACTCATCTTGTTTCAAAAGGCTTTAAATCTGCAGGCGTTTAGGATCCACATGGTCCCCTTCTCATCTCCAAAGTAGCAGAAGCCATCTAGACCCCTGGTGGTTTCTGAGAACCCCTGCAGGGACAGAACAGAGCCTGGCAGCCTGACCCAGGCTCTGGTCTACCAGCCCTGGAAACCCACAGCTGGGCACTGGGCCGCAGCTGCCAAGGCGCAGGCTGTGTCCAGCTCCCAGGGGCCCCTGTGTTTTCTCCTACACTCCCCAAGAGGAGGTGCTGTGCTCTCTGTTCTGCACAGACACTCGTCCTCCTCGAAGCCCTATGCTGTAGTGCTCTGGTGTGCAAATGTAGATGCTCCTCTAGAAGTCATCTCCCACACCCTAGGCCCAGTGAGAGGCCACTGTGGCCATCTCCTATCTCACTCTGCCAAGCACTAGGAAGAAAGCACCCCATTTCAGATCGAATTCCATCCTCCCCAAAGCTCTTCTCACCTTCCAGCCACGAAGGGCTCAGGACCCCTTCTCCATTCTGGAGTATTTTCTAGTGCCCAGGGAACACAGAGGATCCTGATGTCCCTGAAGCACACCAAAGGAGTTTGAGGCATCACAATTAAATGAGGGCTCCCAGTGACTAGTGAGGCAGCTGTGGCTTATGATAATCCCACCTTAGCTGTGTTAAGCAATAGGAGAACACTTTCACTGACTGGTCCAGACATGGAGGCAGGACGACCCCAGTGTAGGTTGATCAGAGAATCAGTGATGTTCTTTAAGGACTTGGGATTTCCTTCTTCCAGCATCCTGTTTGACACGGTCCCTAAGACAAGATAGCTGCCACATTGCCAGTCATCACAACCAGAAACTGTGCTAGCCAGAGGAGAGAAGACGTGATCTCTCTTCCTCATTCCTCATTTTAAAAGCCCAGCAGCTTCGCTGAGCAGCCTCAAGCCAAGTGGCCCTAGCTGCATCATTATGACGTAGCTCATCCAATCCCTGCAGAGATGGGGTCACCATGATTGTATGTGTTTTCCAGGTGTTACGTGAGACACATTTGCCCATTACAATGTACTAGGAAAAGTGGACTCGTGGGTAAAATGGAGATGTTTATAAACAAAGAGGAGGGGTAGACACTGCAGAGTTTGTGAGATGGTGAGCACTTTGGGCCACCATACTTATCTTTTCCCTGGGTACTTGCTATTGTCTTTCACTCCTGTTTAAAAATAATTATTATTGTGTATATGTGTGGGTGTGTGTGCACACATAGATAGAAATAAGAGGGCAGCTTTTAGGGTCAGTTCTCTAGTTCTACTGTGAGTTCCTGGGTTATGTTTTTGAGGCAGGAGCTCCCCCCCCCCAGTCGTCTCACTGGCTCTAATATTTTTTTACATGCAAAATAAGTATGTTCTGGTTTCCGTAATGTATTGAGTACAGAAGTGCACGCCATAGACGCATAGAGGGCACCCTTCCCTGCCTCTGCACCCTTGAAAGGCTTCCTGGGAAGAAGCTCTAGCCCTCTTTGGTGGGTTCTTCCTCTAGTCTATTTCACATATTTTGTACCCATCCATATACATACATGCGCTTTAACGTGTTTTCACGTTTACATGCCTGGTATCTTGTCCTGCTACGGGTCCTCCACGATGTAACTTTTAGTTCCTATCAATCCACTTTATTCTTGTTAAACAGCTGACTATTATTCCATTAGGTAGATACTCCATCACCACGTATTTTAGAGTAGCTTTTCCCTCTCAGCTTAGAGTAGAGCCATCTGAGGACATAACCTCCTTTCGGCCTCCAGGACTTTCCAGCAATATCATCCTACAAAGTAAAAATCAATTAAGTTACTGAAGGAAACATTATCTCTCCCTTCCCACATAAAGCTGTCTTTTCATCTCCTACTGCCTCCAGCAAGTCCATTTTCCTGGCCAGCAGGCCTCAGAATCCTTGGCTATCTGTCCATCACTCTTTTGTCTATTGACAAAGACAAAAGCCAATCTTCTACCACAGGAAAGTGGTTCATTTTCTACTGTTCCCTTGGTAATGCTTTCTGGCTTCAGAATGGCACACCGTCTCCACCTCCCCAAGCAAGCCTTCAACTCAGAGCAGTTGGCTACCTGCAAAGTTACACATTATCTCTCTGTGCAGCTCCCACGGAGTATCTGGACAGGGTCATTAACAGCCAGCACTTCCTGGAGAACCATTTCGAGGGCTACTAATGGTGTTCGCAGACTGTTCAATTGGAACAGTTATCCATATGCCTAGACACACACTCTTCGTACCCCTTGGCAGGTTTCTCAAAGCAGTCAAAACTACATAAAATAGATTACAACCTAACCTAGTCTAGACCCTTCGGTAGAGTGAAATCACTTCAGTATGAAGCTCTCACCCCCAAACAGACCTACTGAGTTTAAGACTGGGATGAACTTCCGGGCCAACCTCTCTCTGAGCAGATGCTGGGATCCGGCCCCGCTGATCGTGTCAATGGTGATCATCTTGAAGCTCGGTGTGGCTCCTTGTATTTCAGAATTTGCTGAGCTTCCTGTAGTAACCGAAAAAGCTACCACATGCAGGAGCAGAGAAAAGAGGCACATGGCACCCAGATGTTCCCACATCAGGGAGGACGCCCCAAGATTGGGCTGTGAGAGAAAATCTGAACAATGGCAGTAAAAAGGCCAAAATTCATTTCTATCTCTCAGCTGATAGCACACACATAAGGAGTTTTTAATCAATCTTTTTTTTTTTTTTTGGACTTTTTGAGACAGGTCTCCCTAGCCTGGAACTCGCTTTGTAGACCAGGCTGGCCTTGAATTCACAGAGATCCTCCTGCCTCTGCCTCCTGAGTGCTAGGATTAAAGACGTGCACCACCATGCCCGGCAATCAATCATTTTAATGAATGTTGATTATGAAATTATGGCCTGTACTACTAAGAAATCTATAATTGAATTGGGGATCCACAAAACCCATGTAAGAAAAGTTGGACAGTAATACAAGAGAACAGGGTTGAGATTTAAGAAATGCTCAATATGGGTGCAGATGGAGATCTTAAAGAGACAGCAACCCAGAGTTTCTTGATATACCTTGAAAAGGGGCATCTGGATCATGCCTGCTCACTTCATACACACACACACACACACACACACACACACACACACACACACAGTAGACATAAATCACGAGCAGTTCTTCTTGGGGGTCCAGCTTGCAGTTCTTTAATAACTTGCATGTTTTCGTTTGTCTCTTCACCCACTGGCAAGGTTTGGAGGGTCCTTTCCAAATACCTCCTCTGTATTTCTATTAGTTTCCTTGCCTTAAAATACCTACAGCCATTGAAGAATTTGATTTCCCTTCTCAATTCATCTGAATCTCCATCGCACCACTCTGACGTGTTGAAAAAGACACTCCTGTGAACAGAGAACCTAGTTATCACCTGTTTAAAAGGACCTGGGACTTGGGGAACATAAACTTTCCATATGAGTTTACATAAAGCTGTTTTCTTCCCAGGATCTATGAGCAGACCAATTTAGCTCTGACCGAACAGGTGCTAGAATTTTTTTAAAAATGGAAATGGTGGTGTCTCTATTGTCTGACCAGCTTTAGTGTCTTAATACTGTCGCATGTTCTCATCTGGATGGCTTGTTTAAGAGCAGATTGTAGAGACGTTTTAACTAAAGGCATGAGAGCCAGCTTGACTGATATACAGCACAAGTTTTACACAAAGGTAGACACCTTGTTATCCTGCAAAGTTCAAGGCCCATCTGGCAGCAGCAAACACACAGCTTCTCTTTTGTAAGGCAGCTGGGCACATGCTCTGGGGCAGATCAAACATAAACTTGATTGTGGTTAACATCATTAAAGCTAAAATACAAATTCCTCAAAACTAAATTAAAAGAATTTTTAAGGAAAAAAATTCTTTTTCTTTTAATAATTAGCTGGGCATGGCAACCCACAACTTTTTAATTTTTTATTTATTATTTCTTATGTGTATGAATGTACTGTCTGCATGTAGATTGGTGCACCCGTGTCCTGCAATGCCTCGGAGGTCAGAAGAGGGTGTTGGATTCCCCCGGAACTGGAGTTAAAGATGGTTCTCAACCACCATGAGGGTGCTGGGAATCAAACCCTGGTCCTCTGCAAGAGCAGTCAGTGGTCTTAACTGCTGAGCCATCTCTCTAACCCCCAATGGATGGTTTTTAACCACTGCGTAGATGCGAGGAACCAAACTCAGGTCCTCTTGTTAGAGCAGCCAGTGCTCTTAACCACTGAGCCATCTCTCCAGCCCCAACAATAATTCCTTTTTAAAGACAGGGTTCCACCAGGCATGGTGGCCACTACTTTAATGCCAGCACTCAGGAAGAAGCAGGCAGAAAGCAGATCTCTGTGAGTTCAAGGCCAACATAGGGCCAACATAGGGAGCTCCAGGCCAGCTGGGGTTACAGGGAGACCCTGTCTCAAAAAGAAAAGAAAAAAAAAAAGGGTCTCACTATATAGCCCTGCCTGACTGGAACTCCCTATGTAGACCAGGTTGACCTTGAAAACAGAGATCCACCTGCCTCTGCCTCCCGAGTGCTGGGACTAAGGGTATGTATCACCACACCCAGCTTCCATGAATATTCTTAAGCAGGTCTAGGACCACCTGAAGGATTTTGCTCCGTGTTACCAATCAAACTGCATTTCTACCCCTGCCCTGTAACTGGGTCCCCAGTAACCTCTGTGGGTGTTTTACCAGACAAATATTTCCCTATACTGGATTACATAGCTGTATACCTTGGGATTAAAAAAGAAAGATGAAACCTTCACAGCCACTCGGTGTTTTCTTTCAGGGGGATTTTCATTACAGAATCTTATAACTGGTAATTAATGGTGGGCAAACTCCTCCTAACGTAATGCATTTCTGTTCTCTCCAAGCCTGTCCCTCAAAGAAAAACAGGCTCACGCGGGGCCATAGGCCCTCATAACTCGAGGCAACTGTTCCTGGCAGTTTATGGTCTGGTCCATTTCAGTTTCTCATGTGTCACCTTTCTAGGGGCAACAAGGCCCAGCCATCTGGACACGAGCCAAGAAGTCAAGGACTGTTGAAGCCTCAGCCTCCACTCTTCCACTGACACCAGCGACCACCCAGCCCAGCCAAGCCATATGGCCTCTTGTTTGTCTGATGTATGAGGTGGGTAGTTTGCTTTCCCCCCAAAAAAGGACTCCAAGGGATTCATTAGTTAAAAATCCATAAACATGTATCATTATAATTATTATTCCAGTTTCTAGTCAAAGCTGAAGTGGCCAAAAGGAAAGAAAATAATGAGTGGCTCTGCCTCAGAGGGCCACTGCCTCTGCTTTTCCAGTATTTCCAGTCCGGCTGGTAGGAGGCAGTCCCTGGAAGTTCTGTGCTTGATTGGTCCAAAGCTGTAGTCTCCACATTTGGGGATGAGGGACCAAGAACAAAGCTGGAGCCTGAGTGTAATGGGTTCTAGATGCTTGCACACTTCTCTCTAGCAGATCCTGAACATCTCCAGCAAGACTTGGGGTATATTATATCCATATAGCCGGGAATCTTAAATTAACCGCTCAAGTTCTTTAGGGATTAACAGGTTTTGTACGTTGCCAGTAAACAAGGCATTGTCTTCTAAGGTGTCAATCTAAAACATCTTGTGGATGCTTTTAGAGAGTATTTTCTGTGTACTGAGGGCTATACTAACCAACAGAGACTCTCCTCCAGACACACTTCTTCACGTGTGTCTCTCAAGAGATGCCTAGCCATGGCTCTTTCTCTGACGCTCAAAAATATTCTACCTCATCCTCATGCAAGCTTCCCTGCAGTCAGCACAGAGTCCACACATCTACCCTTCTAATCCTGCTCCAAGTGACGCAAACTCTCACTTTCCAATCCCAAGGTACGTTCCACTGGCATGCAGCTTGCCACTTCCGGGTGGAGTACTCCCAAGATGGCTGACACAGGAAGTGCCCATTATGTGCAGGTGGGGCGTTGTTCCCACTAAGACCTGGTCTTGGGCAGGAGAGATGGCCTAATGCTTAAGAGCGCCGACTGCTCTTGCAGAGGACCCGGGTTCCATCCCCAGCACCCACATGGCAGCTGAGAACCATCTATAACTCCAATTCCAGGAGACCTCCAGTTCCAGGGGAATCCGAGACCCTCTTCTGACCTCCGCGGCATTGCACAACACGGGTGCACAAACCTACATGCAGACAGTACATTCATACACATAAAATAAATAAATAAATAAATAAATAAATAAATAAATAAATATTAAAAAAAAAAAGACCTGGTCTTGCTTAACCAAGGAGTCAGACATACATACAAGGAATTTAACAGCCATGACTAAGGCCAGGTAGAGGCAGGGGAATAATCTGACTTTGCTTAAATGGATGGTTTTTCAAATATTTGTTCAATATTTATGTAGATGAAAGGCCCAGTTCTCTAAATAAACGAAAGGCTCAGCAGGAGGAAAGTCCCCAGGGCAGGTAGCCTCAGCCTCTCCCTTTTCTCCAGAGAACACATTTCTGGCACTGAATTTTTACCACCTCTCATTAAAACGGAAGTCTCACAATTAATCTCACCTATCTGTGAGACAAAGTTATATTCTGGAGCAGGCTGGGCAAGGGTCTAACCCCTTTACTCCAAGCACTTCCAAATCCCACATTTCTCCTCCCCCTCCCCCCTCCCCACCCTCAGGGGAATGATAGACAGGAGTACAGGAGTATCACATCTTGTCTTCCTACTAGTTTGGATGATGTTGCTACCACTCACTTGACCTACCCTGACTGAACTGGTTTCTCTCCAGATGCACCTGGAGGTCTGAGCTGGGATGTCCTTGCACCATAAGGCTCTGTGCTTGCCCCCCCTCCCACCCAAGCTCCCTAGAGCTCCACTAAAAATCTCGGAAG
The DNA here is from genome assembly GCA_009823505.1 of Rhizomys pruinosus. Classification (NCBI taxonomy): domain Eukaryota; kingdom Metazoa; phylum Chordata; class Mammalia; order Rodentia; family Spalacidae; genus Rhizomys; species Rhizomys pruinosus. The sequence continues at coordinate 525,291 of VZQC01005505.1, read as the reverse complement.
ACATGACCTATAAGGTGCATGGGAGTTAAAAAGGACTGCTTGCTCTTTGGGTCCTTATAAGCTTGATCCTGGCCTCCCTCTTCAGGTCCTCTGGGTCATCCCTACACCCCTTTTGAGATAAAAAAAAAAAACTTCCTCCTGTTCCCCACTGTTTGCTGAACTTGTCTCCCTACCCTTTCCTGTGAAGGCATGTTGGGATGCACGGAAACTGGATTTTTTACATGTAGCCTATAGACTTCCTTTGTCTCTTTAAGACAAATCCCGAACTGTCACTCAAACACCTTTAGCCCACAGATGTGGATCAAAATTGTTCCTTAGAACATGCCATAAGAGTTCCACCATGGTGGAACTAACAATGTGTTTGCTAAACTGAGCTGGGCTGCAGCAGACCGAAGGTGTCTGTAGTACAGTGCACCCTGCTAAAGATTCCAGAATGAACGGGAAGAGCTGCTTCCAGCCCCCACTGGCTGAGAGTGTGTAGTATCATTTTGTGTATGTATGTTTCTTTTAAGGTGTGGTATGTGTCTTTGTGTGCCTATGAGTATAGGTGCCCATGGAGTCCAAAAGAGGGAATCCTATCACCTAGAGCTGGAGTTATAGACAGCTGTCAGCTGCCTGACGTGGGTGCTGGGAACTGAATTCAGGTCCTATGCAAAAGCAGTGTGTGTTCTTAACTGCTGGGCTGAGCTCTCCAGCCAATATATGTATGTTTGTATACATTATATATACCAACGGACACCAGTGGCATTGGAATGAATCTACACTGTGCAGGATGGAATTCAGTAGGAAACACGTGTGCCCCATTTGTAAAAATTAACAGCACCACGGGTCACCAACACTCCCTACTTATGAAGCAGAGTTAGTTGGCCACTGAAGTAACTAACCCCAGCCTCCTCTCTTCCCATTCCGTTTCCACATAGAAATTACACACTTGGGCAGTTGTTACTGGACTTCCTCACCTGGTGATGATCCCTGAAAGCCTTGGGCCCTTGCCACACATTGCACTGAGTTTGATGAGGTCTCCTAAGACTGGTTTTGCTTGTTGCTAAAAAGAATCCCAACCCATAGGGGAGCACGAACTAGAAGTTGTGTTTTTTTTCTTTGCCCATGTCTCTTGAGCTTGAGGAACTATGAAAGTCTGCAACTCCTAGTTTTCAGTCATAGCTAACTGATATCTGTTGCTATTTCTTGTAGTGTTGGTGCTTTACAACAAGCAACTTGAACCATGTTGAATACATATTTTACCTAAAAAGAATCAAACTGCGCAAATGGGTATGATGATCAAAATAAAGCCCTGCCCTCTGGCTGGGACCCTCAGCCCCTCCCTGAGAGGCGGCCATCGCAAACAGCTTCTGACACAGCTTTCAGAAGAGTTTTTTTTAATATAATAATTTTCTTTAATTTTATTTATTTTCTATGTGTATGAATGTACTGTCTACATGCAGGTTTATGCACCCATGTCATGCAATGCCGCGGAGGTCAGAAGAGGGTGTCAGATTCCCCTGGAACTGGAGTTCTCCTGGAATTGGAGTTACAGATGGTTCTCAGCCACCATATGGGTGCTAGGGATTGAACCCGGGTCCTCTGCAAGAGCAGTTGGTGCTCTTAACCACTAGGCTATCTCTCCAGCCCCCAGAAGAGTTTTTAACACCCTCAAAATACAAACACTTCTAGGCTAGAGAGATGTCTCAGTGGTTAAGAGTGCTTGTTGCTCTTCTGGAGTACTTGAGTTTGGTTCCCAGCACCCACTTTGAGAGACACAACTACTTGTAACTCCATGTCCAGGGGATCTGACTCCCTCTTCTGGGCTCCACAGGCACTGCATGCACACACAACATATACTCACATAGACACATACATACAAGAAACAAAAATAAATCTTTAAGAACTTGCATACATTTTTATTTTACACAACAGGAACTTCCATTTGCTTCCTTCATGTCATGACTTGGAACTCTTTCTATATTAATACTTAGAGAAGCATTTAAACTCTTTAAAATTTTATCTTTTATTTTCATTCTATGTGCATGAATATCTTGCCTGAATATATATAAGTGCACTGGTGTCAAACAGCACTTGTGGAAGACAAAAGAGGGCATCAGATCCCCTGGAACTGGAGTTACAAAAAGTTGTTAGCTGCCATGTGTGTGTGTTGGGATTTGAACCCGGGTCTTCTGTAAGAACAGCCAGTGCTTTTAACCATTGTGCCACCTCTCCAGTCCAAGAAACATTTAATCTTTATTTTTAAATTTTTCATACAGGCTTATCTTATATGCTGAGTATATCTTCCCACCACCAAGCATTAAATCTTTTAATGGTGTACTCTGCTTTACTGTACGGATGAACCATAGGTTGTTGAATCTTACTGAAGGGCTTTTTAGGTTTTCTCCACTGAATGCTGTATTAGTGTGTCTTTGCTTTTCTCTAGGGATATGGCTGCAGAGAAACTGCAGAATTAAATAGCATACACAGATTATGTTTTGATAGATATCAGCAGAAGATGGCTTTCCAAAACAATGATGCTAATTTTCAGAGAAGCAAAATGAACACCCTCCAGCTGCCCATGAATGGAAATCTGTGGCACTTTAAGCCTCCCTTCCATCCAAGTCAGCAGATCTGACTGGGTCAGGCTGGGAAGGAGTTCAGAGTAGCAATTCTAAGTGGCTTGGTACTTTCTTGTCAACTGAGTTCCTCTGATCCCAGGGCTCTTTTGGCCCGCTGTTGGGTGTGTGCTGGGCAATAATGGGAAGCTCCGTGATAGGGAGTCACTGGGGATCTGCAGGGCTTGGATCTCTGAGTGGGGTGCTAACTGTGGCTCAGAGGGTTTCTTTCTTTTTCTTAAAGTTATTCTGTTTTTATTTTATGTGTATGAGTGTATTGCTTGTACGTACCTAAGTGTACCTGTGTTGTGCAATGCCTGTGGAGGCCAGAAGAGGGCACTGGATCCTCTGGAACAGGAGTTGCAGATGGTGTGAGCCTCTGTGTGAGTGCCAGGAATTGAACCTGATCCTCTGAAAGAGCAGCCAGTGCTTTTAACCATTGAGCTATCTCTCCAACCCCAGGGTTTCTTTCATTAAGATTACTATTTTTAAGCATGTGTATATGGGGTGGGTGTACACATCAATGCAGTGCTCTCAGAGTCAGATTCCCTGGAGCTGGAGTTACATGTGGCTGTTAGCTGCCTGGTGTGGGTGCCAGGAACTGAACTCAGGTCCTCTACAAGAGCAGTACGTACTCTTAATCACTGAAGCATCTCCAGCCTCTGTGTTAGGCTTTCCTTTGGCCCCTGCAGAAACCGTCTGTCATTCACAATCAGTGTCCATTCTTGGGTTTTTCCCTACATATTATCTTACTAGAAAAATACTAAAGCCGGGTGTGGTGGCACACGCCTTTAATCCTAGCACTTGGGAGGCAGAGGCAGGCGGATCTTTGTGAGTTCAAGGCCAGCCTGGTCTACAGAACAAGTTCCAGGACAGCTGGGGCTACAGGGAGACCCTCTCTCAAAAAGACCAAAAGAATAAAATATTACAGAGTCTGATAGTGGTCCTCATATGCGGCTCCATTCTCCAAAAGCTCAGGTCAGCAGCATTTCAAAAGCCTCTATGACAAAAGACCACTTTTTCTTTCATTCCAATCTGCCATAATAAGATGGTTCCAGTGGCACATGCCTTTAACCCAAGCACTTGGGAAACAGAGGCAGGTGTATTTCTGTGAGTTTGAGGACAGCTTGGACTACATTTATAAAATACCAGAAATTCTGAATTACTAGAAAAATAAACTGTAAAGATATATAAAATATATCCAAGCCTGGTGACACATACCTCCAATCTCAACTACCTGGGAAGCTGAGCAGAGGGTGCAAGTTCAAGATCTGCCTGGGCTACAGAGTGAGTTCAAGGCTAGCCTGAACAACTTAGTGATACCTTGTCTCAAAATAGAGAGAAAAGAAGGCCCAGGATATATCTTAGTGATAGAGCACTTGGTTAGCATGTGTGAGCCCCTGGGTTCAATCCCTGGTATCACATAAAAAGAGGGGCTGGGGAGATGGCTCAGCAGGTCGCACACAAGGACCTGAGTTCTCATCCCCAGCCTGCGTGTAATGCCAGCACTGGAAAGACAGGCAGATCCCGGAGATTGTAGGCCAGCCTAGCTGAGTCAGTGAATTCCAGGTTCAGTGAGAGACACTGTCCAAAAGAGTAAGATGGAAAACGAAGACGACACCCAACACTGATCTCTAGTCTCCATATGTATGTGCACACACATACACACCAACATGAATACAGACACCACATACACAAAAGAAAGGAAGGAAAACTTTGTTGGAATGTTTTTAATCATTATCTATTATCATTTACTATGTTAAGAGTTCTTTTTCGGGGCTGGAGAGATAGCCTAGCGGTTAAGAGCACCAACTGCTCTTGCAGAGGACCCAGGTTCGATCCCCAGCACCCACATGATGGCTAAGAACCGTCTGTAACTCCAATTCCAGGAGAACTCCAGTTCCAGGGGAATCCAAGACCCTCTTCTGACCTCCGTGACATTGCATGACACGGGTGCACAAACCTACATGCAGACAGTACATTCATACACATACAAAAATAAATAAAATTTTAAAAAAAGAGTTATTTTTCTTTGAAGGGCTATACTTGAACAAAATATATGACTATTTTATGCCCGGTGAACAAGTTTTTTAAAAGATATACAAAATGTAACCCTAATTTTTTTTTTTTTTGCTTAGTTGGTTTGGGGTGTTTTTTTTTTTTTTTTTTTTTTTTTTGTTTAAAGATTTATTTTATTGCCAGGTGTGGTGGTGCATGCCTTTAATCTCAGCACTTGGGAGGCAGAGGCAGGTGAATCTTGTGTGAGTTCAAGGCCAGCCTGGTCTACAGAGTGAGTTCCAGGCCAACTAGGGCTACAGGGAGCCCCTGAATTAAAAAATACCAAAAAAATTTTTTGGTATTTATGTGCATGTGTGCATAGTCTGTAAGTGGGTATGTGCATATGAGTGCAGGTGCATGAGAGGCCACTAGAGGGCATCTAATCTCCTGGAGCTGGAGTGAAACAGCCGTAAAGTGCCAGACATGGGTTCTGGGAACTAAACTGTAATCCTCTGTAAGAAAAGCAAGTGCTCTTCACCACTGAACCATCTTTTATATGCTGCCTAATTGTTTTATTTGTTTTGTACTGGTGTGTATGCATATATGTGTAGGGGGCTTGGGATTAAATTCAGGGCCTCTTACATGCTAAGCAGATACCCTGTGTGCTCTAAGCATATCTTTGGAAGCTCTCATGTCTTTCAGTTGACCTTAAAGCCTGTGTCATTTGGCTGGAAGAGCAATACTCACCTGAGAGAGAAACTCTAGTTTGTAAATCCATGGGGGTTCTGGGCCAGTCCTCGGGGTTAACACTGGACTGGGGTTTAGGCTCAGAGCTGAGCCCATCCACCAGGCTCCTTTTTCAACTCTGAGTATCCTTAGTAATAAGCAATAGGCAATACATGCTGGGTAACCAGATCTGGTACCTCCCGGCTAAGAAGACAGCATGTTCCTTCATTCAATATTACTTCAGGCTTCCTTCAGGTCAAGCGTTAGGTTTCTGATAAGTGTTATGGTCCCCTGCATACCCACTGCAAACCCATCAGGGAAATGCAAGTGATATGTGAAATTGGGGTGCAAATAAAAAAGAAACAGTTTTCGGGGCTGGAGAGATGGCCTAGTGGTTAAGAGTGCTGACTGCTCTTGCAGAGGACCCAGGTTCGATCCCCAGCACCCACATGGCGGCTGAAAACCGTCTTTAACTCCAGTTCCAGGGGAATCCGACTCCCTCTTCTGACCTCCGCAGCATTGCACTACACGGGTGCACAAACCTACATGCAGACAGTACGTTCATACACATACAAAAATAAATAAAATTCAAAAAAAAAGTTAAAAAAAAACAATTTTCTACCTAGTCAGTATAACTTTTCAATGAACTTTTTAAAAATTTATTATTTTTTTATGTGTATGAATTTACTGTCTCCGTGTAGGTTGGTGCACTTATGTCGTGCAGTGCCGCAGAGATCAGAAGGGGGCGTCGGATTCCCCTGGAACTGGAGTTAAAGACGGTTCTCAGCCACCATGTGGGTGCTGGGAATTGAACCCGGGTCCTCTGCAAGAGCAGTTGGTGCTCTTAACCGCTGAGCCATCTCTCCAGCCCCCTCAATTAACTTTTAAAATAAGTTTATACCTTATGAGATACATCAGGTAGGTCTTGATGTAGAAAAGTAAGAGCTATAGCTCCCCAAATTATGAGGTTGTTTTAAGCCTTTTGTCTTTAAAGCAAGGCAGGGTATGTCCAGAAAATTGGCTTTGAGTTCCTTTTGGAGCCTGAACTAGCAGGTGACAGCGACATCTAGTGGGCATGGGTGTTTTAACAGCGGCAGCCAGAGAAGAAAAAAAATATATATAATACATGAGTAAAATATTGTTTTTCCCTTTCCATCCTTCATTTTCCTATTTCTAACATTTTTGTAATTGGGATATGATTCATAGATGTAATAACATAGTTTAGATTTTTCTTGATCAGTGATCCTTCGCCTAACAACTGACTCTTAGTTTCACCAAAATACAAATCTGCATGACAATAGCGTGCTATCATTCGGCTCTTTTTTTCCAGCAATACTTACTGAATATCTACTTGGTGTCTGGAATTTGCTGATTTATTGTGCATTATTCATTGCACGTGTTTTAGTTCCATCACATTCAAACTTGATTGTAATAACCCAGCTGGTTCTTCTTTATGCTCCTCTGATTTATTGGTCTTAATGAGACCTAACTCTGCATTCGCAGATACCTTATTACCTACACCCAGTATCCTTCTCTACTGACTGCCTATTAGAGTCACCCACGGAGTTTCCTGGACCATTGCTTCTCAGAACACCATCTCAGAGATCTGAACTCTTGTCTAAGAGGGAGGCTGGCCCATTGCAACTTGGTATTTGATTTCCAAGTGCTAATATGAGCCTGAGTGAAGTTTTTCCTTATTTGGGTCAGATTCACTCTAGATTATATAAATGTCTTAATAGAAAGACTGGATGTTTCTATTAAATACTTAATGGGAAATACTTTTGTTTCAAAGTCCACAACTCTTAGCTGGGTGCAGTGGTGCACATCTGTAATCTTAGCAAGAGGACGAGGAGTTCAAGGTTCTCCTCAGCTCAAACTTAGTTTGAGCCCAGCTTGGTTCCATGCATCCCTGTCTCAAAGAATAAAATACAAGACAGCTCTTATTTCTTATGACTAAAATATTTATGGATACAAAGAAACTGTGTGTGTGTGTGTGTATGTTCACATGAGGCTAAAGGACTATCTTGGGTGTCATTCTTCACCTCTCAGCCATGGTTTTTGTGTTTTGTTTTGCTTTTTGTTTTGTTGAGACAGGGTCTCTCACGGATCTGTAAGGCTGTCTATACGGCAAGCTACAAGCATAATCCACCATGCCTGGCTTGGTATGTAAGTTCAGGGATCTAACTCAGGTCTTCATGCTTGCAAGACAAGCACTTTTTTTTTTGGTCTTCTTGAGACAGGGTCTCCCTGTAGCTCCGGTTGTCCTGGAACTCACTATGTAGACCAGGCTGGCCTTGAACTCATAGAGATCCACCAGCTTCTGCTTCCCAAGTGCTGGGATTAAAAGGCGTACACCACCAGGCCCTGCAAGACAAGCACTTCTAACTGAGCTGTCTCTCCTAGCCCCAAGAAACTACCTGGTAAAGCAGCAGTAGATAAACTGAAACCATAGTGGTCAGGGGAAATTAGCTCCTAAATACACAAACGATGTTACTTGATTCTTGAATTTTCACTCACAAAATATCATTTGAAGTGAACCCCACAAGATCAGGAATGCTGACAGAGTGTAAAACAGTGGCTGTAAAGTTTACATGATACCACAGTGATACGTCTTTAACAGGCCATAACTCTCCCAAATGATGTCTCTGAACTGGAGTGGGAGATCTAAGGAACACTTCCCTGGAACACTCTTTTCTTGGCTGAGCATGAACTCTACTAATTCCAGGACTGACCCTTAAGCACACTACACGAATGGCATAACTGCTCTTGACCTCCCTAGTGCTGTCGTATAATGTGATACCTACCGCATCAGACCCTAACAGGGAAAAGAGTAGGATTTCAGGAGAGGAGGGCCAGCTTAGAGAAGAAAGGACCCTGTCCATTTCTGGGCTCTATCACTTGCTCCCTTTGTGACCTTGGGCAAGTTGCTAAACTGATCATGCTTCTTAGTCCCCAGATTCTTATGCAAAGCCAAGGTCAGTAGGTGGGATGGAATGGTTGGCCAATACAGTTGATGTTACTATTACTTGCAGTGGGATCTTCTGACTGTTTTTAGTGCATTGTGGCTTTTTCCAGCATGTTCAAGACAGAAAAGTGCCATTAACTCCTTCCAGCCTTTACAAATTTGAGTATGCATGGGATGTGGGGTTGGGGGCGGGGAGTGCTAGAGAGATGGTTCAGCAGTTAAGAGCACTGGGTGTTCTTACAGAAGACCCGGGTTCAAATCCCAGCACCCGCATGGCAATAACAAGTATCTGTAACTCCAGGGGTTGATGCCCTCTTCTGTCCTTCACAGACACTGCATGACATGGGTGCACTTACATACCTGCAGACTTAATACTCTAAAATAAAAATAAATAAAATGTTTAAAATTGAGTATGGGATACAAGTGTGGGAACCAATTTTAAACAATACTGTAGCCCCTTTTGAGTTCCTTGGATCCGATAACTAAATGAACTTTAATGGTGATTAAACCTTGGGCCTTGCACATACTAGGCAAGCATTTTACCACTCAGCTACATCCTTGCCCCTGAATCGCCAAGATTTTGCTGCTACCCAGTGTTAGCTCATAGCAGAGTAACTACGCTCTACTGTCTACTCACATCCATTTCTTCTGTCCCTCCAAAACAATCCCTATTAAGGGCCAGAGAAGGCCTGGGCTGGGTGCCTAACTATCCTTTAAGTAGAGAGAACTGTCAGTGCTTCAACTTGGGCCCATGCTTCTGGAAAGAGAAATGAACAGCCTCTGCCACCACAGCTAGTCTCAGTAGTGAGCCTGTGGGTGTAGGCAGAGGTGCTGCACTGCGTCAAAACAGGATGAGGCAGCCTTGAGTTAGGAAACTGGGGGGGGGGTGGACGGGACTGGGGACCTGTTCCTTAAAGCCTATATTTCCCATTCAGTTTTCTAGCCTCAACCCCAAATGCTCTGCTGATTTGGGGGGAGGGGGAAACCTTGTCTCTATTGTCAGAATCCACTCAACACCCATTCCTTCGGAAGACAGTGGGGTATGTCTCAAAGCCCTCACTCAGTTTAACCTGTTCTGCTATCCACACGGAAGCATCCCAGTCATGCATCTACTTTTGTGAAAAAGAAGAAATTCCAGGGCTGGAGAGATGGCTCCGCGGTTAAGAGTGCCGACTGCTCTTGCATAGGACCTGGGTTCGATTCCCAGCACCCACATAGTGTCTAAGAACCATCTTTAAGCCAGTCATGGTGGTGCACACCTTTAATCCTAGCACTCAGGAGGCAGAGGCAGGCGGATCTCTGTGAGTTCAAGACCAGCCTGGTCTACAGAGGCTATAGGGAGACCCCGTCTCAAAAAGAACAACAACTAAAAAGAAATTCCCAGATGTGTCACATCCTTCACATTCATTCTGCTGATATAAACCCAAGAGAGACTTGCCGTGAGGGGGGCTAGATGGGCAGAATCCTTCAGCCCTCAGAGAACCGCTGCTCCTTCCTTCTCCAAGGCCAAGGCAACAAGCTGGGGAGATGCTGAAGGGTGGAGAAGGTGCTTGGTCACCAGCCAAATAGGACGCAAACACATCACTGAGAAGCCCCACAGCACGGATGAGCCAGCGTGGGCACCCTCCCTGAGTTTTCTCGTAATTAAATGGAGTCTAACAATTCCCCCTGCATAAAACTCTATGGGATTAAATGAAATGCTACCGATAAAGCAGAAGCACAGGGATTCGAATTAATAGCTGTGATGAGGCATCTATTAGAGACTGGAAAGTGAGCGTTCAGGGGAGTCAGATATTTACTATGGGAAGTTAATTAACTTCTTTTTTTAATCTTTTTGAGACAGGGTCTCCCTGTATCCCCAGCTGGCCTAGAATTCGCTCTGTAGACCAGGCTGGCCTTGAACTCACAGAGATCTGCTTGCCTCTTGCCTCCTGATTGCTAGGATTAAAGGCGTGCACCACCACAGCCCGGCTTGTTCTTAGCCACCATGTGGGTGCTGGGAATCAAACCTGGGTCCTCTGGAAGAGCAACTGGTGCTCTTAACTGCTGAGCCATCTCTCCAGCCCAATACCTTTTCTTTTTAAAGAAAACACAAAGCTGAGGGCATAACTCAGTGGGAGAGCATTGTGTAGCATGTACAAGGCCCTGGGTTCAATTCCCAGCTCCATAAAAAATAACAAATAAATATGGCTGGACTAGGAGTACAGTTGGTAGAGTGCTTGCCTAGCATGCAGGAAAGTCTGGATTTGAGTCAGAAACTAAGCATGATGGTTCATGTCTGTAGTCCCAGCCCTTAGAAGCTGGAACAAGTCAGGAATGATGGTGGCACACCTTTAATCCCAGCACTTGGGAGGCAGAGGCAGGTAGATCTCCATGAAATCAAGACTTTCGTCTACAATCCATCTGGGGCTACAGGAAGAGCCTGTCTCTAAATGAGTAAATAAATAAATAAATAAATAAATGGTGGAGGCAGGAAGATCAGAAGATCAAGGTCATCCTTAGCTATGTAGTCTATGACACAATAAAAAATAAGTAAATAAATAAATAAATAAATAAATAAATAAATAAATAAATAGCTTGGAAAAGAAACCATGGATGTACAGCTGGAGCTGAAAGAACAGACCAGGTTGTCTGGCCAAAGCCTAGCATTTCACAATTGGGAGGCATTTCTGAGGCTGCAGAAGATGGCGCTGTGCTGGGCCTCACCTCAGGGTCCTGTGGAGATGACCCTGCCCTCCCAGCCTCTCACTTGCCGAGCTCCTGTTTTCTGCTAGATCTGATGTAAGGCGTCTGGATGTGGGATGGTGTGCGAACTCCCAATAAACACACTACAACGGGGGAGCTCTGTGGCCCAGCCAAGGCAAACAGGACTGTGAAAACCTATCCTGGCTGGCCCTGAGGTGTTTCCAGAGGTAAAACAAACATTGTAAATGAACAGCATGCTCTAATTCCCCGCCTTGCCGGAACTAGGCGGGGACAGGTTAGCTCTGTGTTTGTGGCTGGGGCAGGCTTCCGGGCTCCAGGTCGCTCTGAGGACCCTCAGGTTCTCTCATCAGCCTCTCATTTTGTGAGAACACCATTCTGAGGGGGCGTGGAAAGGACGGCAACCCTTGGAACAGCCTAGGAAGCAGGAAGTCCCTCCTTCCTGGCTTTGCCAGTGGGGCTTTGTGAGCCGAAGAAGCCACCGGTTCTGTCTTCAACTCTGCCACACAGCCAGGATGACTGTTGATTGTCTAGGCATCCAGATGGATGAGTCTCATCTTATAATGCCTAAGAATCTCTGCCATTGGTGGGACTAACATAAAAGCGAATACCAGATCCATGTCCTGAAATCCTGACTCAGAAGTATGTATGTTCCAGTGAGTGTCGGGACAGGCAGACCTCAGGCACACCTTGCACTCAGAACATGGCTGTTAGGACCTTCTCCTAATCCCTCTCATCTTTTACCAATGTCCTGTACTGACTCACTCTCTGTTGAGTAATCCTGGCAGGAACCCAGCCTGTAATGCAGAAGGGCTGCTTTGTGCAGTTAAATGAAAAATGTTCCCAGCTTCTGGATCGTGTCCTAAGGCAGAAGCACAGTAGTACCACAGCCTTCGCCTTCAAAACCCTAAAACCAAGTAGGCAGACCTCTTGTGAGACGCCAGGGAACCAGAAGGAGCAGTCATTTGGCAAGAGGGGGCTCCTTCCACGAGTCTCCTCACAGGTACAGGTCCCCAGTGCAGCCCAGCCACTTAGCAGCAACCTCCGGGAATTCTCCAGGACGGAGCAGGCACTGATGGAGACCTGCTGGGTCCAAGGCCCACAGGAGGAGGGAAGACCTGACCGGAAGGAAGAAGAGCCTCTGCCAGGGGATAGTGCCTGGGAGGCGACAAAGGACAGAGGCTGGAAGTGGCTACCAGGGTTAAAATTGAGACACTGCACTTTAGACAAAATAAGGACTGGACTACTAGACTTCTTAGCAGGAGCTTGACAGTGACCGGCCTTTTCTACATAAGAAGTGGGAGCAACTGGAACAAGTGTAGCCTGAGATGGCTGGGTGCAAGGCTGGGCTCCAGGGACCTGGAGGTCAGTGGAGACGGAGGAAATAAGGATGAGTCACTGAGCTGAGACTCCCCAACATTGATGTCCTCCCCAGAACCCCAGACTGTCACCCTGTTTGAGTCATGACAGATACAATTAGAGGTGCAGAGATGGGGTTAAATAGAAGGAAGGACCCTAATCCCACAGGACTGGTTTGCTCCGGCAGCCATAGGAAACAACGTGGGAGGTTGAGGGAGAACAGAAGGCTGGAGCAAGCATGCAAGGGGTGAGGGACGGGCAAGGGGCGAGGGACGGGCAAGGGGTGAGGGATGGTCAAGGAGTGAGGGACGGGCTAGGAGTAAGGGATGGCTAAGGGGTGAGGGACGGCCAAGCAGCAGCTGGGAGGATACCCAGGAAGCCCAGCAGGTACCCTGTCCACTTCTAACAGCATCTTCCAGACCCAGAGCCACGTCCTCAGAGCACAAGCCACAACATTTCTAAACTCATATTGCCTGTTTGCCACATCTGAGCCATCAGTGCCTGACCGGGGTAGAGGAAACACTGTTTCAACCAGGTGGGTGGATGACAAAGGCGTGGGCGGCTGAGTTACATGGAAGGGTCCCTGTTGGAGTGAAATCACCTGAAAGAAAAGTCAGGGCCCCTGACCAGGGACCAAGCCTTGCCAGTGGCATCCTGGACCCCTGACCACCCTTCAGGGCAGGCCTGGTTGACCATAGCTGCCTGGCCAAACCCAGAGCTGAAACTGCCTCAGTGATGTCCCTTGCTGACAGACACACTGAGGGGTGCTTTCTGCAGGCTGCTCTGTGGGCATCCAGCTCCTGGGTGTGGCTTTTCTGAGGAAATCTTGCTGTCAGTGTTAGTCATCCTCCTGTCCCATCACTTGTCACTGCTGGTTGTCCAGCCTGCCTGGCTGTCAAGGCACTGGACCTCAGGAGAGAGCCAGGAGGAGGAGTGGTGTGCCTGGGGTGGGGCGGGGTGGGGGGCAAGAGATAGAGACAGAAAGAGACGGACCCAAGAAGGAGCCAGGAGAAATTCCGAGGGAATAAGTCGTTTATTGCCAAAAGTCACAGCCTTTTTTATCAGGCCTTGTGAGGCAGGAATGAGGATTGGGGTGTACGGGAATTTACAGCATATATAGGGTGCTAGCAGGTTGGGTCACCGAAACTGAGGTGTGTTCTCCAGATCACTAAAGAAATGTGACAGTGTTTTGCCCAAAGCATCAAAGGCAGAGCCATGAGGCAGGTTTTATCCATTGGAAAAAAAAAAAAAAAAAAAAGCAAGGCCGGGCGTGGTGGCGCACGCCTTTAATCCCAGCACTTGGAAGGCAGAGGCAGGCGGATCTTTGTGAGTTCAAGGCCAGCCTGGTCTACAGAGTGAGTTCCAGGACAGCTGGACAGGGGCTACAGGGAGACCCTGTCTCGAAAAGACCAAAAAAAAGCAGGAAGCCAGCCGCCCCTGGCCTCACCCTGGGGGCTGTTAGCCTCTCCCTGGAGGTTATCAGGGCTGAATCCGACTTCCTTGAATGCTCCAGCCAAATGGAATGCCCACAACTTACAGCGGTGCTGTTAGACATCCAGTACTCAAATAAGATTTGCCGAGTGTGAGTGCACGTGCGTGTTGCAGCCTCTTAACTTTGCCAACTCAGGGTTCTATCTAGGCTCCAACTCCAAATAAGAAATGTAAGATCAAAATCCACACAGACCATCCAGAAGCAGAGAAAAAGCATCAATTTTTTTCTTTTTGTCTCCTCTCTTCACTCACAATTCTCCTGCCTCACGACAGCCGCCCAGTCCCCATCCACAGCACCCTTCCACATTGTCCACGTTGATGGAGCGGAGTGCGGGTCATCACCACCGAGGTCCATGGCGCTGGTCCATTTCCATCATAAGCTCCCCAGATTTGCATAGCATTCCCACCTAAAGCTCCCCTGAGTGACATTCAAGCCCTGGTAGTGGGGTACAGAGTACCCTGTAACTCAACCCTTGGATGACATCTCAAGGTCGTGGGGACCTGAGCAGAGAAACAACACCGTGGTTACACAGCGCTGGCATGAGAGGTGACTCGGCTTCATTCTGCCACCGAGGGCTCCAGGTAGATCTTTACGGTCATTCATGTAATGAATGTGTAGTGTTTGCATCTAGTGTCTTCACAGCTCATGTGGGGCCCACTTGCTGTTTGCTGATCGGTAAGAGGCATTGGACATAGGAAAGATCAATTTGAAGAGAAGGCGAAGGAAACAGACTATAAGCTGCTTCCTGTTAGGCAGCAAAGGAAATCTTGCTTGGCTCCCTGCCAAATCTTTTCCTTTCCTCTAGTTTCTTCTTATTCAGATGGAGGGAACCCAGAATCACCTGTTAGCATTTGCTCACAGGACCCCTGTCTCTGGCTTTAAGCTTACCAAGTGGCAGTGAGTTAAGCTCCAGGGAGAGGCAAGATGACCAACCATCTCATGTCCTGAGGCCTCTGCCTTGCTCCCAACTTGAGACCAGGACTCCAGGGGAAAGGCAGGTAAACCTCTGAATTCACTCTGTAGACCAGGCTGGCCTTGAACTCACAGAGATCTGCATGCTTCTGCCTCCCAAGGCATGTGCCATGATGCCTGGCTATCTTTTTTTTTTTTTTTAGCCAGGTGCATGGAGGCAGAGGTAGGTAGATCTCTGTGAGTTCAAGGCCAGTCTGGTCTACACAGCAAGCTCCAGAACAGCTGGGACTAAAGGGAGACCCTGTCTCAACAAGACCAAAAAAAATTTTTTTTTAAATTTTATGTGCATGAGTGTATTGTCTGCACGTACAGTGCCCGAGGAGATCAGAAGAGGGTGTTGATCCCCTGGAACTGGAGTTAGGATTGGTGTTATTCTCGTTAGCCATGTGGGTGCTGGGAATCGAACCCCAGTCCTCTTCAAGAATCCATAGCAAGTGCTCTTAACCATCTCTCCAGCCCCCAGAAATGCAGTTTCTAACAGGATAACATTAGTATACGGGGCTAAGGGAATGGAGGGCCACACGGTGTATGGCTTAAAGCAGCTGAAATGGGCTTGGGGATGCAGCTTTGTGGTAGAACACTTGACTAATATGCACAAAGCTCTGGGTTGCATCCCCAACAGGCAAAACAGAAGTCTGAAATGCTCTCTTGCAGTTCTAGAGGTAGAAGTCCAATCCCAAGCTGTGAGCAGGGCAGGATTCTGAGCGCTCTAGGGAAGAACCCGCCTCACCTCCCAGCTTCTGATGGCTCCTCTTCTAAGAACAGCAGCCGCAGTGCATTAGAATCTATCCTTGCTTAGGAAGACCTTGTAAATGATGCCATCTGCACCCTGCTTCCAAATAAGACCAGATTTTTTTTCAGTTTAATTTATTTTATTTTATTTATTTTTGTATGTGTATAAATGTACTGTCTGCATGCAAGTTTGTGCACCCGTGTAGTGCAATGCTGCAGAGGTCAGAAGAGGGTGTCGGATTCCCCTGGAACTGGAGTTCTCCTGGAATTGAAGTTTCAGATGGTTCTCGGCCGCCATGTGGGTGCTGGGGATCGAACCCGGGTCCTCTGTAAGAGCGGTTGGCGCTTTTAACCGCTAGGCCATCTCTCCAGCCCCATAAGACCAGATTTTGAGGTACCAGATGGGCTAGAACCCTTTGAGGGGAGAGCATCCATCTCAACCATAGCTTTTCCATCTGTGGGTCAAGGAGCCTGGCCTCAAGCTCTAAGCTGTCAAGACTGAGGTAATTCCCTCAACTCTCCCCTGTAAGCATAGGCATCAGCATTTACTAAATGTGCAGAGGGGCCCCTTCCTCTACAAGGCCAATGATATTCATGCTTTCAGTAGGATTTCTTCAGACAAAATTAACGTAGGGAAAGTTATAAATGTGTTTTTCTATAACTGAACACAGTTTCTAGCTAAAACCTTCATTCTACCCTGTAAGGGGAATCTTATACCCAGCGATTGACTGGGAAGGCTGAGGCAGGAGATTTAAGAGACCAAGCCAGTAGCCAGCCTGGGCTACACAGCAAAACTCTATCTCAAATCAAACAAATAAAAAAGAGAAAGCAAAACAAACAAACCAACCAAGCCAGGCACATAACTACGTGATTCAGCACTAGGCCTGCATGCCAGTTCAACAAAACTCAGTCCGTTCAGGCCAAAACGGATCCAATCAGAATATCCTTTTTCCTGATGTCTGAGAAGATTAAATCCTCAGCCCTGGGATGGCATGTGACAACTTGGCATCTCAGGGAAGTAAAGCAGCATCGTGTGTCCACACAGATGTGGTCTCCTAGCAACATAATCATTATAAGAGTCTGCCAAGGGCATTGTAACAAAAGAACACGAGAAACTGGTTTCTTCCAGGTTGCAGAGACTGGAAGTTTAAGAGACAGGTGTCAGCAGGGCCAGGTTCTCCTGAAGCGACTCTCCTTTGTGTTCAATGGTCTTTTCTGGTCCCTTTTTTATAAGGACATTAGTCAGGTTGGATTAGGACCCACACCATGACCTTGTTTTTTTTTTCTTAATGCCCTCATTAATTCATGCCTCCAAATATAGTCACAAATATGAGAGACTGGAGGAGGTTAGGAACTTCAACATAGAAATTAGGGGGTCCATAATAACCATGGCCATGTCTCAGGGGCTCAGGACCTGCCCATGTGCGGGCACACAGAGCTTTGTCAGTGCTCTTCCTTATGACACTCTCTCACAGGACAGAGAGGACCGTCATGAATATTCATTGAAATAATCTCCTTTGATTGACCAAGCTTCGAGCCTCAGCAGGTGAGTTTACATAGTTCCAGCTCTCACCCCGGTAGTGGCCTCTTACACCATCACCTCCAAGATGGAGCAGGGATGGGTTCTCGCTCCTTGCCAGTCCCTACACTGACCTTTTCTTCAGGTCCCTAGGTGCTTGTGAGCGTGCTGCCTTGTACACAACCGGGACCTGTAGTCTGCAAGTGCCTTTTCAGCTTTGACCCAGTGTCACTGCTGAAGATCAGGACCTGAGGGCCTGAGTGTGTGGGTTCCTGTATGTGAGTCTCTGCAAGGTCAGTGGAGTGGGACTTCCATTCCAACCCTGGTCAAGGTGGCCTTCGTACAGCCATCCTTCCAGCTAGACTCGGGCTGTGTGCTTTATCTACTTTGGGGACATAGAGGGCCCTCAGCCCCCTCCACACCTCAGAGATGAAGGCAATCCTAAATTGCCTAAAAATACTTAAAAACATTGGAATTTTTAGAAAATTCAGAATTCATAAGTGTATATATAAACTATATACCATAATTAAATGGAACTCATTCCAGAGATGCAAGGCTGGCTGTATAGTTAAAGATTCATCAATATGGTTCACCATAATGACAATAAGAAAAGACACAAAATTATATATCAGGCCAGGTGTGGTGGCACACGCCTTTAATCCTAGCACTTGGGAGGCTGAGGCAGGTGGATCTTTGCGAGTTCAAGGCCAGCCTGGTCTACAGAGTGAGTTTCAGGACAGCTGGGGCTACAGGGAGACCCTGTCTCAAAAAGACAAAAATTATATGTCAATCGATGCAGAGGTGAGGAATCTATTATAAAGACCACCTAGGAAACCTGCGTCTAACATCACAGTCGGCCTTCTGCGTCTATAGGTTATACACCCACAAATTCAGCAAACTGTGGATTGAAAATATCAGGGAAAACTGTGTGTACAGATGTTTTCCTTGCCATCATTCCATAAACAATGTAACAGTAGAATCCTGGTGTTCCCTGGCTCACAGCCACGTCACCACACTCTCTGCCTTTGTTTTCAAATGGCTGACCTCACATGTCTGTGCTTTTTCTTATAAAAGCACCTGCCATTGGATTGAGAACCCACCCTAATCTTAAGTATGATCTCATCATATAAATATAATGAGGGGAGCATGGTGAACAGAGAGTCTCCCTATGTAGCCCTGGCTGGCCTGGAATCCACTACATGGACCAGGCTGGCCTCAGACTCATAAGCCATCCTTCTCCCTCTGCCTGACTCATGCTGGACGTGCATCACCATCTCTAGCTCATGATGTCTCAATCATATCTACAAAGACCCTAATTCCAAATAAGGTCACATTCTTTTTATTTTTTTAAAGTGTATAGTCCTTCTAATTCTCATCTCTGTAACCTTAGCTCTGTGTGCTATTCTTTTTTTTAATTTTTATTTATTTATTTTTATGTGTATGAATGTACTGTCTGAATGTAAGTTTGTGCACCCATGTCGTGCAATGCTGAGGAGGTCAGAAGAGGGTGTCAGATTCCCCTGGAACTGGAGTTAAAGACAGTTCTCGGCCACCATGTAGGTGCTGGGGATCAAACCCGGGTCCTCTGCAAGAGCAGTTGGCACTCTTAACCGCTAGGCCATCTCTCCAGCCCCATAAGATCACATTCTAAAGTTCCGAGTGGGCATGAGTTTGGGGAGACACTACCACTCATTATAGAGACTTGTCGGTAAAGTTGTCATTGTTCTTCCTGAAGCGGTTGAACCCCAGGTTATGTTTGGAGCTCAGGTTCCTGGGAGGAGGGCGGTACCTGCTCATCCTAACCCATCCTCCCTCCATGTATTTATTTCAAAGCTGTGTATTCACCGTGGCCCTGACCCTCTGCAGTCACCAGCCTCCTGCAATGCTGCCTGGCAGTATGTGTGCCAGGCCCCCCACACTCCCCTTTTCTGAAGCAGCCCTCTCCTGATCTTTTATGACCATTTGCTTATTTGTTTATGCCCTTTCTTCTTCCAAAAAGGGTTTCAGGCAGATGGTTTTTATTACCAGCCTGCAGGAACACAGCAAGGTCCTGTAGCAAACACAGCATACTCTGCAAACAGAAGCCACTATGAAGCCAACATGAAAAGACCCAAAAGCACTTGGCAGTTAAAATGATGGGGTTGAGTTTGATGTTGGGCTCCGCCTGCCCTGCTTCTCCTGACTCTCCAAACATGCCACACTCCTAGCTCTTCTGTTTCTAAAAGTTGGGTGTGGTTTCTTGTTTTCTGGGTAACCTTTATATAGAAGTGACCCCCAGCTGAGAGAGGAGACTTCTGAGTAAACCTTAGGAACCTCTATGAGTTAAGTCCATCTTAGTGTCTAGGGGTCTTGTTTAAGAGCCAGATCTGTGTCCTGGGGTCATATAGGACCTTAATTAGCCTTCTGGGAGCCCTTGACTATTGTTTTATACTCAGAATGCTGAAAGATAGGCAGCCTCTGATCTAAACCAACATAAGGCCCAGGAGGACCTTTTGGAGGCTCAGTTAGCCTGTACATTATTTACTGAGATTTTGGAAAGATTGGACTTTACCATGTCCTAGCTGTTTCTGTGCACATACATACATGTGTCTAAGTGTCTGTGTGTGTTCGTGTTCATTGGTACTGCATGTGTGTGTTCATGTGTGAGCACATTTGGAGGATGGGTGGGGCACGAATAGGCCTGGTTCCAGGCATATCAAACCAAAGTCCACTTTGCTTAGGAAACCCTCCTCCATTGGACAATGTTCTGCTGGTGTCTGAGCACATCCCTTACGCCTTGGCCTTTGTCTTTGCTTTCTATTGCTGAGATAAAAATACTGACCAAAACCAACTGGGGGAGGAGAGAGTTTATTTGGCTTGCAAGCACAGTCCCTCATCAAGGGAAGCCCAGGCAGGAAGTCCGCAGGAACCTGGAACACTGTGGAGGAATGCTGCTCACTGGCTTGCTCCCTGGGCCTGTGCTCACCCTGCTTTCTTATACGACAATAGACCACCTGCCCAGGGCTGGCACCACCCACAGTGGCTTGGGTCCTACCACATCACTCAACAGTCAAGAAAACGCCCCACAGGCCAATGTAACCGAGGAAATTCCTCAGCTGAGAGTCCCTCTACCCAGGGTGTCAAGTTCACCGTCGAGGCTGCGCAGCTCAGCCTTCTTCCTCAGCCCAGTGCTGTCTGGCCTCTGGAAACTGAGATGCTTTGGGCTATTTGGAGCCAGGACCCTGCACTTTCTTACTGGCCCCTCATCCTTGACAGGCAACAGGGCATGCAGACCACCTACCAGAACACTGCCTGAGAGCCACACATGGACACACTGTGCCTGGACACAGTACCACCTCAAACCTGTTGCTCAGAACAACTACCATTTCTGAGCACTCCACAGAGAGTTGAGGACTCTGGGCTGGCAGTGGGTGGAGAGAGGGCTTGAATCTTGGCTGGGAGGCCCAGGGTGAGGCTCAAATCTTAATGACCAGGATGTGAGGACCAGACAAGATGGCTAATGATGATAGCAGACATGTTCCGTGCACACACCTGTTAAACATCATCTGTGTGGGAGCCTTAGGAAATGATAAAGACTGGAGTGCACTGGAGGAGCGGTGTTGCTCGCCCTAGGCCTGTGTTAGAGAGGTAGCAGTCAGGCGCACCCGAGGCAGGTTTGGCAGGAAGGATACTCAGAACAGTTCCTCTAAGCACCTGTCACAGCCACTATGCACCAGCCTGCCACTGCCACATAGCTGCCTGTGGGAGCTTCACTGGGCTGAATGAGCCTTCCCCCTGCACCAGGCTGCCTGAGAAAGAGGAGTACATGGCCGCAAGTTCATTGCCATGATCTAATGTCCTAGCATGCCCCATCCTCCAGGCTCCCAGAAGAAGGTGGAATAGACAGAGAACGGTGTTCCATTTATACCTGACACGGCTTGTGTTGACCAATGTTTGTGTGTGTGTGTGTGTGTGTGTGTGTGTGTAATTTGTAGTAAAAAATCAAGCCAGGCGTGGTGGCACACGCCTTTAATCCTAGCACTTGGGAGGCAGAGGCATGCAGATCTTTGTGAGTTCAAGGCCAGCCTGGTCTACAGAGTGAGTTCAAGGACAGCTGGGGCTACAGGGAGACCCTGTCTTGAAAAGACCAAAAAAAAAATTTTTTTTTTGTAGTAAAAATCTGTTGTTTCCAGTAGTTAAGCCTTGGTCCCCAGGGGAGCACCTCTGAGGAGTGTGAACCTCTGAGAGGCCAGACTAATGGGAGGTTTGTGTTGTCCCAGCCACAAAGGGAGCAGCGTCCCACACACACTCCCACCAAGAAGTGCCGCCTTCAACAGGCCCAAGAGCAACAAGCCAGCAGACAGTGAATGGAAACCTCTAAAATTGTGAAGTAAAATAAAACTTTCCTCTGTTTAAATTTCAGGTATTTTGCTATAGTAATGGAAAGCTGAATACCCGTAACATAAAATTCACCATTTTAACCCTCAACTCAAAGCACAGCTCTTACTCCAAAGGGAATAAATGATATTTTATTCTGAGCCAAATATGAGTGACCACAACCTGGGATCAGGGACTCGGGGTTGCCTCAAAAGACATGGTCTGCCATGGAGGAAGTTACATGAGATTTTATTAGTTTCAGGACAAAGAAAGTCAGAAATGAAGGCATTTGCCAAATAGACTGATGGTGCCACAGGTTGACAGATGACACCAAGTGAAGAAAATGGCTGTTGCTCTCAGGGGCATCTGATGATGATCTATCTAAGGTTTTGGATGGGCAGAAGCTACTGGTCTGCTAGGAATATATTTTAAAGATTTTTAAATTGTGTTTATTTTTATTTCACATGTATGAGCAATTTGTCTGCATCTATGTAAGTGTACCCATATCATGCAAAGCCCACAGAGGCCAGATGAAGGTGTTAGATCCCCTGGAACTGATGTTATGGGTGGTTGTTAGCCACCATGTGGGTGCTGGGAATCAAACCTGGGTCCCCTGCAAGCCTAGCCAGTATTCCAGTCCCCATTTTAAAGGTTCTATCTGACAGTCAAAGGGATGCTAGGTCAGACAGAGATAGCCAATGAAGGACTTTTAAGAGGACTAAAAACACCCAAGGAAGCTAGTGAGATGACTCAGGGTTAAGAGTATTTATTGCTCTTCCAGAGGACCTGAGTTCAGATCCAGGCACCCAGGTTGTTTAGGTTACGACCTCCTATAACTCCAACTCCACCGGATCCACCCTCTTCTGGCCTCCATGGGTACCCACATACACTCACATATACTCACATAGACACATAAACACACACACACACACACACACACACACACACATACACATAAATAAAATAGTTTACAGCCTTTAATCTCAGCACTAGGGAGACAGAGGCAGGTGGATCTCTTTGATTTGGAGGTCAGTTGAGTCTATACAAGGAGAGTTCCAGGCCAGCCAGTGGTACATAGTGAGACCCTGTCTCAAAAATACAAAAAATCAAAAATCAAAAAAAGGTTGGAAAAATAGCCCAGGATAACCTGGCTCTGGATTGGCAGCACTCTAATCTCCAGTCATGAAGTTCTGATCAATTTTTCAGCCCTTTCAACACTTTTAGAGTCTTTAACACAGGTGTGGCTTTTCCTTTTTCTGGGATCAGTTCATGTGACTATTTAAAAAGGACTGTTCTACCACATTAAACATACAAATGTCACTTAGGTTGTGCAACTGTCACATCTAATCATTCCTAGAATTTCATCATCTCAAAGGGACTCATTAAACATCTCCTCCTCTTCCTGCTTCCAGTGTCAGGTGGCCCTTCATTCTGCTTGCTGTCTCCATGAACTTAACTGTTCTAAATATTTCACGAAAGTGGAACCAATATTTGTATTTCTGTGACTGGCTTATTTCACTGAGAAGGGCCAGAGCTCACTAACTGCCCCTGGATAGCTGTTCTGTGTATACCTGTGCCCCAGTACTCAGAGCTGGATGGCTGTTCTATGTGTACCTGTGCCCCAGTACTCAGAGCAGGCGGGCGAAAATCTGTCTCTCTGACCAAGCACTCAGGCTGGAGGTCCACAAACAATGGATGACTGAAAACCAATCAGTACCAGCTTGTCTAGACTGAGTCACATGATGCCCGTGGCTTTGCCTTCAAGGCTGTCTTATACATTAACTGGCTCACTCCAGGCCACAGGCCTGAGACCTTCTGTATTTGAGCCCCAAAGAGGAGTGGTTATTCCAAAAGAGAATCAAGACTAATAAGAGATTCACCAAATGTCCACAAACTGCAGCATTATGTTGGCTCTATTTACTGTGTAATATAATATTCCTGTAACTATATTTAAAATAATTTACATTGGGACTGAGGAGAGAGCTTAGTGGTTATGAGAATGTACTGCTCTTACAGAGGACCCAGGCTTGGTTCCCAGCACCCACATCAGGTGGTTCACAACCTCCTCTCACTCCAGCTCCAGGAGATCCGATGCCTCCTCCTGGCCTCTGCAGGCGGTTGCACTGACATGTACACACACACACACACACACACACACACACACTACTTTCAAAAATATTTTCAAAAAAATAAAATAATTTACCACTTATATTTTCTCTTTCTCTAGATCTAAGATTATACACGTATTGTGAAGTCAAGGCCAGTTGTGTTACCTCAAGTGCTGAGGATGGAATTCAGACGAGAGAGTGCTTGCCTAACATGCGTAAAGCTGGGAGTTCCATCCATGGCACCACATAAACCAGGCATAGTGGGCATGCTCTAACCATCAGGCTGAAAGGGGAGAACCCAGAGTTTGAGGCCAGCCTGGGATACAGAGGGAGGCCCTGTTTCAAAGCATTTTTCCCCATCCAGAATATTTGCAATTTTACTGTGTACACTAGCGCCCCCTAGGGAATGCCAATGTTCTCCAAATATTGTGGTTTAGCAAAAGTAAGTGTTCTACCCCAGGTCAGCTCCTTCCTCAACAACTTCATCTTGGCTCCTGTAAATTCAAAGGGCTGGAGAGTGTTCACCAAACTCTTCAATGTGCTTATTGAGGTCCTGGGTAGACAGTGAGATGCTGTATATGATAGGAAACCACTAGATAGAAGAGGATCTGTCTGTGCTCATTTACTCCTTCCACAAAGGCGAAGGAAATGCTCTGCGAGGGCGGATGTGGAGCACTCCTCCATGATAACGTCAGGTGGCATAGGGGCTGGGGAGACCACTCTGTAAAGTGCTGCCACCGAGCACGAGGACCTCAGTTTGGAACCCCAGCACCCACGTAAAAGCTAGGCACTGAAAACCTGTCATTGTAGGGCTGGAGTAGCAGAAAGAGTTGGATCCCTGGGGCTCACTGGCCAAACCGTTTAGCCAACCAGTGACCTCCAGGATCAGTAAGGGTTCCTCTCTCAAAAAATAAGGCAGAGAGCAATTGAGATGTTAACTGCCTTACACACACACACACACACACACACACACACACCACAAATAATAAAATGGAATACAAAAATTAAAAAAGATGAGGGTTGAAGAGATGGCTCAGTGGTTAAGAGCACGGGCTGTTCTTATAGAAGACGCAGGTTCACCTCCCTGCACCCACATGGCGGCTAACAATGGTCTGTAACTCCAATTCCAAGGGATCTGACAACATTTTCTGTCTTTTGTGGGCACTGCACAACATCAGTGCACTTATATACTTGCAGGCAAAACACCCATAGACATTAAACAAATTAATTAATTAATCAAAAAGATAAAACAGGAGCTAGAGAGATGGGTCAGTGGTTAAGAGCACTGACTGCTCTTGCAGAGGACCCAGGTTTGGTTCCCAGCACCCACATCATGGCTAACAACCATCTGTAACTCCAGTTTCAGGAAATCAGACTCCCTCTTCTGGCCTCCTCGGTCATTGCATGACATGGGTTCACCTAACTACATGCAGCCAATACACTCATACATATAAAATAAGAACAATAACTAAGAGGAGGGGGATCTAAATTTGATTAAGACTTATTATATGAAGTGAGCAAAAATTCAATTAAAATATATGTAAAACTAAGCTTGGTCTACAAAGCAAGTTCCAGGCATATTTCACTAATAATAAATAAATTTGGGTTTTTAATTTTATGTGTATGAGTGTATTGCCTGAATGTGTGTGTGCACACCTGTGTCATCCAATGCCTGTGGAGAAAAGAAGGCATTGGGTCCCTTGGAACTGGAGTTACAGGTGGTTGTTAGCTGCCATGTGAGTGCTGGGAATCCAGCAATAAGTGATTTTTTTTTTTTTTTTTCTTTTCGAGACAGGGTCTCCCTGTAGCCCCAGCCATCCTTAAACTCACAGAGATCTGCTTGTCATTGCCTCCCAAGTGCTGGAATTAAAGAAGTGCACCACCATACCCAGTTCAATCAGTGCTCTTAACTGCTGAGCCATTTCTCCAGTCACAAATAAAATACTTTTCAATGCATAGAAAAAGATAAGTTGCTCACTGCTCACTTCCAGGGAGCAATCCTCCAGCACTCACCCAGGGCCGGTGCAGCCTGCAGATTGAGAAATCAAGTTGCTCAACAGGAAAAAGTGCAGAGCACTGTGAGGACAACTGGCAGCTAAATGGTTCCAAGGACGTGTGGCTGTGGGTCAGGGTACAGGAGGTCTTCAACGGGCAGGTAAATGGTTCCAAGGACATGTGGCCAAGAGACAGGGTACAGAAGGTCTTCACCACCGGCTTTTACTCATTGACAGGAATTAAATGCTAGAGTGGAGAAGCCACCCAAAGCCTCAGAGAAGCCAAAAGACCTCGAGCAGGGAAACCTGAGGGGCCAGGGGCTAGGAAGGTGGCACTTCACCGGCTGGCCACAGGCCATTAGGCAGCCATGTGTAGGCATCTCAGGTGCTCTTGTTCCAAAATACAGAAATGATATTTCTGGTTGGTCTTGAATGTCTGCCTCGGCAGGGCCACCCTGTGTGGTACACCATAGTTAATCTTCTGACCAAAGGGCACGCATGCCCACGCAGGCCATTCTCAGAGACCATGGTAATTGACTAGGCAGTCATCTCTCGGACACCCTGGCCTCAAAGCTTCCAGTTGGTGGAGGAGGAGAGGCAGGAGGGCCTCGGTGCCCCTGTCGTGTTCTTGTTGCCCATGTGAGCCGGTTCCAGCAGTGTTCCAGAGCACCGAGGTTGATGGGACACAAGGCATTCTCCATGTGAGTTGGGGTGAATCTAAGAGCTGGGGTGCCTGAGGTGAACAGTCATTTCTCTCCTAAGCCAGGTCCCTGTCTGTCAGGTTTTTGGGTGGATGAGTTTGGAGGACAGGTCTGTGGCCCAATAGAAAAAAGCATTCCCCAGGGGAAGGTGTCACAGCGGTTCTTGGGCCTGAGGGACACCGAGACCCCGGGAGTGTGGGGAGCCCAGGAAAGACAGGAATACAGTCTGAATGTCCAGGCAGAGCTCTCTCTTCTCTTGCTGGGCCTCAGTTTGAGAACAAGGACTGAATTGGTGGAGTGCCTGAAGACCCCCAGTCAGCTTGGGGAGCTCCTCATCACCCCACATCTGTCTGCTTTGACTCCCCACAACAGGCCAGGAGTGTCCTATGTTTCTAGCTTGAGAGCATCCTGCTCCTCACAGGAACCCATGCTGACCCCCCAAACACACATCTGCATGAGAAAAAGGGAGGTGAGAATCTCTCTCTCTCTCTCTCTCTCTCTCTCTCTCTCTCTCTCTCTCTCTCTGTATGCATTCAAGTATGTGTATGTGCACACATTCATGAGGAAGCCAGGCTGTCCCTCCTCAGGAGCACTGTCCACCTTGTTTTCTGAGACAGGGTCTATCACTGGCCTGCAGCTCACCCATTAGTCTAGACTGGCTGTCCAGAGAGCCCCAGGGAACCACCATTCAACCCACTGCTGCTATTACAAATTTTAAACATTGTTCCAGGCTTTTTTATGTGAGTTCTGGGGATCAAGCTCAGGTCCTTGTGCTTGCACAGTGAACACTGAACACTTGACTGAGACTGCATGTGTGCTCAGTGCTCCATGCTAACTTGTGCCTCTCTGGCTGTAGAAAACAAGTTTATCTGCAGGGATGATCAGACCTCAGCCACACACTCCTTATGGTGTCCTCCAAAGTGGGCTTTCCGGTTTTTACATCTGTTATCCTAGCATCTTCTACATAGCTCTAGGAAGCTGCTGCCTGGAGATAGTGCAGTGAGTCACACGAGGCTGAGCAGTTAGTCTGTGATTACTCCAGCTGGCAGCCAGGGCCAGTCTCCATCCTTATCTGGATTCCTGTGATCCACCAATCTTTGTGATTTACTTACCCATCTATTTGATGGGGTCACTACCTCATATGCCACTTACAGAGAACCACGCAGAGGATGAAACTCGGGTTCTTCCCTAGGGGCTATGAAAATATTCCTGAATTAGTTACTTTTCTAATTGCTGTGACAAGACACCTGACAACAGTAACTAAAGGAAGGAAAGGCTTATCTGGCTCATGGTTTGAGGCTACAGTCTGCTGTCGCAGGGAAGGAAGGCGTGGGAGAAGGAGCACGTCACACTGCGTGTACAGTCTAGAAGCAGAGAGAGATGTACGCTGGTATCCAGCTTGCTCTCTCCTTTTTATAGGTCTGGTACCCCATGCACTTAAGGATCCTGCCTTAACTAACCTATCTAAAACTCCCTCACATACACACCCAGAGGTTTTATGTGCGTGTGTGTGTGGGGGGGGTGTCAAGATGGCAATATTAAGCATCACAATAAGAAGTATTTCTTGTTTTCTTATTTGTTTTTGTTCTTAAAAAATATTTATTTATGGGGCTAGAGAGATGGCTCAGTGGTTAAGAGCACCAGCTGCTCCTGCAGAGGACCTGGGTTTGATTCCCAGCATCCACATGGTGACAAACAATGATCTGTAACTCTAGTTCCAGGGGAATCCAACGCCCTCTTCTGACCTGCATGGGCGCTGTATGACACGGTTGCACTTATATAGGTGCACATGATACTCTCATACACATAAAAAAGTAACAATAATAAATTAAATTAAATATTTGTTTATTGGGGGAATGCATGTGGATATCACAGGGCAGCTTTCAGGAGTCAGTCCTCAGCTTCACCCTGTTGAGCAAGGCCTGTCTTGTGTTGGCTGCTGTGCTGCATACTATATAGGCTGGGTGTGCTGCATAACAGGAGGAACTGCTCCTGTCTCAACCTCCCAACTCATCATAGGAGTTCTGGGACTGTAGATACATGGCACCGAATCTAGCTACTTATCTGGGTTCTGGGAATCAAGCTTTGGTTAGATCAGCCCAGTTACCACCTTTACCCACCAAGCCATCTCCATCACCCCTGATCTTTTTCCTAGGGCGTGGTGGCGCACGCCTTTAATCCCAGCACTCAGGAGGCAGAGGCAGATGGATCTCTGTGAGTTCAAGGCCAGCCTGGGACTAAAGGGAGACCCTGACTCCAAAAAAAATACCAAAAAACAAGAAAAGTCATTTTCAGGGACTAGAGAGATGGCTCAGCAGTTAGAGCACTGGCTGTTCTTACAGAGGCCCAAGGTTCAGTTCCCAGCACCCACATGGCAGCTCACAACCATCTGTAACTCCAATTCCAGGGAATGCAATGCCCTCTTCTGGCCTCCAGGGGCACTGCATACATGTGGTACACTTAAATGCCAAGAAAACACCCATACACATAAAATAAAAATAAATCGAAAAAAATTTTTAATCATTTTCTTGCAAATAGCAGAAAAGAAATTCTGTTCTACAGATGTGTAAAAGACAAGGTTTGTGCCAGTGGTGTCTTGAGATGCAGGTAGCGGGTCTTGCCAGCCCAGAAGTGATTCTTGGAGCTGTTCAACCCAAACATTCCTCCTTCCAGCTGACCTGTGTATTCCCCACTCAGGCAGCGAGTCCCCACACTGTTTGTGGGACGTGTGACTGCCAGGACCATGGGCTTTCAGGGGGAGCAGCCAACAGCAACAGTGAGCGGGGAATTTCCACCCAGGGCCTTATGAGGCAGCCTCCGCCATTTTGCCTGTTGAGTGTCTGACTATAAAAAAAGGAAGATGGTGCTCTCACATTCCCACCTCACTCTCAAGGCTGGGGCCTCAAGCGGATCCCAGAGTTTTTCTCAGAGGAGAGAGACATGAGAACTATTGAGATTCCCAGGTCTGTTTCCACTGGCTTCCTCTACTGGGTAGGAGACCAGTGATAGCTTTATTTTTGAAAGGCTCCTCCTTGGCAGATATTCACAGAGGTATCTAGGTTACACTTAAGTGAAGAAAAAATAAGCACATGAAACCATATTTTTATACCACAGAACACTGCAGGAGTGTCTCCAGTTACTTTCAGACTCCTAACCAGATGTTCTTGTCTGCTTAATAGAGGAAAAAATCCCAATATGCAGTTCCTGTGTTCATCCTCACAGGCAGGGCTGGGTACACAGCTTGAGACCCAGCACAAGAAGCCACTTGGAAGCGCTCACTCTTTGATAAACTGCAAGCCCTGCTGCCGTCGTCCTGAGAGTCCTAATAATTTCTGAACAAGGTCCTTGGTTTTCTTTTGTACTAGGTTCTGCTGGAAAGTGGGCAAAGGTGCGCTTCAGAGAAAGTGCACAGCTGGCGACCATGTACATGTGAAAGACTAGCCAGGTGTGTCACATGCTGTCCTGTCTGTGTGGCCTTGAATTTTTTTTTTTTTTTTTTTTTTTTTTTTTTTTTTGTCTTTTTGAGACAGGGTCTCCCTGTAGTTCCAGCTGTCCTGGAACTCACTCTGTAGACCAGGCTGGCCTTGAACTCACAAAGATCTGCCTGCCTCTGCCTCTGAAGTGCTAGGATTAAAGGCGTGAGCCACCACGGCCTGGCTGAATTTTTTTTTTTTTAAGTCTCCCTGTAGCCCCAGCTGTTCTGGAACTCACTATGTAGACTAGGCTGGTCTTGAACTCACAGAGATCTGCCTGCCTCTGCCTCCCAAATGTGTGGCCTTGAATTTTACAGGGACTCACACCAACAGAAATCTCATCCTTGACCCAATTAACTCTAAACTTTAAACATGTAAAAAGTATATATGGGGCTGAGGACATAGGTCAGTTGGTAGAGCGCTTGTTTAGCATACGGGAAGCCTTGAGTTTGATCCCCAGCACCCAGAAACTGGGCATGGTGGAACACAGAACTATAGTAACAAAACCCAAGAAGTAGAGCTGGAGGATCAGAAGTTCAAAGCCATCATTGGCTATAAATCAAGTTTAAGGCCTGGGATGAGTGAGATACTCACAAAATTAACTATTTTCACAAAATTAACTATTTTAAAAATACATACATCAAAGTATCACTGGTTCCCCCAGGAGGACCTTCCCATATTTTCTCAGTGTAGATATCACTCTCTAGACCCAGAGCCAGCAAGACTTTGTTTTCAAGAGTCACCCATGAAAATACAAATGTCCTGTAGGGTGTGGTGGTGCATGCCTTTAATCCCAGCACTCGGGAGGCAGAGGCAGGCAGATCTGTGAGTTCAAGGCCAGCCTGGTCTACAGAGAGAGCTCCAGGCCAGCTGGGACCAAAGGGAGACCCTATCTTCAAACATGACATAATAAAAAAAAAAAAAAAAAAAAAAAAAAGAGTTATCCTCTGACCTCCGCATGAACACCGTGGCATGTGCCACTAAATAAAAATAAATAAATAAATAAATCTAAAAATTTTTAAAAGAAAGAAAATACAAATGTCCTGGGGGAAATCTCTCAGCCAACATTAACGTATGCAGTAGTCTGAATACTCAAGAGGGCTTGGGGACCCAGGAAGAGGAATTGGGTGGTTTAAGCAGGCCTCCATGGGATTAAGCCATACAGGACCCAGATGTCAATAGGAAAAAATCTCTTTCTAGATGTTTCACTATGGAGAATTATAGGGGCAAGTGGATGGGGAAAAAACGCGGGTAAACTGTAGAAGAAGAGGAACTGAGGCAGAGGAGTGTGAGAGAAAAGGCTTGTGAGTAGATGAGACAATATTCATGGGACAGGGAGAAACCCTGGCTGACAAAGTTGTCCCCGGGGGGGTGGTCAGAGGGGACCCAAAGTCATCAGACAGGCCCAGCAGAACAGATATCCATGCTGTGGCTGTTTGTCAACAGTATCAGGCTCTTTAAAGCTTCTGATAAAACCTCCAGAAGATACAGTTAAAGCAGAGTTTCTCAGAATGGGCTACCCCACTGACTTACCTGACAGGGAGGGAAATTTGCATAATCCCATTTGGACTCCCAATCAATTCACTGGACTTTCTAGGGTGACCAGGGCACCAGGGTCGTGTGTGTGTGTGTGTGTGTGTGTGTGTGTGTGTGTGTGTGTGTGTATATGCACATTTATGTACAGGTCCCCATATATGTGTGTGTGCTGGCCAGGGATCATCAAGTGTCTTCCTTAGCTGTTCTCTACCCTAATGTTTGAGACTCTCTCTCATTGAACCTGAAGCTGATCTATTCAGCTAGACCAGCCGGTCAGTGAGCTATCTGAACACCCACCTAATCTTGGAGTTACGGAAACACACCACCCTGCCTGTTCTGTGTCTTTTTTTTTTAACGTGGGCACTGGGGATCTGAATTCAGGTCCTCCTGTTTGCACACCAGACACTTTGCCAACTGAACATCTCTGCAGCCAACCAAGGGCTTTTCAAAGCTTCCCAAGGGATGGATAGATGACAGGGTGGAGAGCTGCCCAGTAACTATTCCTTGGTGGGAACACCCAGAGCTGAGCTGGGGAACCACACCACCTCCAGTCCGGGTGAACCAGCCAGCTTCCCCCTGCATGCACACACCCTCAGAGACAAGTGAAAGAAAACTAAGGAAAATGAACCCTCATTTAGCACACCTATCAAGTTTTCTGGAGTCACACATGTAAGTTCTGCAATGTGCACACTTCCCTGCCCAGATTAGACAGAGTCCCCAGTGTCTCAACTCCCATCCTCGCTGTTCTGACAGCTCTTTATCACCCCCTTGCTCTGCAAGGAAGAACAACGGGGTGTCCAAAGTCAGGGAAAACAGAACTGCTTATGAGAAGAAAAAACAGGTTCTGAAGACTAAATTCTAGGAAGTCCACAAGGCGGTCCAGAGAATCACAGGTATAGAGAGCAAGATGGAGACTTATGCCTGGAGTTTAGATCATTATTCTCAGGCTGTGTATGTTGCTCAGTTGGTAAAGTGCCTGCCTAGCATACTTAGAGTCCTGGATTCAAGCCTCGGTACCACATAAACCAGGCATAACTCATGCCTGTGATCCCAGCTCTGGGTGGGTAGAATCCCAGAGTGAGAAGTACATCCTTAGACGCAGAGTGCATTTGAGGCTAATGAGAGCTACGTGACCTCTCTCTAAAATACGAGAATACTAAGCAAACAACAACAGCGTGCTGCTTTAAATGTTAATTTCACCCCATACACCATCCTAATGACACAGTGTCCCCGGGGTGAGTTTCTGCTTGATCAAATATCTAGACACCCATTGCCTAGAAAACTACCTACCACAGTCTCAAAACTGGATCTTCCTATTGCCCTCTGTCTTCACCATCCTAATAAACAGCAACTCCACTCATCCAGTCCAGAGACCCAAGACAGTCACCCTTACCACCTGTTTTTTGCCCGAAGGCTAAACCATGGGCACACCCTGTCACCCTAAACTCAATGTCCCCAAAACTCACCCATTCTGAGAACCGACCTGGTCACCTCCATGCTCTTCCAGTCTCCCAGGGTTCTGGATGGTCACATGATGGTCACATGATGGTCACATGATGGTCACATGATGGTCACATGATGGTCACATGAGTTTCCTCCTTGGTCTCCCGGATTCAGACCAGTCACTTAAGCACTCTATTGTATTTAAAATTTTTTAATTAATTTATTTTTTAATTTTATTTATTTTTATGTGTATGAATGTACTGTCTGCATGTGGGTCTGTCCACCTGTGTAGTGTAATGCCACGGAGGTCAGAAGAGGGTCTCGGATTCCCCTGGAACTGGAGTTAAAGATGGTTCTCAGCCACCATGTGGGTGCTGGGGATCGAACCTGGGTCCTCTGCAAGAGCAGTCAGTGCTCTTAACCACTAGGCCATCCCTCCAGTCCCTTAATTCGTTTTTAATTTTATGTGTATGGGTGTTTTGTCTGCATGTATGTAAGTGCACCCCTGTCATGCAGACGCCAGAAGAGGGCATCAGATCCCACAGAACCTGAGTCACAGATGGTTGTCAGCTACCTTATGGGTGCTCCTAATTGCCGAGCCATCTCTCCAGCCCCCACTTACCCACTCTAAATCTCAGTTTCCCCAGGTATAAACAACAACAACCGTATGTACATTATAGAATTGCTTAAGAATTAAATAGGGGGCTGGAGAGATGGCCTAGCAGTTAAGAGCACTGACTGCTCTTGCAGAGGACCCAGGTTCGATCCCCACATGGCGGCTGAGAACCGTCTGTGACTCCAATTCCAGGAGAACTCCAGTTCCGGGAAGTCCGACACCCTCTTCTGACCTCCGCGGCGTTGCACGACACGGGTGCACAGACCTGCATGCAGACAGCACATTCATACACATACAGAAATAAATAAAATTAAAAAAAAAAAAGAATTAAATAGGAAGGGAGCTGGGCGTGGTGGCGCACACGTTTAATCCTAGCACTTGAGAGGCAGAGGCAGGTGGATCTTTGTGAGTTCAAGGCCAACCTGATCTACAGAGTGAGTTCCAGGATAGCTGGGACTACAGGGAGACCCTGTCTCGAAAAGACAAAACAAACAAACAAACAAACAAACAAACACAAAAACCATTATAAATAGCAAGGGCAGCACTACCAGGTTAGCCTGTCATGAACACTCAGTAAATCCAGCCATGATTGTTTTGACTCTTATTAATAACTAACAGCTCCTGAATACCTGGCTCAAAATGATTTTACAGAGAATGAGCTTGAAACAAATTTTTAATAATATTTTACTTACCATTAATAAATCCTAGCCCTATTTTCACTTGAGACCACATTTGTCAATAGCCATATATTGCCAGGTCACTGTTCAAATAAATAGCTCTCAGAGGTTTACAGAATACTTGTCTTATTCACAGTGATACCCCCCAGCTGCGACAATGTCTTACAGCTTGATCTCTCTCTCTCTCTCTCTCTCTCTCTCTCTCTCTCTCTCTTTCT
Organism: Rhizomys pruinosus; assembly: GCA_009823505.1. Taxonomy (NCBI): domain Eukaryota; kingdom Metazoa; phylum Chordata; class Mammalia; order Rodentia; family Spalacidae; genus Rhizomys; species Rhizomys pruinosus. The sequence goes on along the minus strand of VZQC01005505.1, from coordinate 491,103 downwards.
CTCTCCCTCCCTCTCTCGTTGGACCTAACTAAAGGGACCCACTGAGCTCTGCTATATTCCAAGGTAAAGCCTGGCAGCCTCTGAGTCACCTTATCCAAACCTGGCCAAAATTTGGATTTTTATGATCTATGAAAACAAGACATGTTGATTTAAGAAAAACCTACAGGACTTCAGACACTGTCTCAAAGAGAAAAAAAGAAAAAAGGAGAAAGAGGGAAAAGAAAAGAGCCAACCAAGCTGGAAAGGTCACACAGGTAGAGTGCAGCCCAGCAAGCGGTAAACACTGGAAACCTGCATCTCAGACTCTTTGTAGGTTAAATGAGTCCATAATTTTTTTTATCTAGAAAAGCCTAGTCATTTGATCACTGTGGGAGCCACTTAGACAATATTGGCCCTTGAACCAGAATTTTCTCTTTCTCCCATTCTGTCTGCTGGTGGACACTTTGTTCTTGCCAGTGCTAAGAGGGAGACTTGCTTCTTGTGTTCAGACTGAGTGTATCCTCCTCCAGCTTCCTGATTGGCTAGTGCTCAGTAGGAATTAGCTGGGGCTGCTTAATCAGAAATTAATTCAAGAAGTCTGCTACCCAGGGGTACCCAGGACAGGTATGTCCTGTGAGGGATAGCTGGGTCTATAGCATCCCTGTGTTTCTACAAGTTCTGCACGCATCTTCACAGAGTGTCTTCACATGCTATCATGTCCTAAGGACACTAATCTTGTTCATTTAGGAGTCCACTCTACTCAGGCAAGAGTGCATCATAACTAACCACATGTGGTATCACCTTGTTTCCAAAATGGGTTACATTCTGAGATCCTGTGAGTTAAGACTTCAATAGAGCTCTTTTTTTTTATTTTATTTATTTCTGTATGTGTATGAATGTATTGTCTGCATGCAAGTCTGTGCACCCGTGACGTGCAATGCCGCGGAGGTAAGAAGAGGGTGTCGGACTCCCCTGGAACTGGAGTTCTCCTGGAATTGGGGTTTCAGATGGCTCTCGGCCACTATAGATCTCTTTTGAGGGACAATCAATGACATCCTATATATAAAGCTTTCCCACAGAACACAACTAGTATCATCTAATAATCAGTTAACACATTCAAAGCCTCCTCACATCCACCAATATGTTTTGTGCTTTTTCTTTTAATTTTCTCAATACTTTGTTCTTGTATGACAGGTTTGTAGTCATCTAACCTTGGAAAATGAAAAACAGCACATCTGTGCAATTAGTTTGTCAGTAAAAACAGCTTTAGTGGAAAACACTAAGGATTTTTTTAAATGAAATTCAGTTGTTTCATCTTACAATGTGTATTAACTAGTTTTCTGTTCTCATGATAAAACCCCATGACCAAGGCAATTTATGGAATAGTTTATTGGACACTTTCAGAGGGATCAGAGCCCACCATGGTGGGGAGGCGAGGCAGGAGGGGCAGGAGCAGAAAGCTGAGAGCTCACTTCTTCAACAGACACAGGAAGCAGAGGGAGACAGACTGGAAGTGGGGCAGAGCTATGAACTCTCAAAGCCTGCCTCTGGTGACGTGCTTCCTCCAGGAAGGACACACCTCTTAAACCTCCACAAACATTCTCTACCTCCTGGGAACCAAGCACTTAAATCCATGAGCCTCTGGGGGACATTTCTCATTCAAAACATCCCAGTTGGTGATCTGGAGTTTTAAAAAGTTACCTTTAGTCATTAAGAGCACCTGCTGCTCTTCCAGAGGACCCAGGTTCAATTCCCGGCACCCAGGCAGCTAACCGCCTCTTGTAACTCCAGCTCCAAGGAGTAACTCCCTCTTCTGGCCCCCACATACATGTGTCAAATATACAGATAATCAGGCACACATAAACTTTTTAGGCTGGTGTGGCAGCACACACCTTCGATCCCAGTAATCGGGAGACAGAAGCAAGTAAATCTCTGTGAGTTAGAGGCCAGCCTGATCTGCACCGCAAGATCCAGGCCAGCTGGAGCTAAAGGGAGTCACTCTCTTAAAAAGTGAAAAAATGTAATTATGAAGTTAATGTGTTTCCGTGCACATGAAATCAGAAGAAAGCTTGCAGGAGCCCGTTCTCTCCTTCCACACGAGGGCCCTGTGTCGGCAGGCTTGGCTGCAACATCTTTTCCTGGAGAGACATCTCATTGGTCCTGATCTGCTTTTGTTTATTGTCTGTTGTTTTATTTTGTTTTGTTTTCCCAGACAGGTTTCCCTGTATCTCCAGCTGGCCTGGAACTCACTACGTAGACTAGGCTGGCCTCAATCTCAGAGACCCACCTGCCTCTGCCTGCTTCCAAAGTGCTAGGATTAAAGATGTACGCCACTACACCTAGCTTCTGATTAGCATTTTAAAAGGCTTCTAATAAAGACTTGAAAAAGAGAGATGATACCCTTGGGGAAAGGCCTAGAATTTCTTGGCTCAGTGACTTAAGTTTGTTGTTTTCACAAATCCACAGGTTCAAAATGACCTCTGCCAGTCTTCCACCCCATATTGTGGTTTTCATCTGATTAACAGGAGCTTTCCCCTAAACCAGTTCTTATGAAAAATAGAGCTTGCTTTATTCATCTGAAAAGCAATGGGTTTAATCCATAATTTGTTATTTCTGAGTGATTGGGAGGGAGGAGACTTTTCACACTGGTTTTCCTGAACAACTACAGCAAGCACTATCATGATACATAAAGTCTGGTTGCATGATGAACTTGCCTCTGGCCGACATGGAAAGCCTGGATGAAAGATTGTATACAGATGATATAGAAAGTGCTTGTCAAGGGCTGGAGAGATGGCCCAGCAGTTAAGAGCACCAACTGCTCTTGCAGAGGACCCAGGTTCGATCCCCAGCACCCACATGGCAGCTGAGAACTATCTTTGGCTCCAGTTCCAGGGGAACTCGACACCCTCTTCTGACCTCCGAGGCATTGCACGACACGGGTGCACAGACCTGCATGCAGACAGTACATTCATACACATGGAAAATAAAAATTTAAAAAAAGAAAGTGCTTGTCAATTCAAACTATCTATGCCTGCCAGTCTAAAAGACAACTTATAGACAGTTTGGAACTATAAACATGACGTGGTTTTTCCAAGGTATGACTTGATTTCTCTCTCATATTTGTATTTAAGGAAGTGCTAAAATAGCATTGCAAAGTACCCCCAAGCTTGTAGGAAAAGTTCAGCTTGCTTTTCATTTTAATCATTCTTTTAGGTTAGCATACCAATTAGTGGGCATCATTGTTGCACCTTCAAACATGTGTCATTATACTTGGTTCTTCTCAGGTTCCCCCCTCTACTGTCCTCCAAGTGCCTTGCCCTGCCTACTCCAGCTGGTTCCCTTCCTGTTTCATTCATTATTAAGAAACTCAGGGCGGGGCTGGAGAGATGGCCTAGTGGTTAAGAGCGCCGACCACTCTTACAGAGGACCCAGGTTCGATCCCCAGCACCCACATGGCGGCCGAGAACCATCTGAAACTCCAATTCCAGGAGAACTCCAGTTCCAGGGGAATACGAGACCCTCTTCTGACCTCCGCGGCATTGTAAGACATGGGTGCACAGACCTGCATGCAGACAGTACATTCATACACATACAGAAATAAATAAAATTAAAAAAAAAAAAAAAAGAAAATAGAAACTCAGGGCTGGGGCTGGAGAGACAGCCCAGCAGTTAAGATTACTGGCTGTTCTTGCTGAAGATCTGGGTTCAGTTCTCAGCACCCACATTAAGTGGCCCACAGCTGCCTGTAACTTTATTTCCAGGGGATCCAATAGTCTCTTCAGGCCTCCGTGGGCACCTTGCACATATGTAGTACACATACATACACACTTAGGCTCACATACACACACACACAATTTCTTTTTAAAGGAAAAAAACTGCCAGGGACGGTGGCTCACACCTTTGATCCCAGCACTTGGGAGGCAGAGGTAGGTGGATCTCTAAGTTCAAGGCCAGCCTGGTCTACAGAGTGAGTTCCAGGCCAGCTGGAGCTACAGGGAGACGGTGTCTCAAAAAGGCCCCCCCCCAAAGAAATCAGGGAAGAGCTGGGCATGGGGGCACAAGCCTTTAATCCCAGCACTCAGGTGGAGCTCTGTGAGTTTAAGGCCAACCTGGTCTACATAGCAAGTTCTAGGTCATCTGGGGCTTCATATATATACACATATATACAGGCAAACCGTTCAAATGCTTATACATACATAATAAGTCCTTTTTAAATACCAGATCCAGTCTGAGGAACCCAGGTGGGCTGGGCTTTCTCACAACGGTAGTCTGGAGTTTCCCACAGCAACCTTTCACAGAGTCTTATGTTGCTTCACAGCCCAGCATTTCTGACCCTCGCTGGTGCCCAGCCTGAGTACCCTGGTCTACATGGTAAGACCTTATCTAAAAAAACCAAAAGGGTGCCAGGCGTGGTGGCACAGGCCTTTAATCCTAGCACTTGGGAGGCAGAGGCAGGCGGGATCTTTGTGAGTTCAAGGCCAGCCTGGTCTACAGAGTGAGTTCCAGGATAGCTGGGGCTACAGGGAGGCCCTGTCTCAAAAAAAAAAAAAAAAAAAAAAAAAAAAGGGGGGGGGTGCTATTGATACCCATGTCTCCTCCTGGAAATCAAATTATCTTTATCTATTTTATTTTGTTAGTGCTCTTCCTGCATGTATGTAAGTGCACCACATGTGTGCAGTGCCCACAGAGGCCAGGACATCAGGTCCCCTGAACTAGAGTTATAGACAGTTGTTAGCCATCGTGTGAGTGCTGGGAACTGAACCCAGGTCCTCCACAAGAGCAGCCAGTGCTCTGATCCATCTCACCAGCCCTCAGATTATCTTTTTAAATGACCCATCCCCATCCCATCTTTGCCTCCATGAAAATGGACTCCAGCTCCATGTGGTTTACTTCAAGTTCTTTGGAAAGCCGGATGAGGGCTGTCTTTAGTGAAGGAAGTCTAGAAACACCTCCCCTGAGCTGTGTCCTGGGAAGGTTGCAGTGCCCATCTGCATAGTCCAACTTCTGAGAAGTCCACTAGTCACTCTGCTTTCCCTCAGACGTCTCAGACATAGGCATCCCTAGAACATGTCTATGAATACCTTCTAGAAGTTCTGATTGGGAAACCTGTCCTAAATCTTAGCTCAGAGTACAGGGAAACCACGTCTCAGCCATACCACATGGGTGCAAGACCCAACATTCATTCAGTCCTGGAACTTGTCACCTTGTCAGATGCATCCCACCCACCTGGCCTTCTGAGGGTCTTTTGTAACCTGAGGCTTGAATTCATGTTTGTCTTGGACCCACATCTCTCTAGCAAATATTTCCATATGCCTACATGTATGAAAACAGTAGTTCACAGGTGAAGCCAAAAGCAGCCTTGGACTGGCCAGTCTGGCCCTGTACAGACAGCTCCTCCTCCGAGGAGCCTTCCCACACCGTGGGGAGGAAGTTCACGAGGTTTCCAAAGAGACGCGCTCAGTTAATATTGTTTTCCACCAAATGAATGAATAGCCTCAAAGTGAGATGCAATGCTGGAGGTTGGAGGAGTACCTATGTCAGCAGCAGCTGCAGTCCAGAGGGACGGGAGGGGTGCGGGGCAAGGGGCTCGTTAACACTTCTTAAATTAGCAAATCTGTAAATTAGCACAAGTTTAAAAATAGCAACCGAATGATTTCTAAAATTAGTCACAAATCCACACTTAGACCTCCCAGAACTGGTCCACTCACCCAGCCTGGTGGGGTCAGGCAGACTTGGCTTGCCTATGGTACTTAATGACTGACCTTGGCAGGGAAGGGTTAGAGAGGTTGTGGAATGCCCAGCGAGGAATCACGCAAGAGGTCAAATCCTGGCAGCAATCTCCCAGAGAAGTCTGCAGACCCTGAGCAACCTACAGAAGCTTGGGGCTGTCCTAATTTGCTTCAGGAAGAACCCTACCCTGATGACCTCTGTCACCAGCCAAGCAGGGCACAGTAGTATTCAGAGGGGTGGCCACCTTGGGGATCCTGTCCCTTGGCAGGAGTTGGCACTCTCAATAATGAGTTCAACCCTGGAATTCCAAAGCAGCCTTGGAACTGCCTCTGCAGTGTTTGAGAATGTCACCCCCTATCTCTAAGTCATAACCAGCATGCACCTTAGCATATATCAGAACAAGTTATAGGGACAAATTTGTTATTAGTCATTACTGACCAAACAGAAGGAAGGTTCCATCTGATGTATCAAAAAAGCGTTAGGGTAGACATAAGTAGAACTTCCTCCATGTGCTTACTATAAGTAGGGGCCAGGAGTGTGGCTCCCTGAGGCCTAACTGCTCAGACCGCCTGTCATCTCTTCCAGCTGTGGCCTTTCAAGGAAAACAGCTCATTCTTCCAATCAGTGAGGGCCCAGAAACTATTTTTTCAGAACATGTTAATTATCATACCAACTGCCTATGAAAAACTTAGTCTCAATGACAGAACTAAAAGCATCGAGATAATATTTAACTGGTTTCCTTCTCCCCCTCCCTCTCCTCCTTGGCCTTTATTAGGCCTCCTGCCGGCACCTGAGAAGCAGCTTCTTCCCCGGGGACCTGGGCGCTGCCTGGCGGGGCTAACAGGAGCCTTTGGCCATGGCCAGCACAGCAGTTCAACTCCTGGGCTTCCTGCTCAGCTTCCTGGGCTTGGTGGGCACACTCATCACTACCATCCTGCCACACTGGCGGAGGACAGCCCACGTGGGTACCAACATCCTGACGGCTGTGTCCTACCTGAAGGGGCTGTGGATGGAGTGCGTGTGGCACAGCACCGGCATCTACCAGTGTCAGATCTACCGCTCGCTGCTGGCATTGCCTCGTGACCTGCAGACCGCCCGGGCTCTCATGGTCCTCTCCTGTCTGCTGCACGGCGTGGCTTGCGCATGCGCCGTGGTGGGCATGAAGTGCACCCGCTGTGCCAAGGGCACTCCAGCCAAGACCACCTTCGCCGTGCTGGGGGGCACGCTCTTCCTGCTGGCTGGCCTGCTCTGCATGGTGGCCGTGTCCTGGACCACCAACGACGTGGTTCAGAATTTCTACAACCCCCTGTTGCCCAGCAGCATGAAGTTCGAGATCGGCCAGGCGCTGTACCTAGGCTTCATCTCCTCGTCCCTGTCACTCATCGGTGGCACCCTGCTCTGCCTGTCCTGCCAGGACGAAGCCCCCTACAGGCCCTACCAGGCGCCGCCTAGAGCTGCAACAACCACCGGAGTCACCGCCCCCGCCTACCACCCACCTGCAGCCTACAAGGACAACCGGGCCCCCTTGGCGACCTCAGCTTCGCATAGTGGGTATAGGCTGAACGACTATGTGTGAGTCCCCTCCCCAGACCACCATCCGGGCTGCTGAGCCCCAAGGAACCACTTGATGGATGCTGGGCTGCTGCACATTCACTTCTGGGACGTTTGTGTTTCCTCCTCACGAGGACCATGAGAGATGCACCCAGAACGCGGGAAAGGAGGGGACCCGGGATCAGAAAGCTCTGTATACCAAAGACTGAAAAAGTGCTGGTTTTGTATTTATTATATGTATTTATGCAGGTGGTTTAATAAGACCTCAATAAAGAGTAAGTTGGGAGGTTGGCCGTGGGGTTGTTTGTGACCCAGGACTAAGCACTTAGGACTGGATTCGCTGGATTTGCTGGCTTCTTTCCTGGGTGGCTGGTCCCAGCTGCCTTGACAGCAGGTCCTAGAAGGCTTCTGCTGGGAATTGCTGGAAAGCTAGGTGGGGCCTGAAGGCTTTGAGAGCCCTAGTAATCTTTCTACCTGTCATCTGAGTCATATGACCAGAGAGGTGGATAGTGCCACGGGGACACACACACACACACACACACACACACACACACACACTGGCTCTGAGAGCCTGGACCTGCACTCAGGTCCTTGTGGGCTCATGTCCTTCCTCTGGCACCACCTGCTCCTCTCCATCCTAGTCTGTGTGTGAAATAAATGCCCTTTCTGTGGAAGGACGGAGCGTAAGCATGGCTGGAACGAGATGGCTGCTGCTATGGGACAGGGTGAGGCCTGCTCCTCAATTGGCCCGGGCCTGTGGTCACAAGGGGTTAGAATGAATATCCCCAAAAAAAGGCAAGGAGGGTCACAACCCTAGCTCTGGATCCAGCCAGGCCTGCAGGCTGTTCATGACCCCCTATATCAATTACTTTTCTCATAACAAACACCTGTCAGTGACCAGGGCTGAAGATCAGTTGGTAGAGTGTTTGCCGAGCATGCACAAGGCCCTGGGTTCAGTTCCAGCACCAAATAAAACTAGACACGGTATATGTCTGTAATCCCAGCATTTCTGAGGTGGAGAAAGGAAAATCAGACGTTCAGGAGCTTATCCGTCCTGGCTGCTCTGGCAGAGGACCTGCGTTCCATTCCCAGCACCCACAGGGTAGCTAACAACTGTCTGTAACTCCAGTTCTGGGGATCTAACACCCTCTTCTGACCTCCGTGGGCCTTACATGACACAGTGCGTTTATGCATATATAGGAAATACACTCATACACATAAAATATAAAAATACTAAACAAAATATATTTTTTAAAAGAAGCGATTTATGGAGGGAAGAGTCTGCTATGGCTCGTTGTTGGAGACTGACTCCAGCGCGGCAAGAGAGTCACGACAGAGGAGCAGAAGGCAGCGGCATCCAGTCAGGAATGCAGCATCCAGTCAGGAACGCAGCATCCAGTCAGGAAAGCAGCATCCAGTCAGGAACACAGCATCCAGTCAGGAAAGCAGCATCCAGTCAGGAACACAGCATCCAGTCAGGAACGCAGCATCCAGTCAGGAACGCAGCATCCAGTCAGGAAGAGGGAGCAAGGAACACCAGTGCTGGCCTCGATTTCTCCTCTTAATTTGGTCCTGGACTCCAGCCCACCCCATGGTGCACCCCACATTTGGGGGTGGGTCTTCCTGCCTTGGTTAACCCAATCTAGAAACTCACAGAAATTTAGATGATCTCTTTGTATTAATGAGGGGTTTCTTTTTTTAATTTTTTTATTTTCATATGTTTATGAGTGTACTGTCTGCATGCAGGTTTGTGCACCCGTGGCATGCAATGCCGCGGAGGTCAGAAGAGAGTGTCGGATTCCCCTGGAACTTGGCGGTTTTCAGCTGCCAAGTGGGTGCTGGGGATCGAACCCGGGTCCTCTGCAAGAGCAGTTGGCGCTCTTAACCACTAGGCTATCTCTCCAGCCCCAAATGAGGGGTTTCTAAAGGAACAGGACTGACTGAATGAATGTATAGATTAAAAGGGATTTATTAGATTGGCTGACACCCTGTGGTCTGGGTGTCCAACAATGGCTGAGCCACCCTGGAGAGACTGAGAATCCAGGAGCTGCTCAGTCCATGAGGCTGGATGTCTCAGCAGTCCTGATCGGGCGCTGAAGGCCTGGAAGATTCCTGGAGAGCTATTGGTCTTCAGTCTACATTGGAACCTAAAGCAGTTGGTCTTTTTTTTTTTTTTTTTTTTTTTTTTTTTTTTTTTTTTTTTTTTTTTTGGTCTTTTTGAGACGGGGTCTCCCTGTAGTCCCAGCTGTCCTGGAACTCACTCTGTAGAGCAGGCTGGCCTTGAACTCACAAAGATCCGCCTGCCTCTGCCTCCCAAGTGCTAGGATTAAAGGCGTGCGCCACCACGCCCGGCAAGCAGTTGGTTTTAATATCTATGAAGGAATGACACAGCAAACAGGATAGGCAGACCCGCCAGAGAGGGTGAAGGCAAAGAGGCAAAAGGCAAATGCTCCCTTTTGCCATAACTTTATCTGGGCTGAAGCGATTCTAGTTAAAACACCTATTCTAAAACAAAGGAGGACTGCAGAACTGCAGAACTGGCCCAGTGTGTAATGATGCTTGATATTCAATCTCCAGGGAACCACTCGTGGTAGTAGAAAGAGCTGACTCCAAGAAACTGTTCTCTAACCCCGACTCACAGGCCACAGAAGGTTCATGTCCATATACACGCAAAATTAATCAATTAATTAAAAAATAAAAGATAGGGGAAAATTTTTTTCAGTCTTTGTCGGCACTCTGTCACTACTAAACAAATGTCTCTCTTACTCAAATAAAGATAGCAGTAGGCCGGGCGTGGTGGTGCATGCCTTTAATCTTAGCACTTGGGAGGCAGAGGCAGATGGATCTTTGTGAGTTCGAGGCCAGTCTGGTCTACATAGTGAGTTCCAGGACAGCTGGGACTACAGGGAAACCCTGTCTCGAAAAGACCAAAAAAAAAAAGAAAAGATAACAGTAATGATTGCAATTCATTAGCACTTACAACCTGACAGTCCATCTCATCCATGAGACATGAAAATCCAATGAGAAAAATACCCAGTTACTCTCTCTGTATAAGAGATAAGACTAGTTAAGGCATGGTGGTGCACACCTTAATTCCAACACTTAGGAGGCAGAGGCAGAGAGATCTCTGTGAGTCCCAGGCCAGCCTGGTCTACATAGTGGGTTCCAGGACATCTGGGGCTACAGGGAGACCATGTATCAAAAAGGCCAGAAAAAAAGGAGACGGGGAGGGGAGCAAGAGAGATGAGACAAGACTGTGGTAAGGCACAGAGGCCAAATCAGCTTGCCCAGGATCACAGAGCACGAGAATAAAGCACCAGAATCCAAACCCAGACAGTCAGGCAAGGGTACATAAGTCAATTCCAGTACAGCAGAGGTCTCTAGTCTAACACCTTTCCATTTGTACTAAATCCAGACACTTAAGTGAATGGTTTTGTGGTCATATTTGGAGCTCTCTAGAACTATTCATCTGCGGAGCATCTGTGTGGTAGGTCCTAACCATGTAAGATGAAAGATGAGGTCACACAAAGATGCCCAAGTTTCAATCCCCAGGGGAAACAGGAAGCAACACACAGGAAGTGACATGATGGCTGTTCTAGTTTTTCTTCAATTGTTATGACAAAACACTCTGACCAACACCAACTTGGGAAGGAAAGGGTTTATTCATTTACATCTCCCAGGTCACAGTTAATCACTTAGGGAGCCCATGATAGGAACTCAGGGCAGGAACGTGGAGCACAGGCCATGGGGGAACACTGCTTACTGACTTCCTCCCCTGGCCCAGGCTCAGCCTGCTTTCTTATATAACACAGAACAACCTGCCTAGGGGTGGCACTGCCCACAGTGGGCTGGGCCCTCCCACATCACTCAGGAATCAAGAAAATATTCCATAGACACAGCCACAAGCCAGTCCACAACCCAGGTGTGTCAAGTTGACACTAAAGCCATCTAACACAATGGCTCTGTCCTATAGCTAGCCAACTATGCCCAGAAACTGATCCATAGTAATCCTGGGTTTCCTCCTTCAAGCAACAGCATATAAAGTACAGTTCCGGGCTGGAAAGATGGCTCCATGGTTGAGACCACTGGTTTCTTTTGCAGAAGACCCAGGTCCAATTCTCAGCATCCACACGGTAGTTGACAACTGCCCATAATTCCAGTTCTAGGGGTTCTGATGCCCTCTTCTGGCCTCTGTGGGCATTGCATGACAGAGGTGCACTTACACAGTCAAAACACACACATAAATTTAAATAACTAAATACAGTGCTGTCGTTCCCAGTCTCCACACTTGCTTTACTCATTCTCCTTTGCCCCCAGGACACCTTACAATCAGGGCCATGGAGGAGGCTCCCACTTCTCCCCAAATCTTCAGCACTCCTTCTGGTGGCATAACACAGCACCCCAAATTTCAGAATGAAAAGGAAACATGAGTCCGAGTCAGACGTGTTCCAGGAAACCATTGTTACAACATGGTATGAATTACAATATGACCCTTGTGGGTTAAGAAATACTATATTTCTTTGTCTCTCTAAATCAAATCGAATTTGGCTCTGTTCCATGGAGGTCTGTAGACAGCCATGCTTTCTGGCTCCTGCCTCCTGAATTTAGGTCCCAGGGCCCCAGCAAAGAAGGCCTTAGCCTCAGAAGGGGTGAAAAAACAGTCTTCTGTCCTTAGGGCTGCCTTGTTTATGCACAGACTACCAGACCCTGACACCTTCCAGCCAGGGCTCCCAGTCTGCTCCACCTGTGGCCAGGGGCCCGGGAGCCTTCTGCCTTGGGAAACCCTGGAGAAAAGTTCCCTTTTCCCACTGTGTCTCAACGAAGCCGCCTCCTGGGATGGGGTTGTGCCCTCCTGCCCTCAAAGGATCCGCAGCCCCTTCTCAGATCGCGCACATGAATGCTTTCGTGGGTTCTGCTTTTTTAAATTTGAGGCCTCTAAAATCTCCAGAGCATCCTATATTCATGCTGGCCACAGTGGCCCAAAGTAGAAATATCTTGAAACTATAGCAATCTGAAATTTGTATAATAGCCAGTTACTTGATAGTCATAACCCAAAGATAAATGGAGCCAGGATTTTCACCCAAAATTCAAGCACCCAGGTGACAGCCTTGGGTCAGGTATCCCCGGCTATTGCTGGCATGTTCGACAGACTGGGTGGAGACAGTCAGGCTAAGAGTTCAAACAAGCCAAGTGTACATTCATTCTGTAGGAAGCACCAATATCAGACAAGATTAGACTTGGCAGTGCTGGGCTCCAAAGATGGTTCCGTGGGTAAAAGGCACTTGTCTGCAAGCCTGATGACCTGAACCCATATGATACAAAAAGGGAACCAACTCCTGCGAGCTGTCTTCTGACCTCTGCACACATGCTGTGGCAAGATTGCATGAGAAAGAAAGAAAGAAAGAAAGAAAGAAAGAAAGAAAGAAAGAAAGAAAGAAAGAAAGAAAGAAAGAAAGAAAGAAAGAAAGAAAGAAAAGAAGAAAGAAAAGAGAGAGAGAGAGAGAGAGAGAGAGAGAGAGAGAGAGAGAAAGGGAGAAAGGAGGGAGATGAGGGAGACGGAGATGGGAGAAGGGGAGGGGAGGGAAGGGGAGGACAGGCAGGGCAAGCAATGCTCTATAGGAAATGGTCACCATAAACCTCCCTTGGGGTAGAAGAGGGGTGAGTTGAACAGGGTTAGCTAAGACTTTGAGGACTGATTAAAAGCTATATAATGGGAGCTAAGGTTGTAGCTTAGTTGGTAAACTGATGGCTTAAATGTGTGAACCCTGAGTTCGCCCCCCGTACCCGATAAACAGGACATATTAGTGCACATTCATAATCCCAGGACTGTGGAACCAGAGATAGGAGGATCAGAAGTTCAAGGTGATGCGGGAGCATATCAAGTCTGAGACCATGCTGGGCTAATGAGACCCCCTCTAAATAAAAACTCTAAGTGGCAGAGTTTTCCATCTTTCTCTCATTACAAAAGAGACAGACAGATGGAGACAAAGAAAACCATTGCTATCTTGTATACTTTAAACGATTTCTTGAATCAAAAAACACGAAGCCAATTACTGGGCAACTATCCAGAGGAAAACATAGAACCTTCATTCTAGTAAATTATTTTAAAATACTACCAACAGGCTCTTGCAGGTGCATGGCAGGGGGAAGGCATTAGTAAACAGACCATTTCCTGCTGGGGAAAGGCAAAGGGAGGTCACCCCATAAATCAGGCCACCCCAACCCCAAGGCCAATCACCTGCCTCTTCCCCAACTCCCCAAGGCCTCTCTTACTCAGCCAGCCTCAAGGGAGGCAGGTACCTCTGCACACGCATGTGCACGCATCCACTTTAATTCCCTCCCCCAAGGAGCTTTCTATGAAGTGCTCACCACCCTCACCACCCTCACCACCTTCACCACCCTCACCTCCCTCACCACCCTCACCACCTTCACCACCTTCAGCACCTTCACCACCTTCCCAGGGGCTGGCAAAGAGACTGTGTCTGCCCGGGCAGCCTACCAGCCCGTGCAGCCTTCCAGCCCATGCCTGGGGCATCAGCTGCCTCTAGCTCTGGGAGGTCTGGGTATTTTCAGTCATCCCGGGTGGTTTTTTCCAACATGACACATTTACATTTACATTGGCTGTTCATCGATGAGACAACCAGCAAGGAAAACAGGAGGGTTTTGGTCTAGTGGATTTAACAGGTGTCTGAGGAAGCAGCGCCCGACTTGGGTGTGCAAGCTCTGTGACCTTGCAGATCATGAGTTGGTTGCAGTGGGGGCCCTGGGCAGTGAGGAGGGAGTGGGAAGGGGGAAGCGCAGTGCTGCCCTTGGGAGTCCTTGAGCCAGAGCCCAGTGTCCTCCAAAAGGAAACTGCATATTACACGGGCTTGCTTTTTGATTGGTTGGTTTTTTTGTTTTGGAGACAGGGTCTTGATAATATAGTCCAGGCTAGCCTTAAGCTCTAAATCCTCTTGTCTCTGCCTTCTCAGTGCTGGGATTATAGGCCTACACTGCTTCACCCAGTGATACCACATGCTTTAATTAATTAATTTATTTGTTTGTTTGTTTGTTTATTGGTCTTTTTGAGACAGGTTCTCCCTTTAGTTCCAGCTGTCCTGGAACTCACTATGTAGACCAGGCTGGCCTTGAACTCACGGAGGTCCACCTGCCTCTGCCTACTGAGTGCTGGGACTAAAGGTGTGCGCTGCCACACCTGGCTTGTTTTTTTTTTCTAAAATTGAACCTGATTAAAACCAGAATGAGAGAGAGAGAGAGAGAGAGAGAGAGAGAGAGAGAGAGAGAGAATAGAACACTACATATCCACCAGAATGGCTAGGTTAACAATATGAAATACTAACAAGGAGAGAGAACCACAACTTACATTCCGGGGGAGACAAATCAGGATGACTTTGGTCAGGAGGGGACTTGATGTGCTACACCTTCCCTTTGTGGACTTTGAGGGATGAAAGAGGCTTCACCACGTAGCCTCTGTGGTGGATGCTTAGATCAGGATGGCTTTGGTTTGGCTTGGTCTTCCTCACACCTCACCCTATCTTGGTCTGTTTTCCTCAACAGGTTGTGAACTCTGCAGTCCTGGCTGCTCTAGATCCCATGGCCTGAACACAAGAGCTGAGAACATGGCTTTGGGCTAGATAAAGAAAGCCACCATTGAGTCCCTTTGGATCTACAACTCCTCTATTTTACATATGAGTTAGTTTATAACTTTAAAATCCATTTGCAGGCTGGAGAGATGGCTCACTTGGTAAGAGCACTGGCTGTTCTTACAGAGGACCCAGGTTCGGTTCCCAGCACCTACATGGCAGATAACAACTGTTTAAAACTCCAGTTCCAGGGTATCTGACACCCTCTTCTGACCTTCATGGACAATGCATGACACAGTTGCACTTACATACTTGCAGGCAGTATACTCATACTGAGAATGAAAAGAATATTTTTAAAAATCCATTTGCACAGAATTTACCAGGATCACAGTATGTGATAAACAAGGCCTCTGCCCCCAGGGGCTACTCCATGGCTGGACACAGGGTAAGGTCTTCACTAAGCTGTGGGGGCAGAAAGCAAGTAAAGAAATATAGTTTAGGGTTTTTTTATTTTACTTTTTTTTTTTAAATGTGTTTTAAAAAAATTTTTTTTAATTCTTGTATATGTGTGAGTGTACTGTCTGTATGTAGGTTTGTGCACCCGTGTCGTGCAATGCCGCGGAGGTCAGAAAAGGGTGTCAGATTCCCCTGGAACTGGAGTTCTCCTGGAATTGGAGTTTCAGACGGTTCTCAGCCGCCATGTGGGTGCTGGGGATCGAACCCGGGTCCTCTGTAAGAGCGGTTGGCACTCTTAACCGCTAGGCCATCTCTCCAGCCCCTATTTTACTTTTTTAAAGATTTATTTTTAATTATGTGTATGGGGGAAGGAGGGAGGGAATGTGTATATACGAGTGTAGTGGCTCACAGAGGCCAGAAGAGGGTGGCAGATTCCCTTAGAGCAAGAATTACAGGCAGTTTCGAGCTGCCAGACATGGTGCTGGGAACCTGGATCCTCTTAGGGGATCTCAACAACTGCTAAGGATGTTAAAATACATCCTGTTTCTCAAGTGGAAATTGTGCCTCCCTTCACCAGTAAAGACATTACCAGATAGCAGAGACAGCTGTCCTCACCAAGCCTGGCTGTGGCCAGGGTTCAGGTCAAATCAGGGCCAGGAAAGCTTAGAAGTATGATTCTAGGTATTTACAACAACTGTACCGTCTTGTCTGGGCGTTCTTCCATGAGTGCCACACCTCTGTCTTTATATTTAAGAAAACAATCTTCCTCCATCTTCTCTCCTCTCCTCTTCCTTTCTATGTATGTCCCATCTCACCCTCCTTCCTCTGCGCTCCCTTCCCAGATCAAAGGGCTTCATGACTATGATACAAATTGGGGATCCCAACTTCTACACACCCCCATCATTATTTCTCTCTGTCTTGTATTACTCAATTTTGGGGGTGTATCCTCATTTTCTATTTTTCTATCAATTATTCCCAGAAATATCTCAGTGCAAACTGAGGATCTATCTGTCCTTACAGTTCTGTAAGCTTGTACTCCACATATATTGAAGTTCTGTGGTAGCTGCTGTTAGTTAGAGCTCTCCAGAACCTATAGTTACTGCATAAGATAAATAAGAGGAGACATATTCGAACGACTGGCAAATACGATTATGGAAGCTAAGAAGTCCATGGGCTGGAGAGATGGCCTAGCGGTTAAGAGCGCCGACTGCTCTTGCAGAGGACCTGGGTTCGATCCCCAGCACCCACATGGCAGCTAAGAACCATCTTTAACTCTAGTTCCAGGGGAATCCGACACTCTCTTCTGACCTCCCCGGCATTGCACGACATGGGTGCACAAACCCACATGCAGACAGTGCATTCATACACATTAAAAGTCCCATGATGGGCTATCAGCCGGTGGGAGAGTTTAGGATGCCAAGAACCTGGCTCAGTTCAGTCCGAGGGCTCAGGCACCCAGGGACCTTCCAGATGTAAGTCCTGGAGCCCAATTCTAGACAACTTGGAGTTTGCTATCCACAGCAGGAGAAGGTGTGCATACCCCAGCTCCAAAAGATAGAGACATCAAATTACCTTTGTCTATTTTTGCTTTATCAAAACCCCTGGCCAACTAGCCGGTGACGGCCCACAGCAACTGGTCCACTCAGGCCCACATGTCAATCTCTTCTGGAAACACCTTCACAGCACATCTGAAAATAATGTTGATCATTTCTCTATATATTCCTTAAATCAGTCAAGTTGACATCTACTAAGATGTAGAAGAACTATTATATCCTCTTGACTTAAGTCTATCCATATTGAGAATCACATTAAGTATAAATCATTTAAATATGTCAATTAAAAAGCAGACATTTGGGGCTGGAGGGATGGCCTAGCGGTTGGGAGCGCCGACCGCTCTTGCAGAGGACCCGGGTTCGATCCCCAGCACCCACATGGCGGCTGAGAACCGTCTGAAACTCCAACTCCAGGAGAACTCCAGCTCCAGGGGAATCCGAAGCCCACTTCTGACCTCCGCGGCATTGCACGACACGGGTGCACAGACTTGCATGCAGACAATACATTCGTACACATACAGAAATAAATAAAATTAATTTAAAAAAAAAAAAAAAAGCAGACATTATTGCTGAGCATGGTAGCATATGCCTTTAATCCATGCACTAGGAGGCAGAAAGCAGAATGGAGCCGCCTGTGGTTCCAGGCCAGCTAGGCTACAGGGAGACCCTGTCTTCAAAAAGACAAAAAAAAAACAAGAAACAAAAAGAAAAGCAGACATTTGTCAAATGGAATTAAAAAAGGGGCAAGACACAGCAACCTTGCTACCTGATGATGTAAATATGCATTAAAGATAAAAGATATTGTAAACTAAAAATAAAGAATGGAAAAATATGCATTGTGGTACAGTTGCATACATGAAGAAAAAACATTTGTACACATAAATAAAATAACTTAATCTTTTTTTTGTTTGTTTTTTTTGTCTTTTCGGGACAGGATCTCCCTGTAGCCCTGGCTGCCCTGAAACTTGCTCTATAGACCAGGCTGGCCTTGAATTCACAGACATCTGCCTCCCTCTGCCTCCCAAGTGCTAGGATTAAAGGCGTGAGCCACCATGCCTGGCAATAATGTAATCTTTATAAAATAAACAAACAGACAGGCATGGTGGGACTCGCTTATAATCCTAGTACTTGGGAGGCAAAAGGAGGTGGATCTCTGTGAGTTCAAGGCCAGCCTGGTCTACAGAGCAAGTCCCAGGACACCAGGGCACAGGGAGACCGTTTCTGAAAAAGCCAAAAAAAATTAAAAAAAAAAAAAATATAAAAAAAAAATAAAATAAAATAAGTAAGAAATAAAATAAATACCTAATAAAAAATAGGAGGTCCTAGCAAGTGGGCTCGCAGTACAAGCCATTGCTGAGCTCCTGATCGTGGCCTGAGTTCCATACCCAGCCAACCCTACAGCTAGAAGAAGAGAACCACACTCCCTCAACACATTATTCCTCTGGACCATCCACCCCCCATCACGCCACACGACAGACACACAACACCGACCACAACACGTACACACACCAGCACAACACAACACAGTTACTGAATAATAATCGAGATTTTAATGAATAAATAAAAACTACAGTAAGATTGGTGGAATGGGAATAATAGCATATTATTCTTAAGTTTTAAAATAGTTCCTTTAGAACCAAAAACCACATCCTTCTAGAGTAGAACAATAAGACAATGAAGAGTAATGTACTGGACAGATAAAAGACATGATGGGCTTGAGAGATGTTTAGAGAAGGCTTACTGAGCAACAACGTGATATGAGTTCAGATCCCCAGAATGCACCTAATCTGTACATGCTGACTGGGCCTGGAGGCCTGCTTGCGACTCCAGCCCCCAAAGACAGACACACGGGTCCCCAGAGCAAGCTGGCTAGAGTATGTGCGAGTTATATGTGTGTGCACACCTCCAACATAGAATTAGTTCCCCACATAAATGGAATAATGTCACACATACACATGAAAATAAAAAGGTTTCATACTGAGCGGGGTGGAGTAGCACACGCCTTTAATCCTAGCACGTGGAAGGCAGAGGCATGCGATCTTTGTGAGTTCAATCAAGGCCACCCTGGTCTACAAGTATTTCTCAGGGCAGCTGGGGCTACGGGGAGACCAACCCTGTCTCGAAAGCCAAAAAAAAAAAAAAAAAAAGGTAGATACTGAAGAAAACCAAAGAAGTATTGAATACAAACACATGAGTGCACACACACACACACACACACACACACAAAACCTTACCTTTCAGATAGAGGTCATGAATTATAATATAACCAAGAT
Source organism: Rhizomys pruinosus (assembly GCA_009823505.1). Taxonomy (NCBI): domain Eukaryota; kingdom Metazoa; phylum Chordata; class Mammalia; order Rodentia; family Spalacidae; genus Rhizomys; species Rhizomys pruinosus. The sequence continues at coordinate 471,978 of VZQC01005505.1, read as the reverse complement.
ACACTTAATAAGATGTAAAAATTAAGCTGGGCATGGTGGTGCTTGGCTGTAATCATCACACCCAGGGCAGAGGGAAAGATCCCTGGGGCTCACTGGCCTCACAACACAAGCTCACAATGCATGCCAGGACCCAGTGAGAGACCCTGTTTCAAAAACAAAGTAGACCAACCCCAGAAAGGGCACACAGATTGTCTTCTGGCCTCCATATGCATGTGCACACATGCATACATGCATACACAAACACACACACATACACACACATGCAAACACACACAAAGAGAAAATTAAAAACTAATTTTTTGAGACAGGGTCTCCCTATAGCCCCCAGCTGGCCTGGAACTCACTCTGTAGACCAGGCTGGCCCTGAACTCACAGAGATCCACCTGCCTTTGCCTCCCGAGTGCTGGGATCAAAGGCATGCACCACCATGCCTGGCTTAAAGATGGTTCTTAGCCAACATGTAGGTGCTGGGAGTCGAACCCGGGTCCTCTGGAAGAGCAGTCAGTGCTTTTAACCACTGAACCATCTCTCCAGCCCCAAATATTTCATATTTTTATATTCACAGAAAGAGACTCAGAAGAGCTGAAGCCACCTTATGAGCAAAATTACAGGTGAACTGCTGTCATTTAAATAAAAATTAAGAGCAAACATCTAACATTCATATCAGGGAGAGTAGAATTAAGAGAAATTCATTATGTTATACAAGATGCTTATCATGATAAATTTCATTTCTTCAGTGATCCACAGACTTCACAAACTATAAAAGAATTGCAGAGACACATTAACAGTAAGATACTTTATTTCTTTCAGTCCTTATCATCAAGCAAAAAATATAGAGAGAGATGGTCCACACAGTAGCACAAAGATTGATTATGCATATGTATTTCTAATTCTACATCCTGAAAAGGGAGAAAATATAGTGTATTGTGTTTTGTTTGTTTGTTTGTTTAAGACAGGGTCTCCAAAAAAAAAAAGCTGGGCGTGGTTGCGCATGCCTTTAATCCTAGCACTTGGGAGGTAGAGGCAGGCAGATCTTTTTGAGTTCAAGGCCAGCGTGGTCTACAGAGTGAGTTCCAGGACAACAGTGAGTTCCAGGACAGCTGGGACTACAGGGAGACCCTGTCTCTAAAAGACCAAAAAAAAATAATAATAATAAGACAGGGTCTCCCCATAGCCCCAGCTGTCCTGAAGCTCACTATGTAGACCAGGCCTTGAACTCACAGAGATCCGCCTGCCTCTGCCTCCTGAGTGCTGGGATTAAAGGCATGCACCACCACACCCAGCTAGTATACTGTCTTTTTAAAGTAATAAAAGACATTTTTCTACAGTATATTAAATCACAAAGAAACCCCCCCCATAAATTCTAAGATTTAAATTTTTTAATTATGTGGTGGGTGGGGGTGCATTGGACATCTCCATGTGAATGCAGTCCCCCCCCCCCCAAAGGCCAGAACAGAGTGTTGGATCTCCTGGAGCTGCAGGCATAGGTAAGCCACCCGCTGTGGATGCTGGGAACTGAATTCAGGTCCTCTGCAAAAGCAGTGTATACTCTTAACACTGAGCCATTCCTCCAGTCCCAAACCCCCATAAATTCTAAAAAGAAATATAAACCACATGCCCAACTTATAACAAAACTAAAATTAATAATGTCCAAGCAAAAAAAAAAAAGAAAGAAATTAATGCTCACCCTATTGGAAATGTAAAAACAAAAATCTAATTCTTTTCCTGTTTTAAAGAGGTAATCAAACTACAGTGGCAGCTTACGTAGGAAATTATGGTAACGAGGATACTGTGTCTCAAAGTCCCACGGGATGGGCTCAAAGCTGAAGGCAAAATAGTAATCACATCCTTAAATGGTTCATGGAACACAAGTGAAGCATTCTAGAGGCAAAAGCATAAAAGTTCATGTAAAACTTACAGGAAACAGGAAAGGGAGAAAGGAAGCACTGATACTGAGGCCAGGATTTGTTACTTTTCAAAGAACAAAGTAGAGAGGTCACAAGCCAGCTTGGTCATTTTTCAGAAGTCAGAGATGGGGAACAAAAATACATGCAATTAAAATGAAGAAAAGAGGACTAGAGAGACAGTTCAGCAGTTAAGAGCACTGGCTGCTCTTGCAGAGGACCCAGGTTTGATGCCCAGTACCCACACGGCGGCTACCAACAGTCCAGAAGTCCTTCGCTAGCATTGCACGACACATACACACAATATACTCGTACACAGTGCTAGCTTCGGCAGCACATATACTAAAATTGGAACGATACAGAGAAGATTAGCATGGCCCCTGTGCAAGGATGATACGCAAATTCGTGAAGCATTCCATAAAAAAAAAATACTGATACACATAAAATAATAATAATAAATATTTTTAATGAAGAAATCATGACAAGCCAATTATCCAAGCAACTTGGGGCTGGTTAACAGCCTGGTAAGAAGGATTATTTTACTAAATAGACTGAGGGAAAGATGGAAGGACCAACTCGCCAATTTTGGTAAAAAATGGAAAATATATAACTGTCTCTCACAAGAGCTTCCCCTGCACCCTTCAAAGAACACGGACTTTCTATGCGGCTTAACTGTTCAAGGGCACCTTGTTAGCAGAGAAGCTTCCTGACTTCTAGGAGCTGGCAGTGTATCTTCCTTCCAAAACCACCTTCCTGGAGGCAGCTAGGTCCTGGGACCGGGTCTTTTTAACCACTAAGCTTCCAGTAGAGGGCACTGGACCAGGTTGAGCTGCATCAGCTGCAACTAGCTACAACTTCTGGTCGCTTGGTGCACTGTTGCACATCTTCCCTGTGTCAACAGCAGTCACAGGAGTGAGTGGCCTCCCCAGGGGTCTGAACACTAACTACTATGCCCTCTATGGCCCCAGGTTCTTTTTTATTATTATTATTTTACTTTACACTTTATTTTTATTTTATGTGTATGAGTGCATTGCCACTCCCTGGTGGGGTATGACACATGGCTGACACTGTACCTTGGTGCCCCCTAATCTCTGGAGGCTTTATTGACCACATTAGAAAGCTATTGGTTGGGGCTGGAGAGATGGCTTAGTGGTTAAGAGTGCCAACTGCTCTTGCAGAGGACCCGGGTTTGATTCCCAGCACCCAGATGGTGGCTAAGAACCAGTTCCAGGGGAATCTGATGCCCTCTTCTGACCTCCGTGGCATTGCACGACACGGGTGCATCAACCTACATGTAGACAGTACATTCATACACATAAAAAAATAAATAAATAAAAATTATTGGAAAGCTATTGGCAAAAGACGAAAAGTAAAAAAAAAAAGAGCACAGTTGTTTTGCCTGTCTTACTGGCTGGCAAGTGCAGCTACCCTGTGGCTGCCACTGCTTTTGCCATCCTTCAAAGATGTGAGAAGACACAGCTTTTCAACCTTCCAATATGGACCAAAGACTCATGTCTCTCCAAGAATCCTCCAAACTTTCAGTGCCAGATGGGGACTGCTGAGACATCCAACTTGTGGACTGAGCTACTACTTGGGTTTCCACCTCTTCAGAGTATAGACTGCCATTGTTGGACTACCCAGGCTGTATCATGGAGACCAGTGCAGGAAGATCAAGACAGGATGCGGTGCTTACTGGACCTCATTTGGTGACCATGGGAAGGGAAAACCCCAGTGTGGAACACAAGGGCAGAACTGATGGTGGTTTGTGTTAGGTTATGGCATGCTCCCCCCTAAATAAAAGACCACGAGGTTTAGGCTCTCCTGAACAAGGTTTAATTCAGGGTAGCCTGGGTAGGCTCGAGGGAAAAATAGAGCCAGCACTGAATGGCATCTGGCCTGGGAATTAAGGGGGAAGGTGGGATTAGGATTTAGTGAGAGTGGGGTGGGTAGTGCACTTTGCAGAAGTCTCTGGCTTTTCAAAAGAGGGGAATATTCCTGAGTATGCTGTGATGGCCTGTTTTTCCATAACCAAAGTCTGGCCTGGGATCCTGGGCAGCCACTGGGTCTTAGGTGCCTCTGCATTTCAATGGAACTCACATCCTGACAGTTTGGGCTTGCTGAGGAGGAGCCTTCAAACATGACATCTTTCGGCCTAATTAAAAAAAAAATCATAAGCTGAAGATGCTAAAACCTATGATACATGTGGCATGCATATATGCATATTGGAAGGAACAACAACAACAGAAAAGACTGCATCCAAGAACTGACTGAAATGATGAACCTCTGCTTGAAACAGTAAACTTCTCCACAGAAAATTTTGAGAGAGACTGAGAAAAAGATGAAAAATATGTTTGGCAGAATGCATGAGCTCTGGTGGAGGGGCAGGGATGGGGGCATGGGCCTAGATTTTATTTGTAATGTAATTTTGTATGAAATGCACAGAGCTTCAATAAAACATTGGCTTTGGGGAAAAAAAAAACAACAAGAAAGCTATTGCCATCTGTGGTGGTTTGAATGAGTGTCCCCCATAGGCTGTAAGTATTCAGACATTTGTCTCCAGTTGGTGGCACTGTTTTTGGAGGTCTTAGAAGGTGTGGCCATGCTAGAGGAAGTACGTTATTGGGGGCAGGCTTAGTGAGTTTAACAAGCCTCGTGGTCTCCAGTTGCTCTCTCTCTGCTTCCTGTGCTCATTGCGAGATGTGACCCTCGGCTTGCTGCTCCAGCTCCAGCCGCCATGCCTCCCGCCACAATGGA
>VZQC01005505.1:387405-466976 GCA_009823505.1 Rhizomys pruinosus | reverse complement strand
GTAGAAACAGTGGCATGGCTTTTAATGGTGAATATATACAGATCTACAGTGAAGAACAGCAGATGGGGCAGAAAGAAATGCAGAAATGTACAGTTTGGTCTGAAACCCCACTAGGAGATTAAAGGTGGGCCAAGGCATGTGAAGGAGAGGCTCCTTTTCCTAAGGAGACTAAAGTGATTAAGGAAGGGCCTCAAAATTTTTAAAAGTAAAACAACAGGGGGCTGGAAGATGGCCTGGGGTTAAGAGCGCCGACCGCTCTTACAAGGACCCGGGTTCAATCACCAGCACCACTGGCGGCCGAGAACGTCTGAAACTCCAATCCAAGGCAGAACTTCCAGTTCCAGGGAATCCGAGACCTCTTCTGAACTCCGGCGGCATTGCACGACAGGGTGCACAGAACTACATGCAGACAAGTACATTCAATAACATACAGAAATAAATAAAAAAAATAAATAAATAAAAAAAAATAAAAGTACACAGAAAAGTACTTCAGGCGCAAGACCGCACCCAGATAATCCTCAAACTATTGAAAAGGAGAAAAAAAAAAAAAAATAAACTGAAAAAGGGTCTTGCTACAAGTTCAAGGCAGAGAAAAGTTGCAAATGTGTTGAAATAGGTCAGGGTCCATTCCAAACTTGCAGCCAAACATGTCAGTTTTGTGGTGCTGGCTTTAGAGGCTGAAGTTTGCAAGAATGAAGGGGTCTTCAGTTCTTCCTCCAGTTCAAGAGAGCTGCCAAGGTCGGCAGAGTACAGCAGGGGTGTCCCTGCATAAAGAAGGCCTGATAGGCCTTTGCATGAAGCTTTGAAGGTGAAGCCCGGTTGGCAGCAGAGACCCAAGAAGATTTTCGAGATGCCAGACCTGTTGGATATTTGCCAAGGAGAGCGCATACAGGGAGTGGTACCAGCCCTAGAAAGAGATGTATGTTGCAGCAAAGCTGGAAGAGCTTGAGCCATCTAGCCCTTTGGAAGTCAAGTCCCAGAGTTGCAACATGGAGCTACTGGACTTTGTTTTTGCTCTGCTGGTTTTCGTCCTTGTTTTGTCCAGTATTTCCTCACTATGCCTCCTAATCCTCCCTTTTGGATGGGAATGTGTATTCGGTTTCACTGTATGTTGGTTGAGGGTGTAATTTGGTCTTCTGAATTTTACAGAGTTACAGTTTAAGGAGATTGGCCTAAGTCTTCAGAACAGAAGACTTTGGACTGTAGATTTTGAATGGCATTGAAAACTGGTAAAGAACTATGGGATTTTTAAGGTATGGACTAAATGCATTTGTTCATTTTATACGGTTTCATGGAGCCTGTGGGGTTTTGTGCCAGGGAGTGGAATGTGGTGGTTTGAATGAGTGTCCCCCCTAGGCTGTAAGTATTCAGACATTTGTTCCAGTTGTGGCACTGTTCTTGAAGGTCTTAGAAGGTGTGGCCATGCTAGGAGGAAGTACCGTTATTGGGGGCAGGCTTAGTGAGTTTAACAAGCCTTGTGTCTCAGTCTCTCTCTCTGCTTCCTGTGGTCATTGTGAGATGTGACCCCGGCTTCCTGCTCCAGCTCCAGAACCATGCCTCCAGCCACAATGACTCTAATTCCCTGGAACTGTCAATCGTAAGCTCAAATAAACTCTTCCTTTTATAAGTTTTTGGTCATGGTGTTTAATCACAGCAACAGAAAAGTGACTAATACACCTCCCTTTGTAAAGAGTTATAATGCCTCAACCAAAATGTTATCCAAGCATATGTCCTGCCCATCAGAGTTACTTGTTATCAAGTCTTTAATATTTGTACTATTTGTGCTTTATTACATAGAATTAAAAGAAGACTGCTAAATGACCCACCATCCTTGCAAACAGAACTTGGACAGTCCAATATTTTGTCATGTCACTCTTCAGGGGAAAAAAAAAAAAAACAATGGATCTTCTACTCTCAACTCACTGGAATTTCACAAGTCCCCTCCAAGGACTCTTACAGAGAGTTGGGGGCCTAAGCATTGTAAGGGCCCCAGGCAGTGGTGGTGCATGCACTTTAATCTTAACACTCATGGAGGCAGAGGCAGGCAGATCTCTGTGAGTTCAAGGCCAGCCTAGTCTACAGAGTGAGCTCCAGTCCAGCTGGGGCGACAGTTGAGACCTTGTCTCAAGAATACCAAAAAAATTAAAAGATTGTAAGGGCCAAGGAAGGGGGTTGAATTGTGAGACCACAACAAAACAACAAAAACGAGCTGGATTTTTTTCTCTTTCTTATTTATTTGATCAAAATGTTTTGTAACAAACCTCCAACGGACTTGGACCCTGAGTTGTACAAAAACTGGACTCAGATGTTTTTTAATTGGATTTTACTTGGACAACTCCTTATGTTTATTGCCTATGTGTACTTACTGATCAAATAAAAGCTTTTAAAAAAGGCTGGGCATGGTGGCACATGCCTTTAATCCTAGCACTTGGGAGGCAGAGGCAGGCAGATCTCTGTGGGTTCAAGGCCAGCCTGGTCTACAGAGCGAGCTCCAGTCCAGCTGGGACTACAGGGAGACCCTGTCTCAAAAATACCAAAAAAAAAAAAAAGGACAACAGGAGAGTTATCAAGCCACAAAAAGACAGAAATAAATCTTAAATGCATGTTGCTAACTTAAAAGACATCAATTCAGTTAGGCTTGGAGGGACACGCCTATAACCTCAATATTAGGATGGAGAAGCAGAAGAATTGCCCATTTGAGGCTAATCTGAGCTGCATAGAGAATTCCAGGCCAACTGGGCTACATAACAAGAGCCAGTCTGAAAAATAAGAAAGAGAAAAAGGAGGGAAGGGGGAAGGAGGGGAAGGGAAGAGGGAGGAGGAAGGGAGAAAGGTATTTTAGTTTACTTTTCTGTTGCTGTGATGTAACACTCTGACCAAAAGCAACTTAAAAAAAGGTTTATTTCATCTTACAGCTCCCAGATCATAATCCATCACTGAGGGAAGTCATGGCAGAAGTAGTTCAACGCAGGGCTGAAGCAGAGACAGTGGGGGAAAGCTGCTTATGGGCTTGCTTCCCCTGGCTTGCTCAGCTGCCTTTCTTATACAGCCCAGAGCCACATGGCCTAGACCCTCCCACATCAGTCAGCAGTCAAGAGGATGCCTCACAGAAATGGCAACAAACCAGTCCGATAGAGGGAGTTCCTCAGTTGAGATTCCTTCTTCCCAGCTGACAGGAGTTCATGTCAAGTTGACCAAAACTAACCATGACAGAAGGAAATCTGAAAAGGCTGCACACTGGATGATTCTAGAAAAAAGCAAAACTATGTAGACAATAAACAGACCCACAGCTGCCAGGGACCAGGGATCACTAAACCAAGATAAGCATCTTACAGGCAGTGAAACTGATGAAGGATGGACATCATTACACATGTGTGAAAGCCCACAGCATGCACAGAGCAGAGTGGACTGTGATATGAGCTACAGGCTGGGATGACTAATGTGTTCCTATCAGCTCAACAACTGTACAAATGCTTTTCACCAACACAAGCTGTCAAGGGCAGAGAACTGGGCAATCGAGGGGGGGGGTGTAGGAGGAAGGTGGGGGACTCAGCAGGGGGCTGGGGAGGAAGGTGGGGGACTCTGTGCTTTTAGCTCAGGTCATCTAAAACCTAAAACTGCTCATAGTAAATAAAGTCTATTACTCTTTACTAACCCAAGGAATCAGCTCAAGAAATGTATAAGAAATGTATGAAGGTTCTTAAGGTCTCCAGAGAGAAATTAATAAACATGGAGGGAGAAACAGAATTAGCCTGTGTGCTTACAGAAGACTTAGTATGCTCTGCATGATAAGGGTCCTGCCAATAAATTCAATGCAGATTAGAAAAAGCTTTAACATTTTCTGAGCTTGAAAAAAGAATAGTTTTTTAAATTCAACTCTAAGAAACAATTCAGGAATATCCAGAGAATTATGGGATGTGAAAAGAAATACAGAGACTCCCAGCACATCAGGCACTAAACAGGCTCACAGGTAGAAGACGCCTCCTATTCAGGCCCTCGGCATCTACTCACCGCATTTTCTTTTCTACTCTGGTATCACCCCACGTTTCCTTGGGGATCCACATCCTCTTCTCTCCTGCCCAACTACTCTAGGTGAAGCCAACACCGCCCAGCACTGGTCAGGCTTGGCCTGGCCATGCACATGACCCCATCTGTATTAGTCACTTTTCTGTTGCTGTGATAAAACACCAGACCAAGGAACTTATAAAAGGGAGAGTTTATTTGAGCTTACGATTGGCGGTTCCAGGGAATTAGTCCATTGTGGCGGGAGGCGTGGCGGCTGGATCCAGAGCAGCAAACCGAGGGTCACATCTCGGCAAAGAGCACGGGAAACAGAGAGGAAGCAACTGTACACCAAGAGGCTTGTTAAACTCACTAAGCCTGCCCCCAGTGACACACTTCCTGCAGCATGGCCACACACCCCAAGACCTCCAAAAACAGCGCCACCAACTGGAGACAAACGTCTGAATACCTAGAGCCTATGGGGGACACACATTCAAACCACCACACCATCTATTCCAGGGAATAGACATGTGTGTGCTTAACCACAGGCCTGGCCACTCCAGCCTAGGTAGAGAGCTAAGTCCAAGGACAGAAAAAGAAGATGGCCAATCAGCTTTCATGCACACAGTCTACTCAGCCACCTTTGTCAACAATTTCCTTATTGCTTAAACCTGATAAAAATGGATTTGCAAGCCGGATCTCTGTGAGTTCAAGGCCAGCCTGGTCTACAGAGTGAGTTCCAGGACAGTTGGGGCTACAGGGAGACCTTGTCTCAAAAAGATGGGAAAAAAAAAGATTTGTGGGGCTGGCAAGTTGGCTCAGCTGGTAGATATGCTTGACAGCAAGCTTGACAACCGACTTCAACCCCTGGCCCCCCATGTGGTGGAAGGAGAGAACCAAACTGTCCTCTGACTTCAATACTACGGCACGAGCATATCCACAAACATAAATAATAAATAAATAAATAGCCAGGCATGGTGGTACACACCTTTAATCCCAGCATTCAGGAGGCTGAGGCAGGTGGATCTCTGTGAGTTCAAGGCCAGCCTGGTATACATAGTGAGTTCCAGGCCAGCTGGGGCTACAGGGAGACCAAAAACAAAAACAAACAAACAAAAAAACACTTTATAATTTATTTACTTATTTATTTTGGATGTTTTTTGAGACATGGTCTCAAAATGCACCTCTCAAGCAGAGAAGCTTCCTTCTACAGCAGGTGATGATTAACACAGAGAACCACAAGTGGCTGCAGAGCGCTCAACCTGAGCAGGACTCTATATCAAACCTCTGCTCCCAAGGCTCAGGGATCATTGCAGAAGAGGAGGTGGAAAGATTGTAAGAGCCAGAGGAGGCAGACGACCAGACAGCTCATCAGTTACTCGTAGAAACTCATGGCAATGGTGACAGCATGCACACGCCCCATGTAAATTCAAGCCAGACAAAAATCCTAGCACGGACATGTGGAGGAGTAGGTAAAAGATCCCAACCCTCCCCAAGGACCTATTGGCAGCCGCTGGCTGCAGGCAGGGGGAGGGTCAGTCTAATTTACAGATGAGATGCTTGGTTGGCTAACCAGGCTCCAGCGGCTGGATTCCCTCCAAAGGGCAATTGGGGAAACAAACCTGACTCCGTAGAGTACAGGAAATTAGATTTGGGGGGATAGTAAAGGGGCTGCGGATAGGCAAAGGGGTCTAAATATGACCAAAATATACTGTATGAAATTTGGAAAAATTTTTATTGAAAAAAGAGGAGGCTAATGAGACAGAATGACAAAATAGAACAAGGCAATGAGGTGGAACATTCGGCAAACTGAATAAATCCGAATAAAGTATGGGCTTTAATTCATAAAAATAAACCCAAGCATGGCGGCATGCACCTCTAACCCCAGTGCTGATAAACAGAGGGAGGTAGGTCCCTGGGGCTTGCAGCTCAGCTAGACCACCTGGATCCCCAGCAAAAGGTTCAATGAGAGACCCTGGACAAGGTGGAGAGCAATTGAGGGAAACGCTGACATCGAACTCTGACCTCACAAAGTCTATACATGCACACGCATGCAGACTGGCACACCCACGTTCACACACATGCAAAGAAACTATGTATAAGATATTCGCAGTAATATTGTCTTCATTAGCAAAATGGAAGAGAAAGAGACATGTTTAGTGGGCACCACTAGGGGCTGGGAGCACACAGGACACTAAGTCCCCTAGACATCAATTAAAGGCACATATCAAGAACACAGAGTGACATTTTGCCAGAACGGTTTGTTTTCTGTCCTGGACTCCCTCTGTCAGCAGCAAAGTCCCACACTGGCCACTTCATCTTAGAAACCTTGCCTGTGCTTTGGGATTGCTGTGCATGTCAACTGGGTCTTGGCTCCTCCCTTCTGGACCCATCTCTGGCCTGGACTCTCCCCATGTCTCTGCCTAGAGATCGGGCGAAAGCATATGGCCTGTGGTTTTAAAAGGTCATTCACATGCTGTTCTCTTGATTCTACCTGTCCCACAGCTCCACGTTAGTTACTTTTGTACTTATTGAGATTGCATGACTGACAAGAAGCAGTTTAAGGAGGAGCTGGAGAGGTGGCTTAAGAGCATTGGCTGCTCTTGCAGAAGGTCTGGGCTGGGTTCCCAGCGCTCAGTGACTTGACTTCCTAACTAACTCTATTTCCAGTGGATCTAGCGCCCTCTGCTGGCCTCTGGGCATCGAACACATGGGTGTACTCCAATACATGCAGGCAAAACACTCACACACATAAAATAAATTGTAAAAAAAAATACTTTTAAAAGGCGTGGTGGCGAACGCCTTTAATCCTAGCACTTGGGAGGCAGAGGCAGGCGGATCTTTGTGAGTTCAAGGCCAGCCTGGTCTACAGAGTGAGTTCCAGGACAGCTGGGGCTACAGGGAGACCCTGTCTCAAAAAGACAAAAAAAAAAAAAAAAGCAACATAAGAGAAGGAGCCAGGTGTGGTGGCACACACCTTTAATCCCAGCACTCAGGAGGCAGAGACAGGTGGATTTCTGGGAGTTCAAGGGCAGGCAGCCTGGTCTATGTAGTGAGCCACATGCAAGGGCCACCTGCAGACATGTGGTCATGTGGTGGAATAGAGCAGCACCACAGAGAGAGAGGAAGATGGCGCCTGGGGCCCACCCACTTATAGCCATAGCGCGGGACCTCAGATACAGAGGAAGCAGTCAGAAGATTGACAGCCTCTGGAGGAAGTGGGCGTCTGTGTCCCTTGGGATTCTGGGAAGCCCAGACCTAACACTTTCCAGGGCCACTGACCCTGCAGTTGAACAGGCTGAAGAGGGCTGGGCATGCATCACTCCCACTCCAGTGGCATCCCAGGACCACATCAGAGAGTGCAAATCCATTTATTCTATGCAACAAGCAGCTTCTACAGGTCTGAGACAGGCAGCCCCTACATCACGTGACATAACCTCCCAGTGGCCAATCCTAGACCTCCATGTGGGGTATACCCGAGAAGGGACCTGCAGACAAGTCAGCTTATAGTGCCAAGCACGTGCTAGCATCGTGTGGCAGGGTGTGCCCTGTATTATAGCATTGCTTAGTGTGTTGAGCAGACTGTGCCTGCAGATGCGCAATGTACCCCTGAACCCAAGACTGCTGTCCCACACTGCTTCAGGTTTGTGGTTGAGATGTGAGCTCTCTCTCAGCTTTCTGCTCCAGCCACATCTTGCCAAGCCACACTGCCATGATGTACTCTCCCTCTGAGACCGAGTCCCAAATAAACTCTTTCTTCCATAAATTGCTTTTGGTCATAGTGTGTTTTTTTGACAGCAACAGAAAATGACTAGTACAACCCCAAACCCAGGAGAGAGTCCTTGAGCTCCTGCCCACCCTGACTTAGCTTCATGCCACCAGAAGATGAAGTAGAAAGCACTTGGTGAGCAGAATATTGATTTCAGAGCTGCTCTGCCTGGGTCCTTGTTGACAGAGGAACAAACCGGGGCACTGGCACCTCAGGGTTCTGCTGAGCCAGGGCTACTGGGCTACCAGAGTCCTGCCCAAGATCTGGGCATTTGGCCAGGCAAAAGCTCAGCCTCAGAAAGGATACAGTCCAAGGCCTCTAGGCCTTTCCCTTTCCACTAAACCAGAGACAACCAGGCTGGTGCTACTTAGCCAGTAGCAAGCTGGGTTCTTTGTGTGTGTGTGTGCATATGTGTGTGGAGCCAAATTTGATGTGGGTGTCTTCCTCAATCACTCTCCTTAATTTTTAATTAATTTTTTTTGGAGCCAGGATCTCCCACTGACCTGGAGCTTGCTTATTTGGCTACGTTGGCTTTTTGTTTGTTTTGTTTTTTAATTTATTCATGTGTATGAATGTACTGTCTGCATTGGCTTGTAAGCGACATACAGTGACCCACAAGTTTCTGGGCTGACAGGCACATGCTGCTGTGCCTGGACCTTTTTTTTTTTTTTTTTTTTTTTGTCCTTTGTTTGAGACAGGGTCCTCCATTAGTCCCAGCTGGCCTGGACCTCACTATGTAGACCAGACCAGGCTGGCGTTGAACTCACAGAGATCTGCCTGCCTCTGCCTCCCAAGTGCTGGGATTAAAGGCGTGCAGCACCACGTCCAGCTCAAGCCTGGACTTTGTTTTTTTTTTTGGTCTTTTCAAGACAGAGTCTCCCTGTAGCCCCAGATGTCCTGGAACTCACTCTGTAGACCAGCTTGGCCTTGAACTTACAGAGGTCTGCCTGCCTCTGCCTCTCCAGTGCTAGGACTAAGGAAAGGCATGTGCCACCATGCCTGGCTCAAGCCTGGACTTTATTTTTATTTATTTATTTATTTATTTATTTATTTATTTTTGGTCTTTTCAAGACAGTCTCCCTGTGGCCCCAGCTGTCCTGGAACTCACTCCATAGACCAGGCTGGCCTTGAACTCACAAAGATCCACCTGCCTCTGTCTCCCAAGTTCTAGGATTAAAGGTGTGCCCACCACGCCCGGCTAAGCCTGGACTTTTAATGTGGGGTCTGGGAATGCAAACTCAGGTCATAGTTGTGCAACACATGCTTTGCTAATTGAGCCATTCCTCCAGCCCCTGGATTATTTTCTTTATTTCTTTAACGCAAGGGTGCTGAGTTTGTTAAGTAAGTCACATCAATGTTGACTGTCTATGATCTATGACTCCAAACACAGTGTCATGTTCATCAGTGTCTTCTGGGGCTTGACTGCCGATGGTCTAGATACCACCATGATCAAACAGAAGCCAAAGCCCTAGTTTAAGGGAGTAAAGTTTTCAAGAATTACCAGGTAGTTTACAAGCCTGACAAATCCTGGTAACACAGTAATACACAGCCCTGAGCTCTCCTGAATCACCAGCACCTTCCCAGCTGTCCTGCTGTTCTCTTGCCTGACAAAAGTAGGCTGTTTAACCCTTAAAGGATAGCTTTCTGTATTGGGTCCCTGGCAAGAGCATTTCCTGCTCTGCCTCTCTACGCCCTTCCCATCTCACTAAGAATGTGGCTGTTCAATGGCTTCCTTATTTAGTCCATTTAGAAACTGTACCGCTGGGCGTGGTGGCACATGCCTTTAATCCTAGCACTTGAGAGGCAGAGGCAGGAGGATCTTTGTGAGTTTAAGGCCAGCCTGGTCTACAAAGCGAGTTCCAGGACAGCTAGGGCTACAGGGAGACCCTGTCTCGAAAACACCAAAAAAAAAAAAAAGAAAAAAAAAGAAAAAAAGAAACTGTACCTTTGGAGATAAAATGTGGGGTGAAGAAAGGAAATGGGAGTGTGATGCAGAGAAACAAGAGCAGTGACTTGCATGGGGTGAAAGTCAATGAAACAGCCAGGCGTGGTGGCGCACACCCTTAGTCCAGGCACTGGGGGGTAGCAGCAGGTGGATCTCTGTGAGATCAAGGACAACCTGGTCTACATAGTGAGTTCCAGGACAACCTGTGGCTACAGGGAGACTCTGTCTCAAAAAGAACCCCCACCCCCCAAAAACAAAAAAGTCAATAAAAGGGAGTCTAGAGAGATGGTCAGTGGTAAGAGCACTGGCTGCTCTTGCAGAGGACCTGGGTTCAGTTCACAGCACCCACATGGCAGCTGACAATCACTGGTTACTCCAGTTCCAGGGGATCTGATGCTCTCCTGGTCTCCAAGGCACTGCACACGTGGTGCACTTACCAATTTGCCAGCAAAGCTGTCAAACACAGAAAACCAAAATAAACAAATCACAACATTTTTAAGTCAATAAAATCCCCATTTGAAGAGTTTTGTGTTCTAGTAACAAGCTGTGCCCTGGCGGCACCCCAAGGAAGGTATCATTGTTAGGTCTGGGCTTCCCAGAATCCCAAGGGACACAGAAGCCCACTTCCTCCAGAGGCTGTCAATCTTCTGACTGCTTCCTCTGTACCTGAGGCCCCACCCCATGGCTATAAGTGGGTGGGCCCCAGGCGCCATCTCTCTCTATCTGCCATGCTGCTCTGTTCCACCATCTGTCTGCAGGTGGCCCTTGCAGGGGGCCCCTGCAGTAATCCCACGCAGAAGTAGATCATGTTCCTGGCATGACTTAAGCCTCTTGTGCCTTTTTATCTGGGGGCTGGGTGTGCGCCCTTTTTATAACCTAATAGAAAGTAGAGAGAAGGAACTGGAAATGAGGCAAAGGTATGAACCCTCAAAGCCGGCCCCCAGTGACACACTTCCTCCCACAAGGCCACATCTCTTAAGCCTTCCCAGTGTCACCAACTGGGGACTAAATGTTCAAACACCTGAGTCTGCGAGGACATTTCTCATCCAGACCATCACAGGAACCACAAAGATCTCTGTCTGGGTCCCTGGCAGATATCCTGGACCCATCTGTGGAAGATCCACATCAGCTTCTGTGCAGCAGCCCCAGCTCAACAAGATCGGGAAGTAAATCTCACTGGTGGCTCCCCATGCTTGTGATGCATGTGACCTTCATTTCAGGACACACCAATGGAAATTGCCCTCATCAAACTATTATTCCCACAGCAGTCTTCTCAGTGCCCCCACACACCACAGAGCCACATGCAACCACCAGGGAAGGGTGAGTGACCAGTGGTGATACGTGAATCTGTGTGATAATGAGTATCAGATGAATGGCTGGACAGACAGAGGGTGTTACATGGTAGAGAAATGGTATGGGAATGGACTGATGTTGGGATAGAAAGGCAGGCTAGTAGATGGTGGGCGGTTGGGAGGTACATAACAGGTGGACTGCTTGAGGAGGTGGGTACATCTGCACACGGTTTAAGCAAAGAAGCTCAGAGCTAAAAAAAAAAAAAGCCCATCTTCATCTTCATAATAGCTTTTAGAGAGAAATAACCAATGTTTAAAGAAATCCTGTTTAAAGGGAAATTGAGAAACAAATGTCTCTCATAGGCTTAATGACTTCCAGCTTATACATCCTCTCTGCACAGAATGTGGCTCTTCCCCCTGGGAAAGGCTTTAGCATTTCCCAGCTGCCATTTGTATCCCTTCATGAATAATGCATTCTTCCAACAGCTATTGGCTCACTGTAACTTTGGTCAGCCACTATGCAACATGGTTATATTTCTTTATTTAAAAAAAAAAGAAGATACTTGCCCTACAGTAGGCAAACATAAAACTTACAAACAGGACCTGGGGTGTGGTTCACTGATGTGCTTACCCTGCATGCACGAAAACCTGGGTTTAGAATCCCAGGCTGTGACCAAGGCTATGAAGAAGATGAACATTGGAGCATGTAAGAAAATGGAAGGTGGCCCCAGTAGCCAGGAAAGGAAACAAAGATCTGAGAAGGAGCCTAGACTTTGTATTAGTTACTTTTGTGATGATTGTAAACAAATACAGGAAGTAACTTGGGGGAGGAAAGAACCATCTTGATTCACAGTTTAAGGGAACACAGTCTGTCACAGAGGAGAGGCACAGTAACAAGCAGCTCAGTGGTGGAAGGGGTGCACAGCTGGGGCTCCCCACATTCTCAGACCTCTGCAGAGCAGGAAACATAGACCAGACAGGAAGTGATACCCAAGTATAAACCTCAAGGTCCACCCTCAGTGACCTGCCTTCTCCAGAAAAGCTTCTAAAGCTTCCACAACCTCTTGAAACAGCACCACCAGCTGGAGTGCAAGTGTTCACACATGCAGGAGCCTGTGGGGACATCTCACACTTAAACCATTCTAGACATTGTGGGAATGACTTCTGGACAAGTGATTTTTACTTAACCTTGTAAAAAAAAAAAAGTATGTTTTGGGGCTGGAAAGATGGCCTAGCGGTTAAGAGCACCAACTGCTCTTGCAGAGGACCCGGGTTCAATCCCCAGCACCCACATGGTGGCTGAGAGCTGTCTTTAACTCCATTTCCAGGGGAACCTTCTTCTGACCTCCGCAGCATTGCACAACATGCGTGCACAAACCTACATGCAGACAGTACATTCATACACATACAAGAATTAAAAAAAGTATGTTTTGAGAACATTTAACATAATATCAGCTTGCTTATATTGTAAAACAAGCTTACTACACCTTGGGTTCCTCATGTAACCCAAAGATATAACTTTAATCCCTCATTACCCTTCTTTGACCTTGACCCAGAACAATGTATGAATGTGTAAGTTTTGCTTATCAAGTGCTACAAGCAGCAGAAATAATGAGATAATTATCCATGTATGCTGCAAATAATAGATAAGATTGGACTGTTAACATTGTGTGTGCTCTTCTAGGTCAGTAGGGGTCAGAAAGGGAAAACCCTTCTCTGATAAGGTAAGAATCAGCTTTTCCTTCCCTATTTCATGCTGACTGTGCAGTTTCAGTAAAGAGGGAGCAAGACTTTTGTTTGAGAGCACAGTTCCAAGAGAAATCTGAAGGAGCAAGCTCTCAGAACAGTCTGGGCTTCACTCTTAGGTAAAGTGGGGGCTGAGTCAGATTGTGATCATTACAGCATCTCCGTAATGTGGTGTCACACTCCACCAGACACAAAGGCTAGGAAAGAGCCAATCATGAAAAAAGCGAGAGAAAGAGCATCCGGATGCAGGACATGGCCTGCGTGAAGGCTTCATGCAGGTAAGAACTGGGGTATCCCAGGTGACGGGATGCCAGTGTGGCTGAGAGATGAGCCAAGTCAAGCTCACATTTTGGACTGTTTTCTATTTTTATTAGGTATTCTTTGGTAACTTCATTCTTGAATACAGTATATCTAGATCCTGCCCTGGCCTCCTGGAGGCCCCTCATCTTCCACCAACTTCATGTCTTCTTCTTCTTTCTTTGTAAAATATTTTTATTGCATTTAGTTATTTATGGTATGAGGTGTGGTGTGCATGTGCCACGGTGTCTATGTGGATGTCAAAAGAAAACCTGTGGGAGGCAGTTCTCTTTCCACCACGTGGGTCCACTAGATTGAACTCAGACTGTTGGGCTTGGTGGCAGGCACCTTTACTCTCTGAGCCGTGCTGCCTACCCTGGAGACAATTCTAAGCTGACTGGGAAGCAGCTAGCTTCTATATCATCTATAGCTTGCGAAGTTCAAGATGAGAGATTTCCATAGATTCATAAACATAAACACATGATTGAGAACCCCAGATATGCAATGCACTAATGGCTAACAATGCATAAATGAAGAGAGGTTATGCAAATGGCAGTGAGCCCATGAGAAGACGCGAATGATGTTGCTTGTCCGGAAATGAAATTTCAGATCATAGTAAGGTGACTCTAGAAGGGCCACAATGTTTTAGATTTATTTTATTTTTTATTTATGTATATGGTGTGTGTGCTGGATAGCTTTAGTGTCAACTTGATACACCTGGGTTGAGGGAGCCTCGATTGGGGGAATTGGCTGTATTGGACTGGCCTGTGGGCACATATGTGGAGTAGTCTTGATTGTTGAGCAATGTGGGAGGGCCTGGCCCACTATGGATGGTGCCACCCTGGGCAAGTTGTTGTGTTCCGTATAAGAGGGCAGGCTGGGCATGGGCCAGGAGAGCAAGCCAGTGGGCAGCATTCCTCCATAGCCGGTGCCTCAGCTCCTGCCTTCAGGTTCCTGTCCTGAGTTCCTGCCTTGGGTTCCCTGAGCAATGAACTACGACCCAGAAGATGTGAGCTGAATAAATCCTTTCCTCCCCAAGTTGGTGTCGGTCAGAGTGTTTTGTCACAGCAATTGAAGAGAAACTAGAACAGTGTGTTTGCACCCGTGCTTGTGAATGAATGTGAAGGGACCTTCAGAGGCTGGAGGAAGGCATTGGATTTCCTGGAGCCCGAGTCACAGGTGTTTGTGAATTGTCTGATGTGGATGTTGGAAACTGAACCTGGGTCTTCTGTAAGAGCAGCAAGTGCTCTTAACTGCTGGGCCATCTGTCCAGTCCTAGATGGCCATAATGTTTTTTAAATTTTTATTTGTTTATTTTTGGTTTTTGTTTTGTTTTGTTTTTTGTTTTGTTTTGGTCTTTTTGAGACAGGGTCTCCCTGTAGCCCCAGCTGTCCTAGAACTCACTCTGTAGACCAGGCTGGCCTTGAACTCACAAAGATCTGCCTGCTTCTGCCTCCCAAGTGCTAGGATTAAAGGTGTGCACCACCACGCCTGGCTTATTTGTTTATTTTTTAAGGGATTCTACAATATGAGAGCAGAGTTGTTTTCAGATCACAATAGCGTTGCTCAGTTTGCCATACAATTAGGTAATTGGCACTAGCATCCACAGATGAGAGATACCAATCGTCGTTTGTTTTTGTGTTGCTCTGTTACTTCACTCAGCATAATATCTTCTGGCTCCATCCATTTACCTGCAAAGTTCATGATGTCATCTTTCTTTACCGCTGCATAGAACTCCATTGTATAGATGTACCACATTTTCTCTATCCACTCGTCAGTTGAGAGGCACTTGGGTTGGTTCCAGCCTCTTTGCTATTTGAAGAAGCTGCAATAAACATGGCTGTACAGTATCTCTGTGGTAAGATAGAGTCTTGTGGGTACATACCCAGGAGTGGTATGGCTGGGTAAGGTGGCAAGTTTACTTCCAATTCTTCCAAGGGTTCTCACCACATGCTTTCACATAGTGGCTGGTATGAGGTTTATTCCCACCAGCAGTGGATGAGTTGACCCCTTTCCCACAACCTCTCCAGCACTGAGATCATTTGTTTTCTTCTTGATCCTACCAAGTCTGGTTTGGAGTGAGATGATATGCTCTTAAATGGCTAATTTAGTATTGCCTTGATTATATAGCTACGTTTGAACACTTCTTAACAGTTTCTCAGCCATCTCTAATTCCTTCACTATTGAAGTCTCTGTTTCAGTTTTTTGTCCATCTTTTGAGTGGGTCTTTTGTTTTTCTTTCTCTCTGATTTTTTGAGTAGATTTATATGCTCTGTGAACAATGCTTTGTAGATGTTTCTGCAGTAAAGGTTTTCCTCCCCCACTCTGTGGGATTCTCTTCACTTCCTGATATGTTTCTTTTGATGTACAGAAGCTTTTTGAGTATAATGAGGTCCCAGTTTGTCAATTGTCGACCTAATTCTGTGCAGTGCTGTCTGATTGTAGGAAGTCTTTTCCTCACCTATGTCTGTAGTACTGCTGCCAGCTTTTTCTTCTTCGATCTCTATCTCCTCAGAGTTGTTGGGGTTGTCACATCAGAGGTCTTTGATCCATCTTGAGTCCTTTTTGTACAGGATGCGGGGTAGGGGTTTTAATTTGATTCTTCTACAAGTGGTGATCCGTTTTGCCAAACACACTTGCTGAGATCTGTTCTTTCCTCCATTGTGTCTTCTTAGGCTTGCCCCTGTGTCAACTAGAGGGGCTGAAATTGTATTCTCAATTTGACACTTTTCAGTTTTGTTCCATGGCAAACAGGTCTATTGTTGTGCCAGTACCAGGCTGGTTTTATGACTAAGCCGTAGTATAGTTTATATGTTTCTACTATAGCTGCCTCTCCTCTGTATTGCTCTTTTTGCATCAGGGTTTGCTTGGCTATTTGGGTCTTTTGTTTTTCCAAATGAATTGGGACTTTTTTGTTCAAAGCCTGTGAAGAAACTCTTGGGGGGTTTTATTGTTATTAAATCTGTACAAGATTTGAGATAGAAGGTCCATTTTTACTATAATTAATTTTCCCCAATCCATGAGCATGGGGTTTTTTCCCATCTTCTGAGGTCTTCTTCAATTCCTCTTCATGGGTTATTTAAAATTTTTGGTAGAGATCTTTGGTTGTCTTTGGTTAGGTTTGCTCCTATGGTAGTTTATTTTTTTGAGGCTATTGTGAGTGGGAAGGCCCTTGTATTCCTTCTTTCAGTTGCTTGTTGTAGTGTAAAGAAAGGCTGCTGATTTTCTAGCTAATTTTGTATCCTGCCACTTTACAAAAATCTTTAATCTTTTCTAGAGTTTTTCTGGTTGGAGTTTTTCAGCATCCCTTAAGTAAACACATCAGATCATCAGCAAAAGGGATAGTTGACTTCCTCATTTTCAATTAGTATGCCTTTAATTTGCTTTTTCATTGCCTTATTGCCCTAGCAAGTGTTTCAAAGAACTAATGAAAGGTGACAGGGTCAGCCTTGCCAAGTTCCCTACCTTTAAGGGGAATGCTTCCTGTTGTTTTCGCGCATTTAGGATGTGATTGGTGTGGGTTTCATGTACATTGCGCGTGTGGATACTTTAGTGTCAACTTGACACCATGGGTTGAGGAGCCTCAATTGGGGAAATTGCTCCATTGGATGCCTTTGGCCACATCTGTGGAATGTTGTCTTAATTGTCCAAGCAGTGTGGAGGGCCCAGCCAAATAAGAGTAGTGCCACCCTGGGCAGGTGTTTGTATGGTATGTAGAAAGTCAGCTGGGCATTAGCAGGGGAGCAAGCCAGTGAACGCATCCTCCATGGCCTGGCTTCAGCTCCTGCCTCCCAGGTTCCGCCTGAGTTCCTTTCTTGGCTCCCTAGAGTTATGAACTGTGACCCCGGCAGAGTAGCTGAATAAACCTTTCCTCCCCAGTTGGGGTCGGTTCAGAATGTTTTGTCACAGCAAGGAGAAAAACTAGGACAGAAATTGGGTATCCAGAAGAGTGGGGTATTGCTGTGACAGGACCTGATTCTGGTGTTTGGGGACGGATTGTGGAGGCGTTTAGAACTTGGGCTGGGAAGATCCTTCGAATGCTTAAAGATTCATGCTGGAGCTTGGTGGCATTTGCTGAATGGTTTGTAGAAGATGGAGGCCGGCTTGTGAAGTTTCCTAGTTTCAGAGGGGAACAGAGATCATCAGGACTGTGTACCTGTGGGTTCTGGTCAGCCTGGGCTGAGTAATCAGCTGTAAGAACAAAGAGACCAGAACTGAGTGACATCTTTGTTGTATCTGGACAATTGATGCTGGTTAGCTGGGGGCTGAGAATCAGCTGTACAGTAACAAGAGACCAGCCATCATTGTGGTGAAATCTCTGGGAATAATTTCTTCAGGCCAGCACACAGAACTACTGTCCCAGAGGGGGCCCGAAGCCTCCAATCAACCTGGAAGCAGGACTTAGTACTGTGTAAGAGTCTCCTATAATGGTTCTGGTGTTGAAATTTGGGGGTCGACAAGAGCAGCGAGGCTTGGCACTGTGAGAGGTCGGGAAAGGACCCTTAGGTGGCAGGTTACCTCAGTTGCAGTGAAGACCCCAGGATTGCAGGGGTGCATGGAGAGAAGCCTGAGGCTTTTGCACCAGGAGAGGTCAGAAGGACCAATTGGTGAAGGTGCTGTCAGGTTCAGTGGGGACCCCAGGTTTTTGGAGATGCCAGTACCATGGGATCGACACCAAGGAGCAGCGGCAGGTGTGGAATGGAGTCAGCCTGGGCCTTCGAGATGACACTGTGTGTGCCATGGATGGAAGAGTCGGAGAGGGGGACGGCTGAGACCCTTTGGAGCCCAGAAGATCGTGAGGGAATAGCCAGGTGTCCAGCCTTGTGCTACTTTGCTGGACTTAGGTTTTAGTTAGGTATGCCTGATTCTTCCCTTTGTCGTAATAAGACCAGTACTTTTTGGATTTTACAGCGCCCACAGTTAAGGAGCTTTTAAGGAATGTGAACTTTTAAGTGTTGGACCTTTTAAGGACTGTGGAGATTTTAAGTTTGTACTGGTCTTAGTTGTGGTCTAGTAACATCATCTTGGGGATAAGAACTGAAAGGTGGTGGTTTAATAGTGATGTGTTTTTGTGTTCAAGTTGACAAGAGGGTCAATTGTGCTGGTAGCTTTAAGTGTCCACTTGACACACCTGGGTTGAGGGAGCCTCAATTGGGATTGGTCATTGCTTGCCCTTTGGCCACATTGTGGAGTTTGTCCTAATTGTCAAGCAGTGTGGGAGGGCCCAGCCCCCAATGAGTAGTGCCACCCTGGGCAGGTTGTTGGTATGGTATAAGCAGAGAAGCAGGCTGGGCATGGAGCCAGGGGAGCAAGCCAGTGAACAGCAGCCTTCCATGCATCTGTGCTTCAGCTCCTGCTCCAGGTTCCTGCCTGGTTCCTTTCTTGTGCTTCCCTAAGTGATGAACAGGTGAGCCAGGAAGGTAAGCTGAATAAACCTTTCCTTTAACCCTTTCTCCCCAAGTTGGTGTCGGTCAAATGTTTTGTCACAGCTGAAGACAACTAGGACAATGGCTTTGGAATTACATAGGAATGATCCCTTCAATCCTGCTAGGAATTGAATTCCTCTAGGACTTGTTAAGCATGAAGAGATGCGGGATTTTGTCAAATGCTTTTTTCTGTGTCAAGCGAGATGATCTCCCGATGTGGTTTTTGTCTTTCAGTCCCTTTATAGTTTTATGATTTTATTGATTTTCAGATGTTGGAACCATCCTTGCATCTCTGGCATGAATCCAAAGTTGGCATGATGGTGATCTTCCTTGTGATGTGGGGTCTGTATGCAGTTTTGCAAGTATTTTTACTGAGAATTTTGCATTCTTGTTCCTTAATACAGAGATGGATTCACGGTCTCCTCTTGGTTGTATCTTCTCCGTGTTTTGGTATTAGAGTGATGCTGGCTTCATAGAAGGAATTTGGAGAATTCCTCGGTATCCTTCTAAAAATTTGATAATAAATTGGTTGTATGATTTTTGAAATGTTTATATGAGCCGGGCGTGGTGGCGCGCGCTTTAATTCCTAGCACTTGGGGACAAGCAGAGCGGCGCCTTTGTTGCGTTCAAGGCCAACTGGTCTAACAGAGTGAGTTCCAGGACGTTGGGGCTACAGGGAGACCCTGGCCCTCAAAAAGACCAAAAAAAAAAACAACAAAAAAAAGAAAATGTTTTATCAGAATTCTGCCAGAATCCATCTGGTCCTTGGCTTTTTTTAGTTGAAGTTTCTATCTATATTTTCAAATTCTTCATATTATTTGGGTCTGTTATTAAGCTGTCAATCTCTTCTGGTTAAGCTTTGGTGTTCCATGATTTCAAAATATTCATACATTTCTTTAGGTTTTCAAACTTAGTAGAGTTATAGGTTTTTGAAGTTTCCTGTATGATGTCTGGATTTTTCATTGTCGTCTTGTGATATTTCCCCTTTTCAGCATGGATTCTAGGATGGGGAGTTGCTTTTTTCTTCTTTTTGTTAACTGCCCTCGGAGTCTGTGTATCTGTTTTTTTCAAGAATCATTTTGGATTCCTGATTTTTTTATTGTTTTCTTTGTTTCTTAGGTTCATTGATGTTCCGCTTATTTTATTAATTTCTTCCTGTCTGTTGTCATTTAGGGTTTCATTTGTTTTGTCTCAAGTGTTTTTTAGCTGCAGTGTTAGATGGTTTCACTTGTGCTCGTTCTGTTTTTCGTTTTGTTTTTTTTCAGTTTTTTTTTTTAATTTTAGCTATACAGTGATAATTCCATGAGTACACAGCATCCTTCATGCAAAACCTATCTGCAGGTTGTGCCCAAAACCTTACAGCCGCCCCATCATCCAGTGGGGGTGACAGGTTGTGTTGTGTTCAATCAGTTGATCAGTAGAGAGGTCCGGCTATATTGCTGTGTTTCACCATTCACCCCAATCAGCCCTTACCATTCACCAACCCCCCCCTCTTCCGCAGGTGTTTCCCTAGGCTTAGACCAAAGGCACTTTAAAAACGTGATAATAAAACAGTCCCTCGCTCTCTGGAGCTGTTGACTTGGACTTCCTGGTCAATTCTGGCTGTTTCCTTTCATGGGCTGACAGTTTTGTCCAGGATAACCTTTTCGATCCTACTGACCTGGGCGTATGGCGTCTCCTTTCTGTTTTTCTAATGTAGGCACGTACCACGGGGCTAAAACTTACCTCTTAGGACTGGCTTTTCAAGTATCCCATAATTTTGCTATTTTTATTATCTATGTCCCATTCAGTCCGGAATGTTTTATTTCTTTCTTTATCTCTTCCTTGACCCATTCATTATGCAGGAGTGTGTTGTTTAAATAAAGTTCCATGTGGGGCTGGAGACGGCCTGGCGGTTAAGAGCGGCCGACCGCTCTTGCAGGGACCGGGTTTGATCCCCAGCACCCACATGGCGGCTGAGAAACCGTCTCCAGTGAACTCATTCCAGGAGAACTCCAGCTTCCAGGGGAATCCGACATCCTCTTCTGACCTCGAGGCATTGCAACGCACGGGTGCACAGCCGCTGCAGACAGTACATTCATCACATAGAAAATAAAATAAATAACATAATAAATAAATAAATAATAAATAAAGTCTCCATGTTTTCTTGTGTAGATAGTAGGGCTTATCCTGTTGTTGATTGAGCTTTATTGTGCTGTGGCCTGATAGATGCATGAAATTATTTCAATGTTTTTGTATTGTGGAGGTTTCTCTTGTGTCCCAGTGTGTGGTTGATTTTGGAGAATGTTCCGTGAGTGTACTGGGATTAATCTCTGCCTTGTTGAGGTCCTGGAGGAATTTTTTTATAAAGTTTGGTGCACCGGTTTGGTGCTATGTATCTGATTGTGAAAATCTTCATGTGATTGTTCCTTGGATAACAAATATGTAATGGCCTTTTTTTTTTATTTTAATCAGGGCAACTCCATTTAAATAATGCCCTTCTTTGTCTTCTTCTGTTTTTTTTTTTTTTTTTTGGTCTCTCTGTAGCCCCAGCTGGCCTGGAACTCGCTCTGTAGACAGGTTGGACTTGAACTCACAAAGATCCGCCTGCCTCTGCCTCCCAAGTGCTAGGATTAAAGGCATGTGCCACCACACCCAGCTTCTGATTTCTTTTACTTTAAAGTCTATTTTGTCTGATATTAAAATTGCAACACCTGCTTTCTTTTTGGTACCATGTGCTTGGAATATGTATTTCTCGTAGACAGCCATAGATGGGTTCTGTTTCCTAATGCAATCTCCCAGTCTATGTCTTTTGATTGGGGAGTTTAGTCCATTAATTTAAGGTTATAACTGACCAATGTGTGTTGCTTCCTTCCACCTTATATCCATTTGCATTTTTGGTCTAGGTTTCTACTTCTGCAGTTTGCTCTTATTAATTTCTCTTTCTAGGAGCCTGGGGATAGTTGCTCCTTCTCTTCTGTCCTTTGAATTGCTTCAGTATTCTCTGAAGGGTTGGTTTCCCGGACATGTATTCTTTCATCGTGTTTATGTCATGGAAGGTTTTTCTCTCTCCTTCAAACTATATTGACATTTTTGCTGGGTATAGTAACCTGGGATAGCATCTATAGTCCTTTACATGGGAATGCTTTGCTCCACATTCTTGCTTTCATAGTTTGCACTGAGGAAGTCAGTTGTAATTCTGATGGTTTCCCCTTATATGTAACTCTTGTTTTTCTCTTGTAGCTTCAGAATTTGTCTTTGTTTTGGGCATCTAGCTTTTTTAAATATGATATGGCATGGAGAGTTTCTTTTCTGATCGTGTCTGTTTGGAGTTCTGTGTTCTTGTATTTGTATGGTTTGCTTTTTTTAGTTTGGGGAAATGTTTCATCTATTATTTTGTTTGAAGATCTGATCAACACCATCTCTTGGGATTCTCTCCTCTCCTCTATCCTATGATGTGGAGGTTTGATTTTTTCATCAGTGTCCCACAAGTCCTGGTTATTCCACTTTTGTGATTTTAAATTTTTCATAATCTTTCCTTGAGTTTTTGTTGTTCTGTGTTATCTTTCCAGGTGTGATATTCTTTGTCTGCTTCCTCCATTCTGCTTCTGAGTATTTTTCCCATTCCTTCTCCTTCTTGATTGATGAGTGTTTGATTTCTTTTTCATTTCATCTTGTGATTCTTTAGTATTTTTCCACTTCCTTTGGAGCTTCTCAATCTCTTCCTATAGCTCCTTGCTTCACTGGTTGGTTTCCTTTTTCAGTGTTTCCACTCTAGGTCTTTCTTGAGTTTTTCATTCTCTCTCCTTAGTTCTCTGACTTGTTCTTTATAGTCTTTGATTTGTTTGACTATTTCTGAAATTGTTCCTCTAAGATCTGTGTCCTGGGCCATCCCCAGGGGGATCCCACTGTAGGAATCTCCCATAGGGTTGGTAGAGCTTGGTGTGGGAATTTTCCTGCCACTTTCCCATGTTGTCCCTTTTCGTGTCCCTGGCTATGGTTATTGGGTTTCCTTTTGTCCTTATTCTCATGTGAATCCCAAATGCCTCTTCACGGTGTTGACTGCTTGCTTTGCTTGCCTCCCTTCAGATGCCTGTCACTTGTTTTTTCTTGAGTTTTTCTTTTCTCCTTTCATATGGCGTTATGACTGTCTAAGTTTTAGGCTTTCTATTGAAGTCCTAACTCACTCTCCCTCTGTTCTGGGTTCTCCCGAAATCCACTTATGAACCACTCCCTTGGCAATTCTGAGTTTGTGGGTGCTGATGGGAATAGGCCTGTTTCTGTCGACCGGCACCCTGGTACCCTGTGCTTCAGGTGGTCCTGGGAAATCCCCGATCTAAGCTCTGTGCACTCCGATGGCCATAATTTAAAATGTATTCAGGGCCAACGAATACATTGCTGGGTAAAGGCGCTTGCTACATACGCCTGGCAACCTGAGTTGGATCCCTAGAACCCGTGTCAAGGTGGAAGGAGAGAACTGGCTCGGCAAAGTCGTACTCTGACCACATGTGTACCATGGCACACATGACCCCGCACAAAGTGACGCATACATGCACATACATGCAATAGCAACAATTTCTTTAATTTTACAAAGGAAAATAAGTTTTCATAAGGAAATGGTAAGATTGAGGTACACACCTTTAATCCCTGCAGTGTGGAGGCAGAAGCAGGTGGATCTCTGTGGGCTACAAGGCCAACCTGGTCTACAAAGTAATTTCCAGACCAGCTGAGGGCACGGGAAGATCCTGTCTCAAACAGACCAAAAGAGTGTATCAACTTGATTGAACAAACAACCTGTCACCCCCCACTGGATGGTGGGGCTGTAGGTGTTTGGGCACAACAGCCTGCAGATAGGTTTTGCATGAAGGATGCTTGTACTCATGGATTATCACTTATAGCTAAAAATGAAAAAAAAAAAAAAACATGAGAGAAAGATGCAGGACAGTTATGGCAGAATGCATGATCTGGGATGGGGTGGGGGGGGGAAAGGGAAATAAGCCTGAACTGAATTGGAAAAAATGTATGAAATGCACAAAGCATCAATAAAAACTAATTTAAAAAAAAAAAAAGAGTGTATAGTCTCCACAGTCTGCATAGTTCCTGAGATTCGGCTTGCTGTGTGGTTTCTATTTTTGATTCCAATAAGGCGCAGGAAATTATTTCAAGTTTTATATTTGTGAAGGCTTGTTTTGTGGCCTATAATTATCAGTTTTTAAGAAGGTTCTATGCAATGCTGAGAAGAATCTGTATTCCCTATCCATTGGGTGGAACATTATGTAGATTTTTTTTCAAATCCAATTTTTCTGTGGTATAACTTACTTCTGAAGTTTCCTTACTGATTTTTAATTTGGAAGATTGATTTAAATATAAAAGTGTAAGAGCTGGAGAGATGGCTCAGTGGTTAAGAGCACTGGCTATGCTTGCAAAGGACCCACATAGCAGCTGACAGCATCCTTATAACTCCAGTTCTAGGGGATCCGACACCCTCTTCTGACCTCTGAAGGTATTACATGACATCAAAACACATACATGCTGGCAGTATATTCATGCACATAAAATAAATGGATATGAAAGTGTGGTGTTGAAGCCTACCACTACTATTGTGTTCAGATCTATGTGGCCTTTTATATTTATTTATTTTTGTCTTTTTGAGACAGGGTCTCCCTATAGCCCCAGCTAGCCTGGAACTCACTTTGTAGATCAGGCTGGCCTTGTACTCACAGAGATCCACCTGCCTCTGCCTCCTAAGTGGCAGGATTAAAGGTGTGTGCCACCATGCCTGGCAATGTGGCCTTCTATGACTTTAAGCATTTTTAAATGAAATTGGAGGCTCCAAGATTTGATGCATGAATATTTATATTAGTTATATACTCTTGGTGAATTTTTTCCTTTATTAATGTGTAGTGACCCTCTCTCTTCTAATATGGTGGCTCTTCTAATGGTTAGAAGTCCATTTTATCAGACAGTTTCTCTGATGGCTAATTTATGAACTTTGTGGATCTTCATTGAAATCATCCCAGACTTCTGGTCATGTTGGTTCTTTTTTTTCTGTATGTTCTTAGATGTTATCATTTCAACCCTGTCCCCCATCCCTGAAACTCTTTGTTTGGTCTTGTCTGTTGATGCTTTCTGATATGCTCATGTGATTAGTTGATTATTCCTTTCATTTCCAGAATTTCTATTGGTCTGTTTTCAGCATTTCAATTTCCTTGAATTCAAAATTTTGAATTTTAAATTTCCTTGATTTAAATCTTTTCCATCCAAGTCTACTTCTTTCATCCACTTTGGCAATCTTGTCATCTGTGTCTTGAATTGCTTTGACAACTCTCTTGTCTGGTCTTAAATTGATTTTTATTCTGTTCACTGGAGTCCACTATTTCTTCATGAAGCCCCTTTTTTATTAATTTTATTTATTCTGTATGTGTATGAATGTACTGTCTGCATACAAGTCTGTGCACCCGTGTCGTGCAATGCCGCGGAGGTCAGAAGAGGGTGTCGGATTCCCCTGGAACTGGAGTTCTCCTGGAATCGGAGCCCCAGACGGTTCTCAGCCGCCATGTGGGTGCTGGGGATGGAACCCGGGTCCTCTGCAAGAGCAGTCGGCGCTCTTAACTGCTAGGCCATCTCTCCAGCCCCATGAAGCCCTTTTAAAGTTGGACTGTGAAGTCTTTCCCTGGCATTTTGCCCATTGCATCTTTACCTCCATTACTGGGAAGTTGTCACTTTGTGGGAGTGTCATTATGGGCTGCTCTCTCGTGGGTTTTTATGTTTTGTTGTGTTTTGTGTTTGCTGGAATGCGTGTGCCCTTCCTGTGACTTGTTTTCCCCATGGCTTTTGTTCATTTTGTGTGATTATTCCTGGTAATTGGGTCCACGTTTGGATGGAAGTGGACTGTGGCCCTGGTGTTGGCTACATGGGAGATACTCAGGTGCCCCATTTGTGTCCCCTGTGCATTTGGACGGGACAGTGGCACTAGGATACTGTTTGACTGGGTGGAAGAAATGTAGTCCAGACTTTTTTTTTTTTTTTTTTTAATTTGTCTTTTTGAGGCAGGGACCAGCTGTCCTGGAACTCACTGTGTATACCAGGCTGGCCTTGAACTCATGAAGGGAAGGGAGCATGATCCGGGAGAGTAGGAAAGAGAAGGAAAGCCAATGGGTTATGAGAAGCAGCAGAGAACACTGTACAGTTGATGAATAGGAAAGGACAGACTCAGGGCTGGAGACATGGCTCAGTGGTTAGGAGCACTTGCCGTTCTTGCAGAAGACCTGGATTTGGTTCCCAGCACCAACACGGCAGCTCACAACTGTCTATAACTCTAATTCCAGGGATCTGATACCCTCTTCTGGCCTCCACAGGCCCCTGTATACATGTGGTACACATAAACTCACACAAGCTCACATTTACCCATAAAAATAATAAATAATGGGACTGGAGAGATGGCTCGGTGGTGAAGACCACCAACTGCTCTTGCAGAGGACCCGGGTTTGATTCCCAGCACCCACAGGGTGGCTAAGAACCAGCTTTAAGCCAGGTGTGGTGGTGTGTGCCTTTAATCTAACACTCAGGAAGCAGAGGCAGGTGGATCTCTATGAGTTCAAGGCCACCCTGGTCTACAGAGTGAGTTCTAGGCCAGCTGGGGCTGTAGGGAGACCCTGTTCCAAATAAATAAATAAATAAATAAATTTGTTGTTGGGTTTGGGGAGGATTTTTTGTTTTGTTTTTGGAGACAGAGTCTCCTTATAGCCCTAGCTGGCCTAGAGCCACTGAGCCAGTCCTGAACAAATACATTAAAAAAAAAAAAAGTAAGTGGGGCTAGGGCGATGGCTCAGTGGTTAGGAGCACCAGGCACCAGTTGTTCTTGCAGAGGACCAGTATTTGATTCCCGGCACCCCCATGGTGGCTAACAACCATCTATAACTCCAGTTCCAGGGGAACCTGATGCCTTCTTCTGACCTCCACAGGCATTGTACCACAAAGCTGCACTTATACACATTCAAGCAATATACTCATACACATAAAGATAATAATAAATATTGAGACATAAGTTATAATAACTGAACAATTAAAGTGCAAATATATACATACTAAAAATGAAGACATATATTAAAATAGAATTTATAAATTACAGATTAAAATAATACAAACACAAATGAGCAAGACAAAGAAATAGGAGGTACTATGTTCTCAGTCAGCGATTCCTCCAGCTGGGAGACGTACTGCACCACGTTCCACTGAAAATGGTCTGTCATTCATGGCAACGATGCAGCAAGAAGACCCTCAGCAGATGTGGACCCTCTGCCTTTGGACATCCCAGCTGGGACAGTAGTATGTTTCCCTTTGTCAGTCCCACTGTCGTGGCAGCTGATGAAGACAGCTCAGTGCCATCTCATCCCTCCCGTGGAGCCCACCACAAGCAAGGCTGCTGCTCTAATCCTTTCCCCAGAGTTTGGCCATGAAAATGCACTGACAGCATCAATCACCAGCCGTGGGCTCAGATTTCAATAGAGGATTTGGGGTCCAGGACTGCCCACCTCCTGGCAGGGGCAGCCAGGCAGGGAGTGGCCCCCGTCCATCTCCTCTTATACCATGAGCTACAGCTAAGACCCTCCATGGAACATTCTGGACTCTGCAGAGATGACTCTATGTCCATTATCTCATTCTACAACACTTAACATCTAGACAGGTCAGAGACTGGTGATGAAGGGTCAGTTCCAACTCATTCCCTAAACGCAGGCTGAGGAGTGCTTGCTCAGAGACACGGCCTTGTCAGCAAGGGCTGGCATCTGGGCATTTCCACCCAGCTCTAGCCATCAACTCCTTATCTCAGCACAGCATGTAAGGAAGGGAACCCGGTTGTCCTGCAAGGAAGAGCCACCATTGCACAATTCCAGCGGCTAAGCAGAGGACCAGAGGAGCCAAAGGGAGCGTGAAGGATGGAGTGAATCTCCATCTCCACCAGCCTGTGACTGAAGAGGCAGAGGCTGTTCCAGTCCCCAAGCCGGGGCTTCAGCAGTCGCCCAGCAGGACATGTGCCTTACATTGGTCTGTGGCTAGCTGGACAGTTTCTTGCAACTGTTCATCAGCCAAGAAACAGGAGCCCAAGATAAATCTGCAGCAGTGGCCTTAGAAGAAAAAAATAGCCTCTCAGGCCAGAGCCAAGAGCGGACAGAGCTGGTTCTGTGCCTCCTGCACCGCTGCTCCAAGGAGCCCTTGTCTCCTCAAGAGGTTTCCTTCACTGGGGAAGTGCAGTGGTTTGGCAGCTCACAGGTACAGAGGTCCGCCTTTTCCTGCGGGTGTTTACCCTGGAAAGAAAAGCCCCAGAGGAGGAGTGGAATTGCCTGGAGTGCTGGAAAGAGGGTGCAGGCTGCGGTGCGGGTCTCAGTAGACACAGCAGAGCCGGGTTTTGACTTGGAAATGGAGCAGACATCTCCCCCTGAGTGGTGAGGTCCTGGTCACCAGAAGGAAGCAAGCTGGGCTGGTAAGATGAACTCAGGGAGTGAACAGTACCCGGCCCCAGAGGTCGTGGTAGTGTCCAAGAGCCTGGTCCTGGCTCTGTCTCCTCAGAAATGAACTTGGCGACCATATCCCTAGCAACTCCGTACCTTCTGGACCTCGTTTCCTTCTTTAGGGAGACTGGGCAGTGTAACCAATCCCAATGGGTTGGCTGCTTCCAGTCCTGAAACTCAAACTTCTAATGGCAAAAGTTCTAGAATGTTCCGTCATAAGCAACCATGTTTCCCTCCCTCCCTTCCCTTCCTCTTTCCTCTGTCTTCCTACCCTCCCTTCAAACCCCCCCCCCCACTTCTTTGAGGCAGGTTCCCATGAAGCCCAGGCTGGCTTCAAACTCACTATGCAGTCAAGACTTGTCTTGACTTCATCTCTGCCTCTGCCTCCTGAATACTGAGATTGCAGGCACTCACCACCACACCCAACTAAACCTTTTTCTTCAAAATTTTATTTATTGTGTTGTGTGTGTGCACACCATGGTGCATATGTGTTCAGAGAACTGTCCTTCCACCATGCAGGCCCCTGGAGATCAAACTCCAGCTTGGTGGCAATCATCTTAACCTGCTGAGCCATCTTGCTGGACCTGAAGAAAATTCTTGAAGGAATGCTATACAGAGTAAAAAGAAAACAGTTTAATCCCAAGAACACAAAGTATACATTTTATGAACGGGAGAGCGGAACAGAAAAGAGCCGGGTAAAATGAATCAACTGTGCTCAGCACAGCAAGCCAGCGAGCCTTTTCTGCTGCACAGCAAGCCAGCGAGCCTTTTCTGCTGCACAGCAAGCCAGCGAGCCTTTTCTGCTGCACAGCAAGCCAGCGAGCCTTTTCTGCTGCACAGCTTGTAGGCTTCCGTGTCATTCTCTAAGCATGTTTTTTTCTTTTTGGTCTTTTTGAGACAGAGTCTCCGTGTAGCCCCAGCTGTCCTGTAACTCGCTCTGTAGACCAGGCTGGCCTTGAACTCACAAAGATCCGCCTGCCTCTGCCTCCCAAGTGCTAGGATTAAAGGAGTGCGCCACCACGCCCCGCCTGGCATTGGTTTTTAGACACTTCTGCAGCAGGGCCACAGTGTCACATGCCTTCTGCCCTATGTAGAAGCCGTGGAGGCCAGAAGAAGACAACGGTATGTCTAGTTGCTGCAGTCACAACAGACTTCATGGCAGTTCCAGCTCCATCCGAGGCTGGCCCCTTTGAAGCTGCCTTGGGGGGCCTTCTCCAGCCTGTATTCTGAGAGTCAGCTTCCTGAGAGGACAGCAGCTGCCCATCTCCCGAACCCCCTCCCAGGGTGCTCTCAGAGCCGGCCTCCCAGCTTCAGGTAGCATCTCCCTCATTGGTGAGCAGTGAGAGTCCTGATCTCCCCCAAATAGATGGAGATGTCCCTTGTGGTACAGAGCTTGCCTAGCGTGTGCAAGGCCCTCCCTGGGCTCAACCCTGAGGAGAGCCAGCCATGGTGGCACACACTGTTAGTCCTGGAATATGTAAGATGCTGTCTCAAACAAAAACAAAACAAAAACAAAACAAACAAAATAAAACAAAGCAGGGACTGGAGAGATGGCTCAGCGGTTAAGGGCCTTGGCTGCTCTTCCAGAGGACCCAGGTTTGATTCTCAGCACCCACTTGGCAGCTAACAACTGTCCATAACTCCAGTTCCAGGGAACCTGATACCTTCTTGTCTCCATAACATGGGTGCACTAACATGCATGCCAGCAAAACACTCATACACATTTGTTTTAAATTTTAAATTAAAACTACTCTCCTGGTTTAGTGAATTCTCTGCTTCCCAAAAGGAAAGAACCCCCTTCTCAGAAAGGCTTTAGGGACATCAATTCATAAGTTATGTTACTACAGAAGTCAACTAAGAGAAGCAGTGTAAGTTAGGGACAAAAACAATGGCTTGGACTCAAACCCCAGCCTACATACCCCACAGAGGTGGGGCTGTGGTCAGTGCAAAGGGAATCTATGGAGAATACTAGTTACTGACAACAGGGACCCTGGTACCCTATGGTCCACACACAGCTTCCTGGGCCCCAAGGTCTACACACAGCTCCCCAGCACCTCACTATCCACACATGGCTCCCCAGCACCTCACTATCCACACACAGCTAGCTCTTCTGACCACCAAGGGCATCACATGATGGGGTGCACTTACACACATGCAGGCAGTACACTCATACAAAGTAAAAATAATTTTTTTTTTTGTCTTTTCGAGACAGGGTCTCCCTGTAGCCCCAGCTGGCCTTGAACTCACAAAGATCCCCCTGCTTCTGCCTCCCCAGTGCGAGGATTAAAGACGTGCGCCACCATGCCCAGCCAAAAAATAAATTCCCACACGGTCACTGCTGAGTGCCACGTTGTTACCCTGGGCTCTCTATGCATCTCTGAGCCATGGAGGAAAGCCCTGGCTCCAGTTAGGAACTCGAGCCAGTGAAAGGTTCATCTCCAGGTAGTACAGGTGCCATGCCAAAGAAATTGCCTTGGCTTCACCCCAAGTGGGAAGCTGCAGACTGCCCTCTCACCCACCACTTAGGGATGCATGACAGGGGTCCCCCAAACATCCAGCAAGCACACAGATGCCCTGAGAACCAGCGGACAGAAGTGTTCTGCTTCTGGAGACCCCCACAGTGCCTGACCTGACCATATCCTCCACCACCTCCATTACTCCCAGGGAGGCCCTCCCTGATCCAGGTCTGACCCACACTCCAATCTGGCCTTTCACCCCCGCCCCCAACTATCTGGACTGTGTGAGGACAGCTTGCAGGAGTTGGTTCTCTCCCTCCATGAGGCCTCCAGGGATCAACAGGCATCCTTCCCGCACCACCATCTTGCTGGCTTGCTCCCTTCCTTCTCCTTTTATGTACATTTACTGCTGGTCTCCCCCAACCAGAACGTAAGTTCAGTGAGACAGAGAGCGTTTGGTTCTGCTGTGTCCTGCAGGACCTAAGAGGCATTTGCTTGCTAAGTTTTTTGATGAACAAACGCAGCAATGTTTGTTTTGTGTGCCTCCATAATCTCTCCATTTGTTGAACAAGGCCCTCCTCTAGGCCTGGCCACTAGAGCCTAAAGCATCAGGAGGGTTTGTGGCTGAGGGCCTGGCAGGAAGGAGCTTCAAGCTTGTGCAGCAGATCTGCAGTGGGCAGTGACCCCCAGTGGCCACTGGAACCCTGCTGCTCTCGCACACGGTGCTCTGGTTTACCGTCTGCTACTGAAGCTCTCATTTCTAGCATGGGTGATTCTTCTGCCCCCGTTCTCTGCAAATGTAAGCAGCATCCATGTGTGGAGAGCTGGAAAGAGACCTCACGTGGAGAGACTAACATGCAGACCAATATAGCCATGGGCCAAAGGCTTCTCTCCCTAGAGGAGGAACAGAGACCAAAAGAAAACACCCCGAGGCTGTCAGGATGGCTCAGTGGGTAAGAAGCTGTGTTCTCTCCTGCCCAGTGACTCCACCAACCTCCCTCCCTGGCTAGGCAAAGGGCAGACTTGTCCCTACCATCAGACCTACATCCCAAGCTTTATTCTCTTCCATCCACCTAACAACACAGACTAATATTCCACAGCAGTTTCTGGAAATGAAGCAGGCATTTTGAAGTTGTTTCTGATAAATAAAACACTGACTCCTCACTTGGGCTCACTCACAAGGTTGACTAAAAGCACGATCAAAGTCTGGCAACTCTGCCTGCAGTCTGTGCTGGCCTCAATCACTTTGGCTTCTGAAGGCAGAGATAAGTAAGGCATTGCCCTTGATCTCTCCAGTCACCATGATATCCACAACCTCAGAGCCTCACAGAACACTCTTCCTCAACAATGAAGGCAGTTATCATCTCAGAGACACCTGTCCCCTCAAACTTCCAACCACCATGCTGGACTTGAGCTTCAAGAGGATGAGCAGAACCACAGCTTAACGAGGACTGCTTAATTGTGCATGCTCCTTGGCCCCACCCAAGAACCACAGCTTAAAGAGGACTGCTTAAATGTGCATGCTCCTTGGCCCCGCCCAAGAACCACAGCTTAACGAGGACTGCTTAATTGTGCATGCTCCTTGGCCCCACCCAAGAACCACAGCTTAAAGAGGACTGCTTAAATGTGCATGCTCCTTGGCCCCACCCAAGAACCACAGCTTAAAGAGGACTGCTTAACTGTGCATGCTCCTTGGCCCCGCCCAAGAACCACAGCTTAATGAGGACTGCTTAATTGTGCATGCTCCTTGGCCCCGCCCAGCTCATCCCTCTTTAGACCTAAGACTCAAGTTGCTGACTTCACTGGGCTCTACCTGTTCTTCTCAGTGTGGCCACACTGAATAAATCTCTACACTATCACTTTCACTTGGAAGATGGTGGCCGAGCCTGCTGGGACTACAGAATGGCAGACATCCTTCTGGCAGGGGAACATGGTCCAACATTTAGACTGGGTCCTGTTGAAAGTTTCCCCAGTAGACAACCCAGATGGAAACAAGCAGCATCAATGTGCTGTAACAGTTTTTTCCTCTGGGCATGGGCAGAGTGACCACTGGATATAACAGGACAGAAGTTGCTGTGGTGATCTATAAATAAGTAGCCTGGCAACAACACAAACAATGCAATGACACCTCCATGGTAATGAAGCCATTAATACACCCCAGTGGGCAGGGGTCACAGGACCCTTACCTAGGACTCGACTCATCACTTTCTCCTGCATGAGATCCTGCAATGGCTAGGGTACAGAGGTCAGCTGAAGGCAGAATCCATGCTGTAGTTTCTTTGAGGTCATCACCCAAGATGGACAGCTGATACAGTGGGACTTTTGGGGGATGCAGCTATTTTGGGGTCACCCACACTCTTATAAGCTCCCTCACTCCTGCTGTATATTATCAATAAGCTGGGCTTGGATGAAACTGCTATTTTGGTCTGTCATTGGTCCTGTCTGTGATGAATGGACACAACTCCCCAGGAAAAGTAACAGGGATGATATCACCTTATCTTTTGTGGTCAGTTTTGCTGCTCAAGGGTAGGCAGCAGCTGAGGAATAGGCAGTCAGTAGTGAGCTGCAGGTGGGGCTCACCTGCCAAGCCAACACTTCCAGTAGCACTCATCTGGAAGATGTAAGACTAACATCTTCCTGCCCTGGGAGTGAGGGGAAACAGGCTGCTCACTGCACACTGTGGACCCACGTCACTCTTTTGTTCTCCTAGGGATCAACTAAACTATCCCTGATGCTGGCCACATCAGGTCTGAAGCCATCTGTCCTCAAAAGAGCAGGCAGGGCCTCCTGCACCATCCTTCAATCTGACTGCATGGTAAATGCCCATGACAGGTGGAGGTAATGGTGAAGACTTCTGGTGGAATAAACTTGACTGAGCCAGACCATGGGTATCTAATAAAAGCTTTCCCCCGATGGGTTATAGACTAAGCACCAAAATCATTCAAGCAGTTAGGAAAACTGTTCAGAACCAGCCATGGTGGTATATGCCTATAATCCCAGCATTCTAGAAGCTGAGGCAAGAGGAATATCGTGAGTTCAAGACCAGAGAGACCTAGATAGCAAGACTGTCTCTAAGTTCAGATCACACCAGACCAACCAGGCCTGATCCTCCGGAGGCCCCAGGCATCAGTATTCATCAGCTGATTTCAAAACCAACATGACATGACATGTTGGAACCTCACGTTGAACATGGCCCACACCTGCACCAAGACGAGTTCCCACGTACTCAGTTCTCAGGTTGAGACAGTCTCCTGTAACCCCAGCTGGCCTCGAACTCATCATGTACCCACCTTGTACCCACCTTGAACTCCTGACCCTTCTGCCTCTACCTCCTGGGTGCTGGGACGACAGGCGCGCACAGCACACCTAGTTTATGAGGTGCTGCGGGCAGAACCCAAGGCTGTGTGTGCTGAGCAAGCGCTCCACACCTGAACCCACCAAGGCTGTGTGTGCTGAGCAAGCCCTCCACACCTGAACCCAAGGCTGTGTGTGCTGAGCAAGCGCTCCACACCTGAACCCAAGGCTGTGTGTGCCGAGCAAGCGCTCCACACCTGAACCCAAGGCTGTGTGTGCTGAGCAAGCCCTCCACACCTGAACCCAAGGCTGTGTGTGCTGAGCAAGCGCTCTGCACCTGAACCCAAGGCTGTGTGTGCTGATCAAGCGCTCCACACCTGAACCACATTTCCAGCGCCAGCTTTCAGTTCTCTACTCCAGCTTGTTTTACCTTCCTATGTCACAGACACCAACTCTTCTTCTGCTTTACTAGGATGTGGATTAAGCCACAAGTTCTTTTTGGTTATTTTCTGTTGATCAGAGCTACAGAGAACATGCTCTTCCCCTCTGCAGCCCACCCCCCCCACTGCTTACTCTTGTGTGTGTTGCATGTAGAGGCCTGAGGTCAACACGGTGTCTTTCCTTCAGTCACTCTCCACCTTTATTTACAGTTATTTGGGGTTTTTTTGGTCTTTTTGAGACAGAGTCTTCCTGTAGTGCCAGCTGGCCTGGAGCTTGCTCTGTAGACTAGGCTGGCCTTGAACTCACAGAGATCTGCCTGCCTCTGCCTCCTGAGTGCTGGGATTAAAGGCGTTGAGCCACCACACCCAGCAATTTATTTATTTGTATTTTGAGTGCTGTGCTTGCATGTATCTAAGTGCACCCGTGCCATGCAACCTCCACAGAGGCTGGGAAAGGGTATCAGTTCCCCACAACTGGAGTTATAGATAGTTGTTAGCTGCCATGTGGGTGCTGGGAACTGAATCCAGGTCCTCTGCAAGAGCAGCTGGTTTTCTTAACCACTGAGCAGTCACTCTACCCCTTTCCCCCCTTACCAAGGCTTGTACCTATAATCTCAGCACTCTAGAGGCCAAGGCAGAACGATTGCCACAAGTTCAAGGCCACTCTGTGCTACATAATAGTACCAGGCAAGTTAGGACTACAGAGCAACATCCTTTTATTTAAAAACATTCATGCGCTGGAAGGATGGTTCAACAGTTCAGAGCACTGGCTATCTTACAAAGGACATGGGTTTGATTCCCAGCATCCAAAACTGTAACTCTAGTTTCAAGGGCTCTAATGCCTTCTGACTTCTGTGGGCACTACATGACATGGGTGCACTTATACACATGCAAGTAATACTACACACATACACATGAAATAAAACTAATAAAATATTTAAAAAATTTTAAAAACTGGCTAGAGAGATAACTCAGAGATTAAAAACACTGGCTGCTCTTGTGTAGGACCCAGGTTTGTTTCCCCTGAACCCATGTGGCCAGCAACTTTCTGTAACTCTAGTTCCAGGGGATCTGATGCCCTCTTCTGGACTCTGTGGGCACTGCACACAAATGGCATATCTATAGGCAGACAGTCATACACATAAAACTAAATAAAATTTTCAAATATTCTATTGTTTTTATTTTGTGTGCATGAGTGTATTGCCTGCATGTGTGTAAGTGCACCCATGTTGTGCAGTGCCCATGGAGTCAGAAGAGGGCGTCAGATCCCTTGGAACTGGAGCTATAGATGGTTGTTAGCTGTCAGCTACCCATGCTGGGGATCTAACCTGGGTCCTCTGCAAGAGCAGTCAGTGCTGAGCCATCTCCCAGAAGTAAATAATTTTTTAAAGAATTAAGAATAAACACAATGAACCACCAAAATTTAGTCAACTCATTAGATGCTAACTCCAATCAGTTTACAAACTTCAAATCCTCTGAAGCCAACAGACTAAACCTCACATAACTTTCTCCTCCTAAAGCAGAATTTAAAAAGGCCTGTACCTGGAAAGTACCTGTACTTTCATAAATGTTTCAAGGGAGGAGTTACTGGTTTCCTGATTTCAGAAATGCATCAAGAGGCCTTAGCCTAGCACAGCCCCGAGCTGGGGTTCTGAAGGGATACCAAATAGGAGAGTGCACAGATTGCTGGAGGAAAGTCAGAACACACGCTCCTTCTATCACAAATCCATTTATGAGTGTCTGCTCTGCCGACATCACCATCACCAGCCTCAGCGTCTTGAGCCTTGACACCTCCCTCCCTGCACACACAGGGTTCTGACCCAGCTGGCTTCAAGCAGACTTCAAGGTCCCCTCAGGGTCTGGGCTTTGGATGCCCCCTTCGTGCTCCTCCAGTCTGGGCCGTTTCATCTGTGGAGGCTCACTCTGCGGGTCCCGAAGCTCACCCTGCGGGTCTCCAGGCATCTCTGAAACATTGACAAATATAAGGTCAGAAGGTAATGAAGACTCCTGTCAGGGCGTGACACAGAACAGAGGGAAGGCGCTCTACTGCCACAGCAAAGGATCTACAACTGGGGGTGACTGCCCGTCAAGAGACAGGCAGTGTCTGCTGACACCTGGAGGTAGGACAGGGTAAGAGGTGGTGTGGGGGATGCTGGTAAACACCCTACAGTAC
The DNA here is from genome assembly GCA_009823505.1 of Rhizomys pruinosus. Lineage (NCBI taxonomy): Eukaryota > Metazoa > Chordata > Mammalia > Rodentia > Spalacidae > Rhizomys > Rhizomys pruinosus. Next base: position 430,648 of record VZQC01005505.1, on the reverse strand, counting down.
TAAATATCTGCCCTAAAACATCAACAGCGATCAAGCTCATGACTTTCCTCTGGAACCTACACCCTGCTGAGATAAACAGGCCACCAGTAAGTCCAAAAGACTGCTCTAACGAGATGAATCCCACCCTCCAGGCACTTCCGTCAGGAGCTGGTGACTGCTCTGAGATGAGTCCCCGCCCTCCTTCCCTCAGGAGCTGGTGACTGCTCTAATGAGATGAGTCCCCGCCCTCTGAGGCACTTCCATCAGGAGCTGGGGACTGCTCTGAGATGAGTCCCTGCCCTCTGAGGCACTTCCATCAGGAGCTGGGGACTGCTCTGAGATGAGTCCCCGCCCTCTGAGGCGCTTCTGTCAGGACCTGGCATTCCTTTGCAGGACAGGAGAGAAGTGTCTGTCAAAGCAGTAACAGCTCCACTTACCTGACTGAATTTCTTCTGTGGAAGAGGCGACAATTATGCTGGCGGGTACAGAATTTGGTGTAGCATCTGTCTTTAAGGGTGTTAAGTTTACTCTCCTTGATTAAAAAAAGCAAAGGGACCACTTATCAGTGTCACAGTCTCAAAACCACCAAAGAAAATGAAGATTTTCCCAGCTAATTGTGCTAAGCAGAGCATTAAATGTAACGACATGCTCACATGTTGTGAGGACCAGTCTCGTGTGAAGCTTTGCCATCACATCTCTAACAGTCAACCAATGCGGTAACCAGACACTGAAGTTTAAAAAAAAAAAATTGTGCTCTGTGCTGGGCGTGGTGGTGCATGCCTGTAATCCCAGCACTTAGGAGGCAGAGGCAGGCAGATCTCTCGGAGTTTTGCAAGGCCGCCGGTCTCATAGTGAGTTCCAGGACGCTGACCCAAGGCAATCTAGGAGACCTTGTCTCAAAAAAAAAAAAAAAAAAAAAATTAGTTCTAACCAATTAACAGTCTAGTGAACACCAAGCTGTAAGCTGTTTGTATATGGATAGCAGAATCTGGTCAACACTTACTTAAGGCTGTATACATGTGTAATGTCCACAATCAGGTTTTTTGTTGTGTTTTCACAACTACAAGGACTTGGTAAATAGCTTTAAGAAGAAATCAAGAGAAAAATTTAATACCAAAAATATCTCCCAAGTGTGAGGAAGCATGTGCCATGTCTGCCTGGCTTGATCTCATAGATGTTCAAAATTATTATGGTGGTCCTCAGAGGCTGGAGTAAAGACAGGGATTGGAAGAGGTTGGGCCAGTGGTATGGGGCTCCCACTGGATAGGAGGGGACAGGTTCTGGTACTCCAATGCACGGCAGAGGGGCACAGGTCAGCTAGTACACAATGAATGTACATAACACAGTATCAAGTCCCCCATGCAAATACACAGTTATCATCTGGCAATCAGTCAGAAGCTAGGGATGTAGCTCAGTGGTAGAGTACTTCGCATAAATGCCCTGGAATCAATCTTCAGCTCTGCATAAAACCAAGTAACCCCATGGAAAAAATATTCCAAGCAATGGTACCAAAAAGAAGTCGGTGTTGCTATTTAATATCGGACAAAATAGACTTCAAAGTAAAAAATCAGAAGAGACAAAAAGGCATTAACATTTTCATCAAAGGAACAATCCACCAAGAAGATTCACATTATGAATATATATGCCCCAAATTCTGTGTGCACCAAACTTTATAAAGACAATTCTCCAGGAACACAGTCCACAGATAAACCCCAGCACACTCATAGTGGGGATTTCAATACCCACTGAGTCCTTTGGAATGGTCAACAGGACAAAAAATAAACAGAGAGACATCTGAACTGAACGATATGCTAACCAAATGGACCTCATAGACCTCTACCAACATTCCATCCTAATACCAGAGAATACACTTTCTACCAGCACCCCACGGAACATTCCTCAAAATCGACCACATACTGGGCACACAGAAGAAACCTCAACAATACAAAAGATTGAAATAATTTCATGCATCCTGTCAGACCACATGCAATGAAGCTCAACATCACACCAGGACAAGCCTTCCTGCCTATAAGAACACATGGAGACTAAACAACACACTCTTTGAATAATGAATGGGTCAAGGAAGAGATAAAGAAAGAAATAAAAACATTCTGGAACTGATGAAAAGGACAATACACACACAAAACCTATGGGATACCTTAAAAGCAGTCCTAAGAGGGAAGTTTATAGCCCTAGGTGCCTACATTAGAAAAACAGAAAGCACAAGTGAATGATCTAACTATCACTAAAAGCACTTAGAGACAAACAGATGAACCCTAAAGCAACAGACAGAAGAAATAACAAAAAATACAGAGCAGAAATCAATGAATAGAAACAAAGAAAACAATACAAAAAATCAATGAAGCAAAAGTTGGTTTTGAAAGAAAAAACAAGATAGACAGACCTCTAGCCCAGTTAACAAAAAGAANCAGGCACTTCCGTCAGGAGCTGGTGACTGCTCTGAGATGAGTCCCCGCCCTCCTTCCCTCAGGAGCTGGTGACTGCTCTAATGAGATGAGTCCCCGCCCTCTGAGGCACTTCCATCAGGAGCTGGGGACTGCTCTGAGATGAGTCCCTGCCCTCTGAGGCACTTCCATCAGGAGCTGGGGACTGCTCTGAGATGAGTCCCCGCCCTCTGAGGCGCTTCAGTCAGGACCTGGCATTCCTTTGCAGGACAGGAGAGAAGTGTCTGTCAAAGCAGTAACAGCTCCACTTACCTGACTGAATTTCTTCTGTGGAAGAGGCGACAGTTATGCTGGCGGGTACAGAATTTGGTGTAGCATCTGTCTTTAAGGGTGTTAAGTTTACTCTCCTTGATTAAAAAAAGCAAAGGGACCACTTATCAGTGTCACAGTCTCAAAACCACCAAAGAAAATGAAGATTTTCCCAGCTAATTGTGCTAAGCAGAGCATTAAATGTAACGACATGCTCACATGTTGTGAGGACCAGTCTCGTGTGAAGCTTTGCCATCACATCTCTAACAGTCAACCAATGCGGTAACCAGACACTGAAGTTTAAAAAAAAAAAATTGTGCTCTGTGCTGGGCGTGGTGGTGCATGCCTGTAATCCCAGCACTTAGGAGGCAGAGGCAGGCAGATCTCTATGAGTTCAAGGCCAGCCTGGTCTACATAGTGAGTTCCAGGACAGCTGAGGCAATAGGGAGACCTTGTCTCAAAAAAATTGAGTTCTACCAATTAACAGTCTAGTGAACACCAAGCTGTAAGCTGTTTGTATATGGATAGCAGAATCTGGTCAACACTTACTTAAGGCTGTATACATGTGATAATGTTCTCAACAATCAGGTTTTTTGTTGTTGTTTCCACAACTACAAGGAACTTGGTAAATAGCTTAGAAGAAATCAAGAGAAATAATTTAATACCAAAAATATCTCCCAAGTGTGAGGAAGCATGTGCCATGTCTGCCTGGCTTGATCTCATAGATGTTCAAAATTATTATGGTGGTCCTCAGAGGCTGGAGTAAAGACAGGGATTGGAAGAGGTTGGGCCAGTGGTATGGGGCTCCCACTGGATAGGAGGGGACAGGTTCTGGTACTCCAATGCACGGCAGAGGGGCACAGGTCAGCTAGTACACAATGAATGTACATAACACAGTATCAAGTCCCCCATGCAAATACACAGTTATCATCTGGCAATCAGTCAGAAGCTAGGGATGTAGCTCAGTGGGTAGAGTACTTGCATAAATGCCCTGGAATCAATCTTCAGCTCTGCATAAAACCAAGTAACCCGATGGAAAAAAATATTCCAAGCAAATGGTACCAAAAAGAAAGCAGGTGTTGCTATTTTAATATCGGACAAAATAGACTTCAAAGTAAAAAATCAGAAGAGACAAAGAAGGCCATTACATTTTCATCAAAGGAACAATCCACCAAGAAGATTTCACAATTATGAATATATATGCCCCAAATTCTGGTGCACCAAACTTTATAAAGACAATTCTCCAGGACCACAAGTCACAGACAAACCCCAGCACACTCATAGTGGGAGATTTCAATACCCCACTGAGTCCTTTGGATAGGTCAACAGGACAAAAAATAAACAGAGAGACATCTGAACTGAACGATATGCTACACCAAATGGACCTCATAGACCTCTACCGAACATTCCATCCTAATACCAGAGAATACACTTTCTACCAGCACCCCACGGAACATTCCTCAAAATCGACCACATCACTGGGCACACAGAAGAAACCTCAATCAATACAAAAGATTGAAATAATTTCATGCACCTGTCAGACCACAGTGCAATGAAGCTCAACATCAACACAGGACAAGCCTCCTGCCTATAAGAACACATGGAGACAAACAACACACTCTTTGAATAATGAATGGGTCAAGGAAGAGATAAGAAGAAATAAAACATTCTGGAACTGATGAAAAGACAATACACACACAAAACCTATGGGATACCTTAAAAGCAGTCCTAAGAGGGAAGTTTATAGCCCTAGGTGCCTACATTAGAAAAACAGAAAGGCACAAGTGAATGATCTAACTACACTAAAAGCACTTGAGAGCACAAACAGATGAACCCTAAAGCAACAGACAGAAGAAATAACAAAAATCAGAGCAGAAATCAATGAATAGAAACAAAGAAAACCAATACAAAAAATCAATGAACAAAAGTTGGTTCTTGAAAGATATAAAACAAGATAGACAGACCTCTAGCCCAGTTAACAAAAAGAACTACTATCCCACGACCTGGCGTCCCCAGCACCCTCACTATAACACGGGCACAGCTCCCCAGGCAACCGTACACTTCCACACATGGCTTCCACCAGCACCTACACTATGCCACACACCTAGCTCTTCTGACCACCAAGGGCATCACATGATGGGTGCCTTACACACATGCAGGCAGGACACTCATACAAAGTAAAATAATTTTTTTTTTTTGTCTTTTCGAGACAAGAGGGTTCTCCCTGTAGCCCCAGCTGGCCATTTAACTCAACAAAGATCCCCCTGCCTGCCTGCCCCAGTGCAGGAGTTAAAAGACCGTGCGGCCACCATGCCCAGCCAAAAAATAAATTCCCACACGGTCACTGCTGAGTGCCACGTTGTTACCCTGGGCTCTCTATGCATCTCTGAGCCATGGAGGAAAGCCCTGGCTCCAGTTTAGGAACATCGAAGCCAGTGAAAGTTATTCAAATCTCCCCGGTACATACAGGTGCCATCCAAAGAATTGGCCCTTGTGGCTTTCATTCACCCCAAGTGGGAAGCACTGCAGGACTGCCCTCTTCGTCCACCCACCAACCACTTAATGGATTCATGCCAGGGGTCCCCCAAACATCCGCAAGCACACAGTGCCCGGAGAACCAGTGGAAACGAAGGTGTCTGCATATCTGGAGACCCCGACAGTGCCTGACCTTCCATATCCTCCCTTCCATATCCCCCACCTACCCATTACTCCCAGGGAGGCCCTCCCTGATCCAGGTCTGACCCACACTCCAATCTGGCCTTTCACCACACTCACCGCACCCCCGCCACACACCGCCCTCCCAAGAGCCACTATCTGGTACTGTGTTAGGACAGCCTTGCAGGGAGTTGGTTCTCTCCCTCCATGAGGCCTCCAGGGATCAACAGGCATCCTTCCCGCACCACCATCTTGCTGGCTTGCTCCCTTCCTTCTTTCCTTTTAAATGTACATTTACTGCTGTACCTGTCCTGCCCCAACCAGAAGGAAGTTCAGTGAGACAGAAGAGCCGTTTGTGCTGCTGTGCCTGCAGGACCTAAGGAGGGGCATTTGCCTTGCTAAGTTTTTTGATGAACAAACGCAGCAATGTTTGTTTTGTGTGCCTCCATAATCTCTCCATTTGTTGAACAAGGCCCTCCTCTAGGCCTGGCCACTAGAGCCTAAAGCATCAGGAGGGTTTGTGGCTGAGGGCCTGGCAGGAAGGAGCTTCAAGCTTGTGCAGCAGATCTGCAGTGGGCAGTGACCCCCAGTGGCCACTGGAACCCTGCTGCTCTCGCACACGGTGCTCTGGTTTACCGTCTGCTACTGAAGCTCTCATTTCTAGCATGGTTGGATTCCTTCTGCCTGCTTTTCTTCTTACTTGCCCCTCTTTGCCGCTTTGGTGCCCCCGTTCTCTGCAAATGTAAGCAGCATCCATGTGTGGAGAGCTGGAAAGAGACCTCACGTGGAGAGACTAACATGCAGACCAATATAGCCATGGGCCAAAGGCTTCTCTCCCTAGAGGAGGAACAGAGACCAAAAGAAAACACCCCGAGGCAGTTGTAGTATTGCTCAGTGGGTAAGAAGCTGTGTTCTCTCCTGCCCAGTGACTCCACCAACCTCCCTCCCTGGCTAGGCAAAGGGCAGACTTGTCCCTACCATCAGACCTACATCCCAAGCTTTATTCTCTTCCATCCACCTAACAACACAGACTAATATTCCACAGCAGTTTCTGGAAATGAAGCAGGCATTTTGAAGTTGTTTCTGATAAATAAAACACTGACTCCTCACTTGGGCCCACAAGGTAACTAAAAGCCGTCAAAGCTGGCAACATCTTTGCCGGCAGTCTGTGCTGGCCTCAATCACTTTGGCTTCTGAAGGCAGAGATAAGTAAGGCATTGCCCTTGATCTCTCCAGTCACCATGATATCCACAACCTCAGAGCCTCACAGAACACTCTTCCTCAACAATGAAGGCAGTTATCATCTCAGAGACACCTGTCCCCTCAAACTTCCAACCACCATGCTGGACTTGAGCTTCAAGAGGATGAGCAGAACCACAGCTTAACGAGGACTGCTTAATTGTGCATGCTCCTTGGCCCCACCCAAGAACCACAGCTTAATGAGGACTGCTTAACTGTGCATGCTCCTTGGCCCCGCCCAAGAACCACAGCTTAACGAGGACTGCTTAATTGTGCATGCTCCTTGGCCCCGCCCAAGAACCACAGCTTAACGAGGACTGCTTAATTGTGCATGCTCCTTGGCCCCACCCAAGAACCACAGCTTAATGAGGACTGCTTAACTGTGCATTGCGCCTTGGCCCCGCCCAAGACCCATCTTAATTAGTACTGCTTAATGTGTCATCTCCTTTGGCCCGCCCCGCTCATCCCTCTTTAGACCTAAGACTCAAGTTGCTGACTTCACTGGGCTCTACCTGTTCTTCTCAGTGTGGCCACACTGAATAAATCTCTACACTATCACTTTCACTTGGAAGATGGTGGCCGAGCCTGCTGGGACTACAGAATGGCAGACATCCTTCTGGCAGGGGAACATGGTCCAACCTTTAGACTGGGTCCTGTTGAAAGTTTCCCCAGTAGACAACCCAGATGGAAACAAGCAGCATCAATGTGCTGTAACAGTTTTTTCCTCTGGGCATGGGCAGAGTGACCACTGGATATAACAGGACAGAAGTTGCTGTGGTGATCTATAAATAAGTAGCCTGGCAACAACACAAACAATGCAATGACACCTCCATGGTAATGAAGCCATTAATACACCCCAGTGGGCAGGGGTCACAGGACCCTTACCTAGGACTCGACTCATCACTTTCTCCTGCATGAGATCCTGCAATGGCTAGGGTACAGAGGTCAGCTGAAGGCAAATCCATGCTGTAGTTTCTTGAGGTCATCCACCCAGATGGAACACTTGATACAGTGGGCTTTTTGGGGGATGACTATTTTGGGGTCCACCCACACTCTTATAAGCTCCCTCACTCCTGCTGTATATTATCAATAAGCTGGGCTTGGATGAAACTGCTATTTTGGTCTGTCATTGGTCCTGTCTGTGATGAATGGACACAACTCCCCAGGAAAAGTAACAGGGATGATATCACCTTATCTTTTGTGGTCAGTTTTGCTGCTCAAGGGTAGGCAGCAGCTGAGGAATAGGCAGTCAGTAGTGAGCTGCAGGTGGGGCTCACCTGCCAAGCCAACACTTCCAGTAGCACTCATCTGGAAGATGTAAGACTAACATCTTCCTGCCCTGGGAGTGAGGGGAAACAGGCTGCTCACTGCACACTGTGGACCCACGTCACTCTTTTGTTCTCCTAGGGATCAACTAAACTATCCCTGATGCTGGCCACATCAGTCTGAAGCCAGCTTCCTCAAAGAGCAGGCAGGGCCTCGCTGCACCATCCTTCAATCTGACTGCATGGTAAATGCCCATGACAGGTGGAGGTAATGGTGAAGACTTCTGGTGGAATAAACTTGACTGAGCCAGACCATGGGTATCTAATAAAAGCGGTTCCTTCCTTCTCCCCGATGGGTTTTATAAAGAAAACCCCGAAGCACCAAAATCATTACAAGCAGTTTAGGAAAACTGTTTAATAAAAACCCACCCTGGTGGTAGAATGCCCTATAATCCCAGCATTCTAGAAGCTGAGGCAAGAGGAATATCGTGAGTTCAAGACCAGAGAGACCTAGATAGCAAGACTGTCCACTCTAAGTTCGATTCACACCAGACCAACCAGGCCTGATCCTCCGGAGGCCCCAGGCATCAGTATTCATCAGCTGATTTCAAAACCAACATGACATGACATGTTGGAACCTCACGTTGAACATGGCCCACACCTGCACCAAGACGAGTTCCCACGTACTCAGTTCTCAGGTTGAGACAGTCTCCTGTAACCCAGGCTGGCCTCGGAACGGCATCATGTACCGCACTTGTACCCACCTGAACTCCTGACCCTTCTCCATCTACCTCCTGGGTGCTGGGACGACAGGCGCGCACAGCACACCTAGTTTATGAGGTGCTGCGGGCAGAACCCAAGGCTGTGTGTGCTGAGCAAGCGCTCCACACCTGAACCCACCAAGGCTGTGTGTGCTGAGCAAGCCCTCCACACCTGAACCCAAGGCTGTGTGTGCTGAGCAAGCGCTCCACACCTGAACCCAAGGCTGTGTGTGCCGATCAAGCGCTCCACACCTGAACCCAAGGCTGTGTGTGCCGAGCAAGCGCTCCACACCTGAACCCAAGGCTGTGTGTGCCGAGCAAGCGCTCTGCACCTGAACCCAAGGCTGTGTGTGCTGATCAAGCACTCCACACCTGAACCCAAGGCTGTGTGTGCTGAGCAAGCGCTCCGCACCTGAACCCAAGGCTGTGTGTGCTGAGCAAGCGCTCCGCACCTGAACCCAAGGCTGTGTGTGCTGATCAAGCGCTCCACACCTGAACCCAAGGCTGTGTGTGCTGAGCAAGCGCTCCACACCTGAACCCAAGGCTGTGTGTGCTGATCAAGCGCTCCACACCTGAACCCAAGGCTGTGTGTGCCGAGCAAGCGCTCCACACCTGAACCCAAGGCTGTGTGTGCTGAGCAAGCGCTCCGCACCTGAACCCAAGGCTGTGTGTGCTGATCAAGCGCTCCACACCTGAACCACATTTCCAGCGCCAGCTTTCAGTTCTCTACTCCAGCTTGTTTTGCCTTCCTATGTCACAGACGCCAACTCTTCTGCTTTACTAGGATGTGGATTAAGCCACAAGTTCTTTTTGGTTATTTTCTGTTGATCAGAGCTACAGAGAACATGCTCTTCCCCTCTGCAGCCCACCCCCCCCACTGCTTACTCTTGTGTGTGTTGCATGTAGAGGCCTGAGGTCAACACGTGGTCTTTTCCCTTACTTCAGGTCACTCGCCACCTTTTATTTACAGTGTTTTGGGGTTTTGTTTTGGTCTTTTTGAGACAGAGTCTTCCTGTAGTGCCAGCTGGCCTGGACGCTTGCTCTGTAACTAGGCTGGCCTTGAACTCACAAGAGATCTATCTCCTGCCTCTCTGCCTCCTAGTGCTGGGATTAAAAGGCGTTGAGCCACCACACCAGCAATTTATTTTATTTGTATTTTGAGTGCTGTGCTTGCATGTATCTAAGGTGGCAACCCGTGCCATGCAACCTCCACAGAGGCTGGGAAAGGGTATCAGTTCCCCACAACTGGAGTTATAGATAGGTGTTAGCTGCCATGTGGGTGCGGAACTGAATCCAGTCCTCTGCAAGAGCAGTGGTTGTTCTTAACCACTGAGCTCACTCTAACCCCTTTTCCTTCCATTCTCCCCCTTACCAAGGCTTGTACCTATAATCTCAGCACATTAGAGAGGCCAAGGCAGAACGATTGCCACAAGTTCAAGGCACTCTTGCTACATATAAGTAACCAGGCAGTTAGGAGACTACAGAGCAACATCCGTTTATTTAAAAACATTCATGCGCTGGAAGGATGGTTCAACAGTTTATTTCAGAGCACTGGCTATCTTACAAAGGACATATGGGTTTTGATTCCCAGCATCCCAACTGTAACTCTAGTTTCAAGGGCTCTAATGCCTTCTGACTTCCTGTGGGCACTACAGACATGGGTGCACTTATACACAATGCAAGCAATACACACATCCACTGAAAATAAAAACTAATAAAATATGAAAAATTTTAAAAAACTGGCTAGAGGAGATAACTCAGAGTTAAAAACACTGGCTGCTCCTTTGTAGACCCAGTTTTTGTTGTTTCCCCTGAACCCATGTGGCCAGCAACTTTCTGTAACTCTAGTTCCCGGGGATAGCTGATGCCCTCTTCTGGACGCTGTGGGCACCAACACAAATGCATATCTAAGGCAAAACAGTCAACACATAAAATAATAAAATTTCAAATATTCTAATGTTTTTATTTTGTGTGCATGAGTTATGCCTGCATGTGTGTAATGCACCAGTGTTTTTGTGCATGGGGCCCATGGAGTCCAGAAGAGGGCGTCAGAATCCTCTGGAACTGGACCTATAGATGGTTGTTAGCTGTCAGCTACCCATGGCTGGGGATCTAACCAGGTCCTCTGCAAGAGCAGTCAGTGCTGAGCCATCTCCAGAAGGTAAATAATATTTTTAAAGATTAGAAGAAACACAATGAACCACCAAAATTTAGTCAACTCATTAGATGCTAACTCCAATCAGTTTACAAACTTCAAATCCTCTGAAGCCAACAGACTAAACCTCACATAACTTTCTCCTCCTAAAGCAGAATTTAAAAAGGCCTGTACCTGGAAAGTACCTGTACTTTCATAAATGTTTCAAGGGAGGAGTTACTGGTTTCCTGATTTCAGAAATGCATCAAGAGGCCTTAGCCTAGCACAGCCCCGAGCTGGGGTTCTGAAGGGATACCAAATAGGAGAGTGCACAGATTGCTGGAGGAAAGTCAGAACACGCGCTCCTTCTATCACAAATCCATTTATGAGTGTCTGCTCTGCCGACATCACCATCACCAGCCTCAGCGTCTTGAGCCTTGACACCTCCCTCCCTGCACACACAGGGTTCTGACCCAGCTGGCTTCAAGCAGACTTCAAGGTCCCCTCAGGGTCTGGGCTTTGGATGCCCCCTTCGTGCTCCTCCAGTCTGGGCCGTTTCATCTGTGGAGGCTCACTCTGCGGGTCCCGAAGCTCACCCTGCGGGTCTCCAGGCATCTCTGAAACATTGACAAATATAAGGTCAGAAGGTAATGAAGACTCCTGTCAGGGCGTGACACAGAACAGAGGGAAGGCGCTCTACTGCCACAGCAAAGGATCTACAACTGGGGGTGACTGCCCGTCAAGAGACACGCAGTGTCTGCTGACACCTGGAGGTAGGACAGGGTAAGAGGTGGTGTGGGGGATGCTGGTAAACACCCTACAGTACTAAATATCTGCCCTAAAACATCAACAGCCATCAAGCTCATGACTTTCCTCTGGAACCTACACCCTGCTGAGATAAACAGGCCACCAGTAAGTCCAAAAGACTGCTCTAACGAGATGAATCCCACCCTCCTTCACTGGGGAAGGAAGTGGTTTGGCAGCTCACAGGTACAGAGGTCCGCCTTTTCCTGCGGGTGTTTACCCTGGAAAGAAAAGCCCCAGAGGAGGAGTGGAATTGCCTGGAGTGCTGGAAAGAGGGTGCAGGCTGCGGTGCGGGTCTCAGTAGACACAGCAGAGCCGGGTTTTGACTTGGAAATGGAGCAGACATCTCCCCCTGAGTGGTGAGGTCCTGGTCACCAGAAGGAAGCAAGCTGGGCTGGTAAGATGAACTCAGGGAGTGAACAGTACCCGGCCCCAGAGGTCGTGGTAGTGTCCAAGAGCCTGGTCCTGGCTCTGTCTCCTCAGAAATGAACTTGGCGACCATATCCCTAGCAACTCCGTACCTTCTGGACCTCGTTTCCTTCTTTAGGGAGACTGGGCAGTGTAACCAATCCCAATGGGTTGGCTGCTTCCAGTCCTGAAACTCAAACTTCTAATGGCAAAAGTTCTAGAATTGTTCCGTCAAAGCAACCATGTGTCCCTCTCCCTCCCTTCCCCGTCCTCTTCTCTGTCCTTCCTGACCTCTACCTTCACACCCCCCCCCCCATTCTTTGAGCAGGTTCCATGAGCCCAGGCTGTCTTCAGAACTCTCACTATGCAGTCAAGACTGGTCTGTGACTCACGATCTCTGCCTCTGCCTCCTGAATACTGAGATTGCAGGCACTCACCACCACACCCAACTAAACCTTTTTCTTCAAATTGTATTATATGTGTTTGTGTGTGTGTGCACACAAGGTGCATATGGTGTTCAGAGAACTGTCCTTCCACCATGCAGGCCCCTGGAGATCAAACTCCAGCTTGGTGGCAATCATCTTAACCTGCTGAGCCATCTTGCTGGACCTGAGAGAAAATTCTTGAAGGAATGCTATACAGAAGGTAAAAAGAAAACATTTTAATCCCCAAGGAACACAAGTATACATTTTATGAACGGGAGAGCGGAACAGAAAAGAGCCGGGTAAAATGAATCAACTGTGCTCAGCACAGCAAGCCAGCGAGCCTTTTCTGCTGCACAGCAAGCCAGCGAGCCTTTTCTGCTGCACAGCAAGCCACGCCTTTACGCGAAGCACGGCTTTTCTGCTGCACAGCTTGTAGGCTTCCGTGTCATTCTCTAAAGCATTTTTTTTTCTTTTTGGTTCTTTTTGAGACCAAGTCTCCCGTAGCCCCCCAGCGGTCCTGTAACTCGCTCTGTAGACCGGCTGGCCTTGAACTCACAAAGTCCGCCTGCTCTTGCCATCCCAAGTGCTAGGATGTAAAGGAGTGCGGGACCACCACGCCCCGCCTGGCATTGGTTTTTAGACACTTCTGCAGCAGGGCCACAGTGTCACATGCCTTCTGCCCTATGTAGAAGCCGTGGAGGCCAGAAGAATACAACGGGATATTCTAGTTGCTGCAGTCACAACAGACTTCATGGCAGTTCCAGCTCCATCCGAGGCTGGCCCCTTTGAAGCTGCCTTGGGGGGCCTTCTCCAGCCTGGTATTCTGAGAGTCAGCTTCCTGAGAGGACAGCAGCTGCCCATCTCCCGAACCCCCTCCCAGGGTGCTCTCAGAGCCGGCCTCCCAGCTTCAGGTAGCATCTCCCTCATTGGTGAGCAGTGAGAGTCCTGATCTCCCCCAAATAGATGGAGATGTCCCTTGTGGTACAGAGCTTGCCGTAGGCGTGTGCAAGGCCCTCCCTGGGCTCAACCCTGAGAGAGCCGGCCATGGTGGCACACACGTGTTAGTCCTGAATATGTAAGATGCTGTCTCAAACAAAAACAAAACAAAAACAAAACAACAAAATAAAAACAAAGCAGTGGAAATGGAGAGATGGCTCGGGTCGGTTAAGGCCTTGGCTGCTCTCCAAGGACCCTAGTTTGAGTTCTGTCCCAGCACCCCACTTGGGCAGCTACAACTGGTCCATAACTCCAGTTCAGGGAACCTGATACACTCTATGCTCACAGAACTCATGGGCTGCACTTAAAACATGCAGCAAAAACACTCATACACATTTGTTTTAAATTTTTTTAAACTTAAAAACACTCTCCTGAGTTTAGTGAATTCTCTGCTTCCCAAAAGGAAAGAACCCCCTTCTCAGAAAGGCTTTAGGGACATCAATTCATAAGTTATGTTACTACAGAAGTCAACTAAGAGAAGCAGTGTAAGTTAGGGACAAAAACAATGGCTTGGACTCAAACCCCAGCCTACATACCCCACAAAGGTGGGGCTGTGGTCAGTGCAAAGGGAATCTATGGAGAATACTAGTTACTGACAACAGGGACCCTGGTACCCTATGGTCCACACACAGCTTCCTGGGCCCCAAGGTCTACACACAGCTCCCCAGCACCTCACTATCCACACACAGCTCCCCAGCACCTCACTATCCACACACAGCTCCCCAGCACCTCACTATCCACACACAGCTCCCCAGCACCTCACTATCCACACATGGCTCCCCAGCACCTCACTATCCACACACAGCTCCCCAGCACCTCACTATCCACACATGGCTCCCCAGCACCTCACTATCCACGCACAGCTCCCCAGCACCTCACTATCCACACATGGTCTCCCCACCCGCACCCTCACTAATCCCAACAGCTACTCTTCTGACCACCAAGTTGACATGCACATGATGGGGATGCACTTACACAATTGCAGAGCATACACTCATACAAAGTAAAAATATTTTTTTTTTTTTTGTTTGTCTTTTCGAGACAGGGTCTCCCTGTAGCCCACCAGCTGGCCTGAACTCACAAAGACCCCCCCTGCTTCTGCCTCCCATGCGAGGATTAAAGGAGCTGTGCGCCACCATGCCCAGCCAAAGAAATTAATTCCCACACGGTCACGCTGCGGGAAGTGCCACGTGTTACTGGCTCTCTTATGCAATCTCTGAGCCATGGAGGAAAAGCCCTGGCTCCAGTTAGGAACTCGAGCCAGTGAAAGGTTCATCTCCAGGTCAGTACAAAAAAAGGTGCCATGCAAAGAAAATTGCCTCTGGCTTCACCCCAAGTGGGAAGCTGCAGACTGCCCTCTCACCCACCACTTAGGGATGCATGACAGGGGTCCCCCAAACATCCAGCAAGCACACAGATGCCCTGAGAACCAGCGGACAGAAGTGTTCTGCTTCTGGAGACCCCCACAGTGCCTGACCTGACCATATCCTCCACCACCTCCATTACTCCCAGGGAGGCCCTCCCTGATCCAGGTCTGACCCACACTCCAACGGCCTTTCAACACACCATTCACTACACACACCCCCGCCCCCAACTGATCTGGACTGTGTGGAGGACAGCTTGCAGGATGGTTCTCTCCACCCCTCCTGGAGGCTCCGAGGGTCAACAGGCAGATCCTTCCCACACCCATCTTGCTGGCTTGCTCCCTCCTTCTCCTTTTATGTACATTTACTGCTGGTCTCCCCCAACCAGAACGTAAGTTCGGTGAGACAGAGAGCGTTTGGTTCTGCTGTGTCCTGCAGGACCTAAGAGGCATTTGCTTGCTAAGTTTTTTGATGAACAAACGCAGCAATGTTTGTTTTGTGTGCCTCCATAATCTCTCCATTTGTTGAACAAGGCCCTCCTCTAGGCCTGGCCACTAGAGCCTAAAGCATCAGGAGGGTTTGTGGCTGAGGGCCTGGCAGGAAGGAGCTTCAAGCTTGTGCAGCAGATCGGCAGTGGGCAGTGACCCCCCAGTGGCCACGGGGAACCCTGCTGCTCTCGCACACGGTGCTCTGGTTTAACCGTCTGCTACTGAAGCTCCTCATTTCTAGCATGGGTGATTCTTCATGCCCCCGTTCGTCTGCAAATGTAAGCAGCATCCATGTGTGGAGAGCTGGAAAGAGACCTCACGTGGAGAGACTAACATGCAGACCAATATAGCCATGGGCCAAAGGCTTCTCTCCCTAGAGGAGGAACAGAGACCAAAAGAAAACACCCCGAGGCTGTCAGGATGGCTCAGTTGGGTAATAAGCTGTGTTCTCTCCTGCCCAGGACTCACACCAACCTCCCTCCCCTGGCAGGCAAAGGGCAGACTTGTCCCTACCATCAGACCTACATCACCAAGACTTTATTCTCTTCCATACCACCTACAACACAGACTAATATTCCCACAGCAGTTTCTGGAAATGAAGCAGGCATTTTGAAGTTGTTTCTGATAAATAAAACACTGACTCCTCACTTGGGCTCACTCACAAGGTTGACTAAAAGCACGATCAAAGTCTGGCAACTCTGCCTGCAGTCTGTGCTGGCCTCAATCACTTTGGCTTCTGAAGGCAGAGATAAGTAAGGCATTGCCCTTGATCTCTCCAGTCACCATGATATCCACAACCTCAGAGCCTCACAGAACACTCTTCCTCAACAATGAAGGCAGTTATCATCTCAGAGACACCTGTCCACTCAAACCTTCCAACCACCATGCTGGACTTGGCTTCAAGAGTGATGAGCAGAACCACAGCTTAAAGGACTGTTTGGATCCCTGCCCCAAAAATTAATGAGGTGCTTGTGCATGCTCCTTGGCCCGCCAGAACCACACTAACGAGACTGCTTAATCATGCTCTGGCCCCAGACAGTTATGAGGACGCTACGCATTTGCCCCACAAGACCACGTAATGGATGCAACTGGCGCTCCTGCCCGCCAGACCCCTTTGGGACTGCTTAACTGTGCTGCTGGCCGCCCAGTCATCCCTCTTTTAGACTAAGACTCAAGTTGCTGACTTCAACTGGCGCTACCTGTTCGTCTCAGTGGTGCCACACTGAAAAATCCTACACTATCACTTTTCACTTGGAAGATGGTGGACGAGCCTGCTGGACCTACAGAATGGCAGACATCCTTCTGGCAGGGGAACATGGTCCAACTTTAGACTGGGTCCTGTTGAAAGTTTCCCCAGTAGACAACCCAGATGGAAACAAGCAGCATCAATGTGCTGTAACAGTTTTTTCCTCTGGGCATGGGCAGAGTGACCACTGGATATAACAGGACAGAAGTTGCTGTGGTGATCTATAAATAAGTAGCCTGGCAACAACACAAACAATGCAATGACACCTCCATGGTAATGAAGCCATTAATACACCCCAGTGGGCAGGGGTCACACGGACCCTTACCTAGGACTCGACTGCACAATTCTCCGCATGAGATCCTGCAATGCTAGGGTAGAGTCAGCTGGAAAGGCAGAATACCATGCTGTTTAGTTTCTTTGAGGTCATCACCCAAGCATGGACACGCTGATACAGGTGGGACTTTTGGGGATGCAGCATTTTGGGGTCACCCACAACTCTTATAAGCTCCCTCACGCCTGCCTGTATAGTATCAATAAGCTGGGCTTGGATGAAACTGCTATTTTGGTCTTCATTGGGTCCTGTCTGTGATGAATGGACACAACTCCCCAGGAAAAGTAACAGGGATGATATCACCTTATCTTTTGTGGTCAGTTTTGCTGCTCAAGGGTAGGCAGCAGCTGAGGAATAGGCAGTCAGTAGTGAGCTGCAGGTGGGGCTCACCTGCCAAGCCAACACTTCCAGTAGCACTCATCTGGAAGATGTAAGACTAACATCTTCCTGCCCTGGGAGTGAGGGGAAACAGGCTGCTCACTGCACACTGTGGACCCACGTCACTCTTTTGTTCTCCTAGGGATCAACTAAACTATCCCTGATGCTGGCCACATCAGGTCTGAAGCCATCTGTCCTCAAAAGAGCAGGCAGGGCCTCCTGCACCATCCTTCAATCTGACTGCATGGTAAATGCCCATGACAGGTGGAGGTAATGGTGAAGACTTCTGGTGGAATAAACTTGACTGAGCCAGACCATGGGTATCTAATAAAAGCTTTCCTCCCGATGGGATTATAGACTAAGCACCAAATCATTTCAAGCAGTTAGGAAAACTGTTCAGAACCAAGCCATGGTGTATATGCCATAATCCCAGCATTCTAGAAGCTGAGGCAAGAGAATAATCGTGAGTTCAAGACCAGAGAGACCTAGATAGCAAGACTGTCTCTAAGTTCAGATCACACCAGACCAACCAGGCCTGATCCTCCGGAGGCCCCAGGCATCAGTATTCATCAGCTGATTTCAAAACCAACATGACATGTACATGGTTGGAACCTCACGTTGAAACATGGCCCACCCTGCACCAAGACAGAGTTCCCACGTACTCAGTTCTCAGGTTGAGACAGTCTCCCTGTAACCCCAGCTGCCTCGAACTCCCTGTAGCCAGATGGTAACACTTGTGCTGATGCACCTTTAACTCTGGACCTTCTGCTCTACCTCCTGGGTGCTGTGACGACAGGCGCGCACAGCAACACCTAGTTTATGAGGGCTGCGGGCAGAACCCAAGGCTGTGTGTGCCGCGGCTCGAAACCAGGCTTTAGCAGCCCTCCACACCTGAACCCAAGGCTGTGTGTGCTGAGCAAGCCTCCACACCTGAACCCAAGGCTGTGTGTGCCGATCAAGCGCTCCACACCTGAACCCAAGGCTGTGTGTGCCGAGCAAGCGCTCCACACCTGAACCCAAGGCTGTGTGTGCGCGGCTGACCTGAACCCAAGCTGTGGCGACAGCGTCCACACCTGAACCCAAGGCTGTGTGTGCTGAGCAAGCGCTCCCCTGCCAGCTGTGCTGAGCACCTCCATGACCAAGGCTGTGTGTGCTGATCAAGCCTATGACCCAGCTGTTGTCGAGCACGCACCCTGAACCCAGGCTGCACCGTCACCTGACCAGTTGGGCCGAAGCGCCAACGACCCATGTGTGCTGAGCAACGTCCCCCTACAGGTGGTTCGTACGTCCACTGCCATTTCCAGCCCCTTTAGTTTACCCGTTTGCCTCTATGTCACAGACGCCAACTCTTCTTTGCTTTACTAGGATGTGGATTAAGCCACAAGTTCTTTTTGGTTATTTTCTGTTGATCAGAGCTACAGAGAACATGCTCTTCCCCTCTGCAGCCCACCCCCCCACTGCTTACTCTTGTGTGTGTTGCATGTAGAGGCCTGAGGTCAACACGGTGTCTTTCCCCTTCGCAGTCCACTCTCCACCACTTTATTGTTACAGTTATGTTGGGTTTTTTTGGTCTTTTTTATGAGACAAGTCTTTCCTGTAGTGCCAGCTGGCCTGGAGCTTGTGCGCGTAGACTAGGCTGGCCTTGAACGCACAGAGTCTGCCTGCCTCTGGCCTCCTGAGTGCTGGGACTTAAAGCGTTGACCACCACACCCAGCAATTTTTTTATTTTTTTTTTTGAGTGAGGTACTGTGCACGTGTGGTCAGAGTGCACCCTGCCATGCAACCTGCCACAGAGGCTGGCAAAGGGTTGCAGATTCCCTTGACAGTTGGAGTTATAGCATCGTTGTTAGCTGCATGTGGTGCTTGGGAACTGAATCCAGGGCATCCGCAGAAGGAGCCCAGTGTATGCTCTTAACCACTGAGCAGATCACTCTACCACCCCTTTCCCCCCTTCCCCTTAAGGCTTGTACCTATAATCCTCAGCACTCTAGAGGCCAAGGCAGAACGTTGCCACACAAGTTCAAGGCCACTCTGTGGGGCTACATAATAGTACCAAGGCAAGTAGTAACTACAGAGCAACATCCTTTTTTATTTAAAAACATTCATGCGCTGGAAGGAGTGTTTTTCATCAGTTCAGAGCACTGGACTATCTTGTACACAAAGGACAATGGTGTGATTCCCAGCACCCACAGGGGGATAATGTAACTCTAGTTCCATTGAGGGGATCTAATGCTCTTCTGACGCTCATGTTGCGCTGACAGGCCGGTTGCACTTATACACATGCAAGTAATACTACACACATACACATGAAATAAATAATAAAAATATTAAAAAATTTTATAAAACTGGCTAGAGAGATAACTCAGAGTATAAAACACCTGGCTGCTCTTTGTAGGACCAGGTTTTGTTTCCCCGAACCCATGTGGCCAAGCAAACTTTTTCTGTAACTCTAGTTCCAGGGATCTGATGCCCTCTTCTGGACTCTGTGGGCATGCACAATATGGTGGACTATAGGCAGTACACTAACTCATACTCTATCAAAACAATATAAAATTTTCAAATATTCTAGTGTTTGTTATTTTGTGTGATGAGTGTATGCCTGGCAGTGTTAATGCACCCATGTTGTGCAGTGCCATGGAGTCCAGAAGAGGGCGTCAATCCCTTGGAACTGGAGCAATAGATAGTTGTTAGCTGTCAGCTACCCATGCTGGGGGATCTAACCTGGGTCCTCTGCAAGAGCAGTCAGTGCTGACTGAGCCATCTCCCAGAAGTAGAATAATTTTTAAGAATTAAGAATAAACACAATGAACCACCAAAATTTAGTCAACTCATTAGATGCTAACTCCAATCAGTTTACAAACTTCAAATCCTCTGAAGCCAACAGACTAAACCTCACATAACTTTCTCCTCCTAAAGCAGAATTTAAAAAGGCCTGTACCTGGAAAGTACCTGTACTTTCATAAATGTTTCAAGGGAGGAGTTACTGGTTTCCTGATTTCAGAAATGCATCAAGAGGCCTTAGCCTAGCACAGCCCCGAGCTGGGGTTCTGAAGGGATACCAAATAGGAGATTGCACAGATTGCTGGAAGAAGTCAAGAACACGCTCCTCTATCACAAAACCATGTAGTTAGAGTGTCTGGCTCTGGCCGGACATCACCATCACCAGCACTCAGCGTCTTGAGCCTTGACACCTCCCTCCCTGCACACACAGGGTGTCTGACCCAGCGGCTTCAAGCAGACTTCAAGGTCCCCTCAGGGTCTGGGCTTTGGATGCCCCCTTCGTGCTCCTCCAGTCTGGGCCGTTTCATCTGTGGAGGCTCACTCTGCGGGTCCCGAAGCTCACCCTGCGGGTCTCCAGGCATCTCTGAAACATTGACAAATATAAGGTCAGAAGGTAATGAAGACTCCTGTCAGGGCGTGACACAGAACAGAGGGAAGGCGCTCTAC
The DNA here is from genome assembly GCA_009823505.1 of Rhizomys pruinosus. Taxonomy (NCBI): domain Eukaryota; kingdom Metazoa; phylum Chordata; class Mammalia; order Rodentia; family Spalacidae; genus Rhizomys; species Rhizomys pruinosus. The sequence goes on along the minus strand of VZQC01005505.1, from coordinate 410,014 downwards.
TGCCACAGCAAAGGATCTACAACTGGGGGTGACTGCCCGTCAAGAGACAGCAGTGTCTGCTGACACCTGGAGGTAGGACAGGGTAAGAGGTGGTGTGGGGGATGCTGGTAAACACCCTACAGTACTAAATATCTGCCCTAAAACATCAACAGCCATCAAGCTCATGACTTTCCTCTGGAACCTACACCCTGCTGAGATAAACAGGCCACCAGTAAGTCCAAAAGACTGCTCTAACGAGATGAATCCCACCCTCCAGGCACTTCCGTCAGGAGCTGGTGACTGCTCTGAGATGAGTCCCCGCCCTCCTTCAGTCAGGAGCTGGTGACTGCTCTAATGAGATGAGTCCCCGCCCTCTGAGGCACTTCCATCAGGAGCTGGGGACTGCTCTGAGATGAGTCCCTGCCCTCTGAGGCACTTCCATCAGGAGCTGGGGACTGCTCTGAGATGAGTCCCCGCCCTCTGAGGCGCTTCTGTCAGGACCTGGCATTCCTTTGCAGGACAGGAGAGAAGTGTCTGTCAAAGCAGTAACAGCTCCACTTACCTGACTGAATTTCTTCTGTGGAAGAGGCGACATTATGCTGGCGGGTACAGAATTTGGTGTAGCATCTGTCTTTAAGGGTGTTAAGTTTACTCTCCTTGATTAAAAAAAGCAAAGGGACCACTTATCAGTGTCACAGTCTCAAAACCACCAAAGAAAATGAAGATTTTCCCAGCTAATTGTGCTAAGCAGAGCATTAAATGTAACGACATGCTCACATGTTGTGAGGACCAGTCTCGTGTGAAGCTTTGCCATCACATCTCTAACAGTCAACCAATGCGGTAACCAGACACTGAAGTTTAAAAAAAAAAATTGTGCTCTGTGCATGGGCGTGGTGGTGCATGCCTGTAATCCACAACTTAGGAGGCAGAGGCAGGCAGATCTCTATGAGTTTCAAAGACAAGCTTAGGTCTACATCAGTGAGGTATCAGGACAGTCTGAGTGCAATAGGGAGACCTTGTCTCAAAAAAAAAATTGAGTATCTAACCAATTAACAGTCTAGTGAACACCAAGCTGTAAGCTGTTTGTATATGGATAGCAGAATCTGGTCAACACTTACTTAAGGCTGTATACATGTGTATATGTCTCAACCATCAGGTTTTTTTGTTTGTTGTTTCAAACAACTACAAGGACTTGGTAAATAGCTTAGAAGAAACAAGAGAATAACATTAATACCAAAAATATCTCCCAAGTGTGAGGAAGCATGTGCCATGTCTGCCTGGCTTGATCTCATAGATGTTCAAAATTATTATGGTGGTCCTCAGAGGCTGGAGTAAAGACAGGGATTGGAAGAGGTTGGGCCAGTGGTATGGGGCTCCCACTGGATAGGAGGGGACAGGTTCTGGTACTCCAATGCACGGCAGAGGGGCACAGGTCAGCTAGTACACAATGAATGTACATAACACAGTATCAAGTCCCCCATGCAAATACACAGTTATCATCTGGCAATCAGTCAGAAGCTAGGGATGTAGCTCAGTGGTAGAGTACTTGCATAAATGCCCTGGAATCAATCTTCAGCTCTGCATAAAACCAAGTAACCCGATGGAAAAAATATTCCAAGCAAATGGTACCAAAAAGAAAGCAGGCTGTTGCTATTTTAATATTCGGACAAAATAGACTTCAAAGTAAAAAATCAGAAGAGACAAAGAAGGCATACATATTTTCATCAAAGGAACAATCCACCAAGAAGATTTCACATTATGAATATATATGCCCCAAATTCTGGTGCACCAAACTTTATAAATGACAATTCTCCAGGACACACAGTCACAGATAAACCCCAGCACACTCTAGTGGGAGATTTCAATACCCACTGAGTCCTTTGGTAGGCAACAGGACAAAAAATAAAACAGAGAGACCATCTGAACTGAACGATTGCTACACCAAATGGACCTCATAGACCTCTACCAACCATTCCATCCTAATACCAGAGAATACACTTTCTACTCTCAGCACCCCACGGAACATTCCCAAAATCGACCACATCCTGGGCACACAGAAGAAACCTTCAATACAAAAAGATTGAAATCAATTTCATGCACCTGTCAGACCACAGTGCATGAAGCTCAACATCAACACCAGGACAAGCCCTCCTGCCTATAAAACACACATGGAGACTAACACAACACACTCTTTGAATAATGAATGGGTCAAGGAAGAGATAAGAAGAAATAAAAACATTCTGGAACTGATGAAAATGACAATACAACACAACAAAACCTATGGGATACCTTAAAAGCAGTCCTAAGAGGGAGTTTATAGCCCTAGGTGCCTACATTAAGAAAAACAGAAAGAGCACAAGTGAATGATCAACACTACAGCTAAAAAGCACTTAGAGACAAACAGATGAACCTAAAGCAACAGACAGGAAGAATATACAAAATACAGAGCAGAAATCAATGAATAGAAACAAAGAAAACCAATACAAAAATCAAAAAAAAATAACAAAAAAAAAAAAAAAAAAAAACAAGATAGACAGACCTCTAGCCCAGTTAACAAAAAGAAAGAAGGAACAACTCCAAATCAATACGAATCATGATGAAAAAGGGAAATATCACAACGGACAAGGAAAAGATCAAGAAAATTATATGGGAATATTACAAGAACCTATATATTCTACCAAGTTTGAAAAACCTAGAAGAAATGGATGAATATCTGAAATCCTGGGAATCACCAAAGCTTGGCCAAGAAGAGACCAGCAGCTTTAAACAGACCCATAACATATGAAGAAATAGAGGATGTAGTAAGAAGCCTCCCAACTAAAAAAAGCCCAGGCCAGACAGTTTCACACGCAGAATCTATAAAACATTTCAAAAAGACCTACAACCATTATTTCGAACTGTTAGAAGTATACAAGCAGAGGGAATTCTCCCAATTCCTTCTAAGAAGCCAACATCACTCTAATTACCAACAAAAACCAGGCCAAAGATTCCAACTAAAAAGGAGAATTATAGACCCATCTCCCTCATGACACAGATGCCAAATTCTAAACAGAATATTGGCAAATCGCATACAGACCCCAAATCAAGAAGATCATCCATCATGACCAAGTTGGATTCATGCCAGAGATGCAGGGATGGTTCAACATACGAAAATCAATAAACATCATTAAACACATAAACGGAATCAAAGACAAAAACCACACCATCATCTCAATTTGATGCTGAAAAAGCCTTTGACAAAATCCCAGCATCCCTTCATGCTTAAAGTCCTAGAAGGAAATTGGATTGGAGGGATCATTCCTCAATGTAATCAAAGCCATATACAGGAAACCCCACAGCCAATATCATCCTAAATGGGGAAATGACGGAAAACATTCCCTTTAAAGGTAGGAACTCGGCAAGGTTGCCCCCCATCACCACTCCTCTCAAATAGTGCTTGAAACACTTGCTAGAGCAATAAGCAAGAAAAGGATATAAAGGAGTACTAATTGGAAAAGAGGAAGTCAAACTATCCTATTTGCTGATGATATGATTGTTTACTTAAGGGATGCAAAAACTCCACCAGAAAACTCCTAGACAACGATTAACAGCTTCAGCAAAGTGGCGAGGATACAAAATTAACCTTAAAAAATCAATGGCCTTTCTTTACACCAAGGACAAGAAGAATGGAGAAAGAATTCAAAGAGACCTTCCCATCCACAATAGCCTCAAAAACAATAGATACCTAGGAACAAACCTAACCAAAGACACCAAAGACCTCTACAACAAAAATTTTAAACCCTTAAAGAAAGAAATTGAAGAATGACCTCAGAAGATGGAAAAACCTCCCATGCTCATGATTGGGAAAATTAACTTGTAAAAAATGTCCCATTTTACCCAAAACTCTTGTATCGATTTAATGCAATCCCCATCAAAATCCCCAAGAGTTTCTTCTTCACAGGCTTGGAAACAAAAGTTCTTAAATTCATTTGGAAAAAAAAAAAGACCCCGATAGCCAAAACAACCCTGAGTGAAAAGAGCTACACAGGGAGGATCTCTATCCAGATTTTAAACTATACTACAGGGCTATGAGTCATAAAAACAGCCTGGTACTGGCCAAAAACAGCCTGTTGACCAATGGAACAAAACCGAAGATCACAAGTCTTGAGCACATACAATTTCAGCCATCTCATATTTGACAAGGGGGCCAAGAAACCACAATGGAGAAAAGAACAGCATCTCAGCAATGGTGTTGCAAAACTGGGATCACCACTTGTAGAAGAATGAATTAAACCCCTACCCTCTACCTCTCACCCTGTACAAAAGTCAACTGTACAACACTCCACATGGATTAAAGACCTCAACGTGAAACCCCAAACTCTGAAGATGATAGAAGAAAAAAGTTGGCAGCAGACTACAAGACATAGGCGTAGGAAAAGACTTCCTAAATCAGACAGCAAGCTGCACAAGAATTAAGGTCGACAATTGACAAATGGGACCATCACAAACTCAAAAGCGTCTGTACATACAAAAGAAAACAATCAAGAGGACGGAGAGAAATCCCACAGGAGTGGGAGGAAACCTTCACCGCAGATACATCCGAACAAAGCATTGATTTCCAGAAATATATAAACTACATCAAAAAACAAAGAAAGAAGAAAAACAAATGACCCGCTCAAATAGATGGAAGCAAAGAACTGAACAGAGACTTCACAAGTGAGGACTTAGAGATGTCTGCGAAACACCTCAAGAAGTGCTCACATCACAATCATTAAGGAAATGCAAATGAAACCACCTTAAGATATCATCTTACTCCAATAAGACTGGCTAGGATCAAGAAACAAATGATACCAAGTACTGGAGAGGTTGTGGGGAAAGGGAACACTCATCCACTGCTTGGTGGGAATGTAAACTCGTACAGCCACTATGGAAAGCAGTGTGGAGAACCCTTGGAAGACTTGAATGAACTTGCCAACAACGACCCAGCCTTATACCTCCTCCTAGGCATGTACCCTCAAGACTTACGCCACCACAGAGATACATGCACGGCCATGTTTATTGCAGCTCTCTTCACAATAGCAAGGAGCTGGAACCAACCAAATGGCCCCTCAACTGATCGAGTGGAGAGAGAAAAAGATGGTACTCTACACAATGGAGTTCTATGCAGCAGTAAAAGAAAGACGACATCAGAGCTTTGCAGGAAAATGGCTGGAGCTAGGAGGACATCATGCTGAGTGAAGTAACACAGTCCCAGAAAAAACAAATGACGAATGGTTCCCTCATCTGTGGATGCTAGTGCCAATTACCCCAATTGTAAGTATTTCTTGTATAGGCCCCCTGAAAGCTTTTGTCCAAAGCAGTTGGGCATAACGCATTTTGGAAACAACAACAACAACAGAAAAGACTGCATCAAAGAACTGACTGAAACAGTGAACTTCTGCTCAAAACAGTCAACTTCCCCATGGAAAATATTGAGAATGACTAAGAGATGGAAAGCATGTCTGGCCGAATGCATGAGCTCTGGCGGGGTGGGGGAATGGGCGGGAACACGGGTCTAGATTTGTTAAAAATAAATAAATAAATAAATTTATGTGAAAAATAAAATAAAATAAAAAATGAAAACCTTCACAGTCAAAAAAAAAACAAAAAACCAAGTAACCCTAGCACTCAGGAGGTAAAGAGAGAAGGATGATATCAAATTCAAGGCTAACCTGGGCCAAGTGAGACCCCATTTTAAATAAATATAAGATAAAGTTTAAAAAAAGAAGGCCCTTGCAGTCATTTGGGTACGTATTCTCCAAAGGCCCCCATGATAGTCCTCGGGCTATGGTGCTGCTGGGAGCTGAAGGATCCTTCAGAAGTGGAGTACAGGGGATGAACACAGTGAGGGTGTGCCCTTGAAGGGACAGGGACACTGGTTCCTTCCCTCCTAACCTCCTGGGCTCCAGGAGCGAGCAGCCTCCTGTGCCGTACCCTCCCACCATCCTCCACCAGCACAGGCCCAAAGCAACCAGGCTGAGCCAGCATGGGCTGAAGCCTCTGAAATGAGCCCAAAGTCTTCTTCTTAACTTGACCATTTCAGGCATTTGGTCAGTAGCAGAAAGCTCACTTTAATTCCCTACACACCAGAAAGTGCCTGGTACCATCCTGAGCAAAAGAACTCAGGTAAAAAAGGACACTTCCTGCCCTTAAAGGGATTATAATCTAAGAGGAAGCGAAGACACACAATGAACACCTGCTACAGAATATGGCAGGTGGTGGCAGCAAAAGGGGAAGCCAAGCTCAGAGACCGGAAGCAGAGAAGACGACGTACTCAGACGGGGCTCTCCAAAGAGAAGACGCGCTCAGACGGGGCTCTCCAAAGAGAAGACGCACTCAGATGGGGCTCTCCAAAGAGAAGACGCGCTCAGACGGGGCTCTCCAAAGAGAAGACGCACTCAGATGGGGCTCTCCAAAGAGAAGACGCACTCAGATGGGCTCTCCAAAGAGAAGACGCACTCAGACGGGGCTCTCTGAAGTGTCTCCAGGAGGAGGTCTCCCCAGGAAGGTCAGGCAGAGAGGTCATAGGGCAAAAAATGCTCTGAGAACACTACCTGCCGGCCCGGCTGGAGACCAAGGCATATGAAACTTAGGAGAGAGAACCCAGAACTAGATGATATTACACAGAACACACCACAGTCTGCCTCATGAGGAAGAAGCTAGGGTTTATCCCACAGGTAGGAAACAGAGGCAGCTGAGGTCAAGAAGGAGATGATGATGCTACCTCCGGTACCTGCTGCAGACTTCTCACCTGCAGCAGGCTAGGATTCCTTTCACAACGACCATTTCTTGTTCTGTCAGATATTCTTACCTGGGGGTTATCTTGCTCCAGGCCTGTAACGTGTTCAGAGTGACCCTCCGGGGTGGGGGCGCTTTGGTGTTTTGACTAGTGGGCTGTAGGGTCTTCTCCTCCGAAGGTCCCGGCAAGCTTTTGACAGCAGGAGTACTGGAGGAAGCATCCTTGCTGGCAGCCGGGGCTGGGGAAAGTGTGGTTGGTGAGGGGGTGGTGCAGGGACTGCTGGGGTCTTGACTTCTGCTGGTGGGAGTGCCCTCTACTGCTCTGGGCCCTGGTGAAGGCCCCTGCTGTAGCTGACTCTTGCTTTTCTTTGCTGTATTAGGAGTTCTTATGCTCAAATCTGGCTTCTCTGTCAAAGGTACGCCAAGTTCATCTTTCTCAAATGTCACAAACGAGCAATAACCATCCGTGGAGGAAATGGCCAGGAAGGCACCATCGCTGGACCTGTGTTCCCAAAGCAAGAAAAAAAAGTCAGCACCTTTACTGGTCTTCAGACTGGACAAACCTTACACTCCACTAGGCTAGAAATGAAGCTGAAGCCAAACATACGTGGTGTCTGAAGGCAAAATCTAAGAGACAGCACAGCTAGAGAGTCTGAACCAGCTCCGAGGATGCAGTCTCCCTTCCCAAGCCCATCAGTCTTGAAATCCCTGAATCTATGTGCCCTGCTACCAACTTCACTTGAAAAAGTTCCCAAAAATAAAATGAAATTTAAGGCCAAAGCCATAGCTCAGTAGGTAAAGGCACTTGTGCAGGCCTCATCATCTAAGCTCAATCCCTTGAAACCATGTAAAGATGGAAGGAGAAGATGGATGTGGTGGCGCTCGCCTTTAATCCTAGCACTTGGGAGGCAGAGGCAGGCAGATCTCTGTGAGTTCAAGGCCAGCCTGGTCTACAGAGTGAGTTCCAGGACAGCTGGGGCTACAGGGAGACCCTGTCTTGGAAAAAAAAAAAAGATGGAGAGAACTGACTCCATAAAGCTGAACTCCAGCTTCCACTGTGAGCCACGGCTCGTGCTTCCCCCTCCTCACGCAATATTTAAAAAGAAATTTAAAGGAAGAAAAACAAGGAGCCTCTGACTGTAGTTCAGTTGGGAGAGTGCTTGCCTAGCACACACTGGGCCTGTCATCTCAGAACTTGGAAGGTAGAGGCAGGAGGAACAAGAGTTCCAGGTCTTGCCGGGCCTGGTGGCGCATGCCTTTAATCCCCATCCCAGAGATCTACCCAGCAAGAAGACACTGCCGGAAGCTCACCAGGAGATGTCACTCAGGGTATGGTAGTGGATGTTGGACACGTAGCCAAAAGGGAAGGACTGCTGTGTGTCATACAGTAGCACAGAGTCCTCGGAGGCCACAGCGAATACCATGCGGTAGGGCAGGCTCACCAGCTCCACTGCAGGCTCCTGTGAGGCCTTCTCTGTAGGAGATGAGCAGAGTTGAAACAAAACACTTCCTGAAAGAGAACCAGTCTCCCAAATCTCTCTCCCGGGGAGGATAGAAATAGTATCAGTTCACCAAAAGCAAATTTATTGTATACTGTGTAGAAGAATTCAGTTTCTGGGCCAGCAAGTTGGCTCAGTGGACAAACATGCTTGCTGCCAAGTCTGCCGACCAGCTTGAGCCCCAGAACCCACATGGTAGGAGAGAACCAACTGCTTCAAGTTATCCTCTGACCTCTGTATATACAAGCATTGTGGTCTGCGTGTGCGCACGCGCACGCGCACACACACACACACACACACACACTTATACACACGTGCACAAAATAAATAAATGTAATAAAAATCAAAAGCTCAGTTCTTGCTGGGCATTGTGGCACATACCTTTAATCCTAGCACTCTAGAGACAGACAAGCAGATCTTTGTGAGATCAAGGCCAGCCTGGTCTACATAGCAAGTTCCAGGCCAGCTGGGGCTATAGGGAGACCCTGTCTCAAAACAACAACAAAACAAACAAACAAACAAATGAAAAATACTATTTGTTTAGGAACACTTGAGAAAGTATTTTTTTTTATTTAATTTATTTTTTACGTGTATGAATGTACTGTCTGCATGTAGGTTTGTGCACCCATGTGGTGCAAGGCCGAGGAGGTCAGAAGAGGGTGTTGGATTCCCCTGGAACTGGAGTTAAAGATGGTTCTCAGCTGCAATGTGGGTGCTGGGGATCGAACCCAGGTCCTCTGAAAGAGCAGTCGTCGCTCTTGACCGCTTAAAAAATGAAACAGTTCTTACCACAGAGCTTTCCTTCAAACTGGCTTCTTTCTTGTGTTTATGGACCTCTGTGTGGAGATACTTAGTTCATGATACTCAGGATTCACTGCTTCCTACCCTTTTATTCATATTCATATATAAATGGTTTTGATTTTTTTTCAGTGTTTTTGAGACAGGGTCTCCCTGAAGTCCCAGCTATCCTGAAACTCACTCTGTAGACCAGGCTGGCTTTGAACTCACAAAGATACGCCTGCCTCTGCCTCCCGAGTGCTGGGATTAAAGGTGTGCACCACCACAACTGGCCCGTGTGTGTGTGTGTGTGTGTGTGTGTGTGTGTGTGTGTGTATTTTTTTTAAGGGTGTCATGTTTTAGCTCAGACTGGCCTGGAACTCACTATGCAGCCCAGGCTAATTTCAACCCTCCTGGGTCAGCCTCCCAAGTGCTTGGGATAAGATAATCTCAGTGAGCCACCATGCCTGACTCAAGTGCTGTCGTAATGCTCTGTCAGGTTAACTGTATTCATTCATATTAAAGGATTAAAAGGTTAAAAATTGTGTGTTTCCAGCCTGGAGAAAACGGGCAGAAGGTATGAAGAGCAGCTCCTCAGGACAGTGGCCCACAGACTGAAGGAACGTGATCCCAAGAGGCAAAGCGAGCCAGCAGGCAGAGGCCTCTGGCCTCCTAGCAGGTTCAGAGCTTGGGAAGAACAAGGCAGCCAGAGTCCACAAGGTAAGACACTTGCACTGAGTACCAGACCACAGCGAGTTGTCGGCTGGGCACTGACCAGCGCAGGCCAGTGAAGGTAGACAGCAGCTGAGGCTGAGCACCACTTACTGGAGAAGGAACGGAAGGCCAGACGCATGTGTTTCTACAGGGCCAGGGGGAACCTCAGCCACAGAGCACCAGCTAGTGTGCTCAGGGCTGGAGTGTGCAAATAGCTAAAGAGCCATGAGCTCTTTAGGAAGAGCCGCAGAACTATAAATCCCTGAAAGTGACCAGCTACCCCTCAACTGGCCACCAGGCCTTGCTCAAGCTTCATCAATCAGTCACTCTCCAGGCAAATGGGGGTTCCGGAGCCAATCTATCCTGTCTCCATGGCACCGGTGAGATATAGAGAATGCTGCCCCACAAATAAACATTCATCCCTTCAAGGTCAACAGGCCTTGGCACCAGACAAACTCCATCTGTACCCATAGATAAAAACCTTGCCCCCACCCCCACCAGGTTGCAGAGAATTCCTTTTTGTGAGAGGAGTTTCTGTCGGCATTTCTCGTGTGCTTACATCCTTCTGTTGCAGGTCTGGATCCAGCTTCGGTTTCTTATTTTCTTAACTTTACTCTCCTCTCTTTTTCTTCACCAAAAATCTAACACTCAGAAGCCTTCTCCTCAGGGAGAAGTGCTACCAGATCCTACCAATGAACCTTAAAAGCAGCAGCCAAAGCAATCAAAATGTTTCTAAGCAACTCAATTGTATTACAGAACAAACTTCAAGGGTATTTATAAGAATTAAAATATCTAGCACTTGAGGCTGGAGAGATGGCTCAGTGGTAAAGAGCCCTGGCTGCTCTTGCAGAGGACCCAGATTCAGTTCTACATGGCAGCTCACAACTCCCTGTAACTCCAGTTCCAGGGGATCTAATGCCCTCTTCTGGCCTCCATGGCCATGGTATTCATGAGATGTACATACATACATGCAGCCAAATGCTCATACACATAAAATAAATAAGTCTTTAAAAAAAAAGACAAGCAGCCCAACTGGCTGCCATGTTTTGGGAGGTGGGAGTATGTGAGGGGGATACAAGTCCCAGAGGTGTGTGGCTCAGTGCATCAGGTACCTAAAATCAAAGGTGAACACAGTCTGCAGAGCCCACGGGTGTTTGATTATTCAGCAGTGTGACAAGCCTGGCACATCCTTGGCTGTGGGTAACAGCAATATACAAGATGAGGTCCCCACTCTGTGAATGAGACAGAAGGGAGAAAGAGACAGCAAGATGGTGGACCCAGAAGCAAAGGGAGGGCAGCGGGGTCAAGAACTGGTAAAAGCTCTGTGAGACTGGGGGGCCTGACAAGAAGGCTGAACTTGGCAGTCCTGTTTGGACCGCCTGGGGGATGCGCTGTCATTGGTGCCTGGGGAAAGGTGTCCCCGGGAAACTTGGCAGTCCTGTTTGGACTGCCTGGGTGATACGCTGTCATTGGTGCCTGGGGAAAGGTGTCCCCAGGGAACTTGTGCACAGAGGTAAAAGGAGTCACCAACAGAGTTCAGAGCCGAGCACTTGAGATGGAGGCAGCNTGAGTCCCTCCCCCAAGCCTCAACCACACCTAGATGTCAGCAGAACTCGATCTGATAACACGTCTAAGGCCTACAGGACCACGGAAGAGCCGCCCCCAAAAGGCCTCCTGCACACCTGGTCACCGGAACTGTCTGTAATACTTCTAAGGCCACCCAGGACCACGGAGAGCCCCTCCCCCAGCCTCCTGAATTCCCACAGCACTTACAGAGCAAGTTCCAGGCCAGCTGGGGCTACATGGAGACCCTGTCTCAAAAATACCAAAAAATAAAAAAATTAAAAAAAAAAAATAAATAAATAAAATACTAAAATAAGAAAATTTTGTAGAAAAATGAAACAACACTTGTACAAAGATATTTTCCAAAGTTTCTATAAATAAGGTGTATTCCAAACAATGAGGAAAAACAGACACATACACACTGTGGAGCCATTACAGCTAAGTACAATATACTGCATGTTCCAAAAAGGCTAAAAAAGTTTTATGAAGAATTTTCACATTCTCACAGCAAAGAAGATAAGTATTGAGAGAGACATTCCTTGATGTGAACGTGACATAGTACACACATACGTTGAAGCATTGATGGTACCCAGAAATAAGTATTTTTACATGCCAATAAGATAAAATTTAAAAATCTGAAGTAAACCCACACACTTCCCAGAGACAGACTACAGATCCCTGCCCACGGTGTTCTCGTGGCTGGTACCTTGTTCTGGTACAGCAGGCCGCAATTCAAAGTAGACAGGACAGCAGCGGACAGCAAGAGTGGCTTTTCCAGGACTTGGGAGGTGAGCGATCGGCCTATGAGATTGACCAGACATTAGACACCAATACCACTGCTCAGCGAAAGTGGAAAGGGCAAGGCTGCACACACCCCAACCACATACCTTTTCAGATTTTTCCTGGAGAACACGTAAGTTGTGTTCATCACGTTCTCACCAGATTCCTCACATCCAGCTGGGGAAGGGAGGGAGGGAGGAAAGAGACAGAGATCCATTAAACGGCTTCCCAGCACAAGCTCTCACCTTCAGTGCTGCTTTGGACATGTTTTTTCCCTCATGTGCTAGCCTTCGGACAATGTTACTGTGACAAGGACAGAAAAAGTATTCATCACTGTCTAGAAACCCAGAGCAGGAAGAAAATACTTCCTGCTGACAGAACCCCACACCCCAACTCTGTTCCCAGCGTTCAGACTTTCGCTGTTAGCCACGGGCTGACAGGCCCACTTTTTCCCATCTCCCCTGCCAGGCCTGGGGAGCTGCAACCTACAAGGTCCTGCAGAACCTGGCTGTGCTCTGGGAATGGTCAGACCATCAGCTCTTCCTTGCACACCCCAGGAAGTAAGGAAAGCAGGCCTGCTGTTCCCAGATACTCCCCACTTTATGTTCACGAATGCTTACATTAACACGTATAGACACACAGCATTTTACACATGATCACTCTGAATCTTTTTTGAGAGTAGATGCTATTAATTACCTTTTTGGCTCTTTTCTGCATGGCTACCCCCTTCCCATCTCTCCCCATCACCTCACTGTAACAGACCCACAGCATGAGATATGTTTCTGTTTCCCCAGGCTCACAAGACATCTCATCACAGCTCATCACACATTTCCACACGGTGGCTTTTCAATCCATCTGTTTTAAGAAACAGAGACTAAGCTTTTCCTTGTTTGTTTGTTTCCATCAATAAGTGGTGAAAGTTAGCTTATGTGATACACCTGCCTCTGCCTCCCGAATGCTGAGATAAATGATGTGCAGTGCACTACCATGCTTGGCTTAAATACTAACAACATTTTTTTGGTCTTTTGGAGACAGGATTTTCCTGTAGCCCCAGCTGTCCTGGAACTCACTCTGTAGACCAGGCTGGCCTTGAACTCACAGCGCTTGCTTCTGCCTCCCAAGTGCTGGGATTAAAGGCGTGCGCCACCACGCCCAGCTCCCCTAACACTTTTTTTAAGTAAAATTTTATTTCACAGAAAATATCTGCCACTCTAGACTCTCAATTCCCAAACTTTTGTGAACGTGAGAATCATTACGGCATCAAGGGGCATGACAGCAGTCCAGACCCATAAAGCCACCATCTCTGTCTTTCTGAAGCACCCGCTAGAGGTTCCGATGTGTAGACAAGGTGGGCACTGCTGCTCTGGTCAGACCTGCCTAAGCTGATCAGCGCCACAAAACAGGAGCACAGGTGTCCACATAGCCATCACCCAGAAATCAAATGCTGCTGGACACACCTGGTGTGAGGAGCAAAGATCCGTCTGGAGTAAAACTGAGTCTGCGGAAGAAGGACTTCATACTGTCGTCATGAAACATCCGGAAACTTCTTGCCTGGGACACACAGAGCTTAGAGGTCATTCCAACGCATCACATCTACAGCAAAGGCTCCCCAATGATTACTGCCTCAGTAACTGAAACTGAAACACATCATGAACGAAATAATCACACAAGCATGCAAAACCAATTACCCATGAGAATGGATCACCTATCTTTGTTAAGTAAAGTTGCATGTGCACATGCCTCTATAAATGTGCCTTTGGTTGGTGGCATAATTATTTTTTTATTTTTATTCATTTCATTTGGGGAGGGGGCAAGATCTCCCCATAGCTGGCTCTGAATTCACTGTGTAGACCAGGCTGGCCTCCATCTCACAGAGGTCTGCCAGCCTCTGCCTCAGGTGCCATCACGCCTTTGTTTTTCTTTGTTTTAAAACAAAGCAACAGCCAGGCCTGGTAGTACGCATCCCTAGTCCCAGCACTCAGGAGGCAGAGGCAAGTGGTTCTCTGTTTAGTTCAAGGCCAGCCTGGTCTACATAGTGAGTTCCAAGCCACCTGGGGCTAAGGACAGTGCCTGTCTCAAAAAGACCCAAACAAAACATGGGGCTGGAGAGATGGCTCAGCAGTTAAGAGCACTGGCTGCTCTTACAGAGGACCTGGTCTGGATTCCCAGAACCCACATGGAAGCTAACAACTGTGACTCACTTCCAGGGGAAACCAATGCCGCCTTCTGACATGCTTGGGGACTGCATGACACAGGTACACTTACATGAATACAGGAACTCCACTCATACACATAAAAAAAAAAATAACAATTTTTTTTTTTTTTTGGTCTTTTTAAGACAGGGTCTCCCTGTAGCCCCAGCTGTCCTGGAACTCACTCTATAGACCAGGCTGCCTTGATCTCACAAAGATACCGCTGCTTCTGCTCTGAGTGCTAGGATTAAGGTGTGCACCCACCACTAAAAATCTAATCATCTTTTGGTCTTTTTGAGACAGGGTCTCCCTGTAGCCACAGCTGGCCTGGAACTCACAGAGATCCACCTGCCTCTGTCTCTCCAGTGCTGAGATTAAAGGCATGCACCACCCCACCCAGCATAAAATAAATATTAAAAAAAAAAGACTTCACAATAGCAAGGAGCTGGAACCAACCTAAATGCCCCTCAACTGACGAGTGGATAGAGAAAATGTGGTACACCTACACAATGGGTTCTATGCAGCAGTAAAGAAAGACAACATCATGAGCTTTGCAGGAAATGGCTGGAGCTAGAGACATCATGCTGATGAAGTAACACCAGTCCCAGAAAAACAAACGGAAATTGGCTTACATATCTGTGGATGCTAGTGCCAATTACCCAGTTGTAAGTTTTCTTGTGTAGGGCCCCTGAGCTTTGTACAAAGCAGTTTGGCGTACTGACATTGGAGGAAACAACAACAACAACAGAAAAGACTGCATCAAAGAACTGACTGAAACAGTGAACTTCTGCTCAAAACAGTCAACTTCCCCATGGAAAATATTGAGAAAGACTAAGAGATGAAGGGCATGTTTGGCAGAATGCATGAGCTCTGGCGGGGTGGGGGAATGGGCGGGAACACGGGTCTTGATTTGTTAAAAATAAATAAATAAATAAATTTATGTGGGGAAAAAAAATAAAAAAAAAGAAAAAAAAGAAAAGAAAAACATGCTAGGGCTCACCAGCTGGCTCAGCAGGTAAGAGGCCTGATGACCTAAGTTCCATCCCCAGGACCAATATGGTAGAAGGAAAGAAGTGACTCCCACAAGTTGCCCTCTGACCTTCACAAGAGCACTGTGGCATGTTGCCCCCCGCCCCCACACGCAAAGTAAATAAATACAAAAACAATAAAAAATATACCTCTCCTTCGGCCCCTATTCCAGATAGCATCTTTGAAACGTTGAAAGCCACGCGCTTCTTCTGCGTGCTGTATACCCGCAGCACCCTGGGTAAAGAGCAGCGGTTTGAGTTTCCTGCTCCGGCACATGAACTGTGTCTCACACTGGAATGAACGACCTATTGGCGGCCAATGGACGCCTACACAATTCCAGCTATAGAAACAACCGTGCAAACTGCACTGAGGAATTACAACAAAAGCAGTTTAATTGCCTAAGTATACTGCAGTCAGGGAGTGCATGGCAAATTCATTTTTATTTCATTTTTGTCTACTGGTTTTTCACTGAATGGCTCAACCTCTCATGTAAGGAAGGTCCAGACTTCATTTTAAGGTGTTGGACATCTGGCCCAATGGCAATTTGTACAGCTATAGTACAACCACAGGGAAGACTGTTTTGTGTTCAACAGTCTGGTTCTTGGGGCTTTACAGGAGTAAGGAAAGCTACATGCGATAGCTGACACCTGCCTTCCCGCACTTGGAAGGTCAAGGCAGGAGGAGCACCTGAGTTCGAGGCCAGGCTTGGCTATAGAGCAAGACTGTCATGCACTCTCCCCTCAAAATAAATAAATAAATGAAGAGCAAAGAAGGAAAATACCAGCAAATCAAACTGGTTAAATCATATTATTCCCAGCCGGGTGTGGTGGAGCATGCCTTTAATCCCAGCGCTTAAGAGGGAAAGACAGATGGATCTCTGTGAGTTCAAGGCTGGCCTGGTCTAGAGAGCGAGTTCCAGAACAGCTGGGGCTACAGGGAGACCCCTATCTTAAAAAAAAAAACAAAAATAAATAAATAAGAACCTAAACTTTATGATATTTAAATTTTATTTTGGGCATGTGTGGGCTTGAGTGTGTGCATGTACACCACTGGCATGCGGTGCCTGCTGGGGCCAGAAGAGTGCTGAGGCTGGAGCTGCGGCAGTTGGAGTCCAGACCTTCCGCAGGAGTGGTACCTGCCCCTAACTGCAGTCATCTCTCCAGCCCCTCAGTTTCTAATTTCTTATTATGGTGTCAGAACAAGAACATGAAAACAAGAAGAAAAGAACTGAAGAAACAAGAAACAAGAAAAGGACTGCCATTGGAGCTGTGATAAAAGTATCTGCAGAACCCCACATTAGAGCATACCTGTCACAACTCAGGGTGGCAATATACTGACCCAAAGGGTCCCAGGTCACTCCCTGTACATAACTTTTATGTTCATTAAAAATGGAAATCTTTTGTCCTACAAAAAAGCACACAAAAGCATTATCAAAACCTCGCAGGAAACATGTTGTATAAACCATGACCTACATACACATTTTTCCTTTTGTTCCAGTACACCATGTGGTAGGCAGTCTTGCAGAGGTTCTATTCCAAACCCCGCATCAGGCTCTGGGGACCTAAAGACCACTCCATGCAGCCTCCTCATGCACTCACAGAGTAACAGACAGGCATCCACAGCTGGAACAAGGCTGCATGGTCAGAGGAGGAAGCATGTGAGCATGAGAGCAGTTCTCTGGGTTGTGTGCATGCATGCATGCATGAATGCTAGCGTGCGTGCGTGCGTGCGTGTGTGTGTGTGTGAGTGAAAATCATCCTATCACAGCTCAGCCTAGCCCGTGTGGCTGTGTCAAGTACCTGAGAACCACTAATTGGAAAAAGGAAGCCAGGACAAGATGAAGAGGAAGGGAGACATGGTAGTCGGAGACGGGGGCGGGGGGTGTGCACCTAGCTGAAGTGACCTGTTTCTGTTTCAAAGAAACTGAATCTGGACATGATGTGCACTCTTGTAATCCTAGCACTTGGGCAGAGGTCCTTGCTGCCAAACCTGACATCTGATCCATCCCAGGGATCACGCAGTAGGAGATTGGACTGTTGCAAGCTGTCCTCTGACTTCCATGCATGCCCCCTCATAAATTTTTTTTTTTTTTTGGTCTTTTTGAGCTTTTTGAGACAGGGTCTCCCTGTAGCTCTGGCTGTCCTGGAACTCACTCTGTAGACCAGGCTGGCCTTGAACTCACAGACATCCACCTGCCTCTGCCTCCCAAGTGCTAGGATTAAAGGCGTGCACCACCATGCCCGGCATAAATAAATTTTTAAGAACATGATGGAGCCTGCCGTCAAAGTCGAACGAAACCTGAATGGGAGAGTGGGAACTGAGAAAAAATGAACACACACACCTACACACGTGTCACATACACACACACACACACACACACACAAAAGGGATAGAGCTGGGAGAGGCGACCAGTTAATACTGGAGCCCCGAAGTTTATTTTCCAAGGCCTTTTATATAAGCAAAATAAAAAGGACTTTTCTGCAAATTTCCCATGGGGTAAAGGTACAGTTAAACTTTGTTTACATTTCAAGGACAGTTTCTAAGGTACAGATAAACTTTGTTTTGCATACCAAAGACAGCCTCAAGGATTACTGCCGCCTTCGAGGACATTCCCTCCACCTGCTTGTACAGTACTAACCCATGCATGCCAAGAACTTGCTAAAATATAGAGGTCAATCTGAATTCACCATGGCGTTACTCATGCCAGCTCCCCACAGAACATAAACTGAAATTTTGAAAATAGGACAAATTGGGGCAGGAGAGATGGCTCTGTGGTTAAGAACATTGGCTGCTCTTGCAGGAGACCTGGGTTCAAATCCCAGCACCCACATGGCAGCTAACAACTGTCTGTAACTCCACTTTCAGGGAATCTGACACCTTCTTCTGTCCTCCAAGGGCATTGCATGACATGTGTGCACTTATATACATACAGGCAATACACTCAGGCACTTAAAATAAAAATAATGGGCTGGGTGTGGTGGCACACACCTTTAATCCCAGCACTTGGGAGGCAGAAGCAGGTAGATCTTTGTGAGTTCAAGACCAGCCTGATCTACAGAGGGAGTTCTAGGACAGCTGGGACTACAGGGAAATCCTGACCTACAGAGGGAGTTCTAGGACAGCTGGGACTACAGGGGAACCCCACCCCTCAAAAAAAGTGAATAAATAAAAATAATTTAAAAAATAGAAAATATGACAAAAAGAGTCATTAGGTCATAAGACTGGAGAGTTGAGGAGAGCCTGAACTGGACAGTCATGACGGAGACACTCGGAAGATGAGCAGCAGAGAATTCATGGAGAAAAAAAGAGGAAATTCTGAAACCATAACCATTTATTTTGGCGAGGGGATAAATTTTCTATTTGATATATACAGATAAATATTATCAGCTGGCTTAGAACTTATTATGAAGACCAGGATGGCCTCAAACTCATAGGAAGCCTCCTGCCTCTGCCCCCTGAGTACAGGGTTTCAGGCGTGAACCACACTTAGCTGTATTCACTTAAATCCTGATTTTAAATTATTCTTGGATGAAGCCCTTGGCATGGGATTCTGTGACATAATTCCTAAACACAGAGTTTTTTTGTCCTTTTCCAGAGGCTGCTTATTCCTGGACTCTTTAACTCCCATCTTAATTAGACTGGTGGTCAGCAAAAAGGGCCCCACCAGTTCCACACGCTTGTCACAGAAGGGTGCAGGAACACCAAGACGGACGTGGACCTAAACTCATTTCCAAGTCCAGATTTGTCTGCAACAAATATCAGCTTGAATTCTACTCACTTAATGTCTTAGTGGTAGAAAATGAGGCTTCTAGATCCTCATAGGCAACCCAGACCATGATGTTTCTCCCAAAAGGAATGAAATTATTCAATAATTCAAGTTGCCGTTCAAAAGCTTTAATCTAGGGAGCTAGAGGGATGGCCCAGTGGTTAAAAGCACTGGCTACTCTTGCAGAGGACCCAGGTTTGATTCCCAGCACCACATGGTGGCTAAAAATTGTCCTTAACTCCAGGGGATCTGACGCCCTCTTCTGGCCTCCACCAGCACTGCACACACTCCAGGGGATCTGACGCCCTCTTCTGGCCTCCACCAGCACTGCACACACTCCAGGGGATCTGACGCCCTCTTCTGGCCTCCACCAGCACTGCACACACTCCAGGGGATCTGACGCCCTCTTCTGGCCTCCACCAGCACTGCACACACTCCAGGGGATCTGACGCCCTCTTCTGGCCTCCACCAGCACTGCACACACTCCAGGGGATCTGACGCCCTCTTCTGGCCTCCACCAGCACTGCACACACTCCAGGGGATCTGACGCCCTCTTCTGGCCTCCACCAGCACTGCACACTCCCCAGGGGATCTGATGCCCTCTTCTGGCCTCCACCAGCACTGCACACTCCCCAGGGGATCTGATGCCCTCTTCTGGCCTTCACTAGCACTACACACACTTGATGTAGTTACATGCTTGCAGACAAAATACTCACACATTAAAGAATAAATAAATAAATCTTTTCAAAAAGCAGGAGGAAGGGAATGGCAACGATTTAAAAACAAAAACAAAAACAAAACAGGAGCAGGCCCAAGACCCTCAGTTCGATCCAATAAAAAAAATAAGTCTATACTTGATTTTCCCAACTCTTCACTTCCTTTACCTCCACTCCCCAGACCCACCTGGATCTGGCGTTCAATGCAGCCCTTTCCCCAGGGACACACAGTGCACGGGCCTGTTTCGGCCTGATTCTAATGCTCCATCTTAGGGCAATTCTCTCTGCTTGAAACACTTTCCAGGAAACTGGCTGGGATTAAGACAGTTGGAGAAAAGGGCTCAAGAGGACCCACGTGGGTCTCAAGTAACTACTCAGGAGGGGAAGATGAGGTGGGGTCTTGCAAGTACGAAGGGGAAGACGAGGTTGGGTCCTGCAACTACGAAGGGGAAGACGAGGTTGGGTCCTGCAAGTACGAGGGGGAAGACGAGGTTGGGTCCTGCAAGTTCGAGGGGGAAGACGAGGTTGGGTCCTGCAAGTACGAGGGGAAAGGCGAGGTTGGGTCCTGCAAGTACAAGGGGGAAGGCGAGGTTGGGTCCTGCAAGTACGAGGGGGAAGGCGAGGTTGGGTCCTGCAAGCACGAGGGGGTTTGAGAAGCAGCTGTGAGGCCAGGGCCGGGAAACTGAAAGGCAGACTGCAACTCAGATCCCAGGCTGCGGCTTCTCTCCAAGAGCAAGATGGAAGAAGAGTGGTCAGAGGAACAGACTGACACCCTCCCACACACCATTGGAATATCTCACAATGGGAAGTAAGCTGGGTTGAAAATACCAGGCAGGAGGGCATCAGCAGACCAGGATCCCAGAGCTCTGGAGTAAAGGCTTTCAGAAAACAGGAGGAGGTAAGGCTGGGTCAGAGTGGCCACTGAGAGGACCGAGATGTGGCCTCGATGTCAGCCTGCACCCAAATAGCTCCTCCACTGCAGAGAAGATCAGAGTTACAGTCAATCCACCCACAAATCCTGCAGGTTTTTCTGGTTTTATCCCAAGCTGTTGTGTGAACTGTTTTGGGAGTGCTGTGAACAAACATCTACTCACCTCAGACAAGGGACCAACAAAAACAACTGACTCAGCAAGTTTAACAGGGTACTCACAAGAGCACAGGGAACTTACAAGTAGCTACACCACTGAAGAAAAGAATCTCTCCTAGAAACCTTCAGTTGCCTCAGTTTCCTCAGGGAGGACAGAGCCCCACAAGCTCCACCCCCAACAATCACTAAAGGTCTGTAAATCCTTAGGGAGGGGATTGGCTCCTCAGTTCCTTATGAAGCTAATAAGCCCATTCTTTTTTTGTTTTTTTTTTTTTATTTTTTTTTTTATTTTTTGCCCTCCACTCTGTTCCTTCCTCTGTTCAAACATCAGGTTCTCCAAGCAGCTCTCCTAGGCAGCACCTCATGGTGCATGTCACCACATGATACCACACCGGTCTGTATGTCTGTCTGACCTCCCGTCACAGTGTAGCCACTTCACTCCTGTTGTTCCCAACACCTGCAGGAGCCCAGTCACACTGACACATAAGGTCAAGGTCATGCAAGCAATTTCAGGGTCATGGATGGATGATGTGCTCTCCAAAATGCTGAAGTTATGCGCACAGGCAGAAGGACTAGAGAGGACAGTGGCCCATGGTCCCCACTTCGAAGAAAATACTGAGAAGGCTATTCATAGCAAAGATGCATGGCAGAGGGCTGGAGAAATCGGCTGATGCAGCGGTTAAGAGCCTCGACGCTCTTATAGACGGACCACCGGGTTCGATCGTATCCCCAGCACCACACTAGCGGCTGGAAAACCGTCTGTAAACTCCAATTCCAGGGAGACACTCCAAGTTCACTTGGGATCCGACACCTCTCTTCTGACTCCGCCGGCATTTGCACGACACGGGTGCACAAACCTACATGGGGACAGTACATTCATACACTACAGAAATAAAAAAATTAAAAAAAAACAAAAAAAAAAAAAAATAAACCAAAAAAAAAACACACAAGAGCATGGGCAGAGCTAGGGGAGGTCAGAAGGATACTTAACTGGCAGACCAGAGGTTACAAGAAAAGAGCACCAAAGAATCAGGCTGGTAGAAGCAGTAAAACATCCTATGCGTTAAGAGCGCCCTCTCTTGCAGAGGACCCAGCTTCAATCCCGAGCACCGACAGTGGCTAAGAAACCTGTCCTTTTAACTCCAATTCCAGGATACTCCAGTTCCAGGGGAATTCTGGAACGACCCCGCTCTTTGATCCTCTGTATCCGGCATTGCAGAACGGGTGAACAGACTATTGCATGACAGACATGAGCGCATATATACACATACAAAATAAATAAAATATATAAAAATAAAAAAGAACAGAGTATCAGGGGCTAGTGAGAGTATGGCTAGTTGTTTAGATGCAGCCGACTGTCTTGCAGGGGACCCGGGTTTGATCCAGCAGCCACGACTTGGTGGCTGAGATACCGTCTAATAGTAATCTGCCAATCTAGGAAGACAAATTCCCAGTTCCAGGGGAAGTCCGAATCCACTCTCTGAACTCTGTGGCATTGCACGACGGGTGCACCAAACTTATGCAGAAAGTGTACATTCATCACATAAAAAAAACTAAAAAAAACAACGAATCACGTGCGGCGAAGTGTGGCGCAGCCTTATAATCCATAGCACTTGGGAGGATTAGTGCAGGCAGAATCTCTCTTGTAAGTTCAAGGCCAGCACTGGTTCTACGGCGAGCTTTTCTGGCCAGCTGGAGGCTAACGATGGGAGATATCCTTCCATGATCCCGAAATTAGAACCCAAAAACAT